>ML785352.1:497889-509179 GCA_009831015.1 Picea engelmannii | reverse complement strand
CTAAAAACCATAAAACAATTTTTTTCTTTTTTATCTTTTCTATCAACTATCAACTAAGAAAAAACAGGCTAAGGGTAAGAGGCCCTAACCTACTGACTGTTCAACCCTAGACTCAAACACCTGAGAGGAACACTTCTCACCACGGGAGGGGATGACTGCCCCACCCTGATTGAAAAGCAGCCTGTCAAGAACGCTACTGTCACTGAAACAGCACGCGTGCGAACGCGTGCTGAGCTAAAACAGAACACATGTACACGCGCGCTGCCCTTGCACAAGCCACGTGTATGTATAAACTCTAAGACAAAAATAAACACAGGCATCCCAGACTAGGAAGAGGCCTCTGGTATTGATAACCAGGGTCTCTTGAAGGCTTGGATGCTTCTTCTAACAGAAAAGAAAAATAATTGCAAGGAATAACAAAACACAACAAGACAAACTGAGACAAGAATTTGAACGAGAAAGACTCAGACATGATCTAGAAAACCCCCTGAGAATGTATAATTCTGACAGGGAAGAGGAGGACTGCCTCTCAAGCTCTCTGAACTCCTACACGCTACTGAAACCTCTACAGCTAGCGTTCACATGCGGGCTGTAAGAGATTAGGGCGTGGGTACATGTGTGCAGGCCTTCTGCAGGCCACGTGTACCTCTGTGTGTCCCGATAATTACCGTCAAGCAACAGTCAAGGAAAAACTGGTATAAAGAACCAGGTTCCCTGCTAGCTCAGACCTAACAGAAAACAAACAGACAAAGAAAGACCAAAAATATAATCTTTTAAACTACCCACAAACTCAACTAAATCCGGAAACCCTAAAGAGTATCTTCCCCAGTACGGTCACCAACTCTGTTGTTGGGAAAAATACCCTACGGACTAGAAAACTAGGGTCAGACTTGCATGCAGATTTTGACCGTAAAGAAATTACTTTTTAACCTACCACCCAAAACTTAAACCCCTCTTTCACAATACATGCATGGAAAGGAACGACTAACCTTTTTACCGATGTTTGGTGTAGATCCTCCATTGCGCTTTGCCCGCTTGCTTGCTCTGCTCCTTCCAAAGATAATCCTGCAATCAAGACAAACCACTATGCATGCATGCTACTTTTCTACTTGAGGGTTAGAAATTAAGCATAAATGAAACAAATCATAGATAACTCATGCATTGGGATGGGAAAAGTATTCTTTTATTATTTTCAAAATGAATCAACTTACAATCAAAGTCGAGACCGACCACCGCTCCTTGATCCTGATCCTGGGCTCCTTCTCTTCTTTTGTCCTCCAACTTCTTTGCGTTAATTCTCCTTAGGCTTGAGGAAAGGCTAAAGGGTTGGGACAATGGATTCGGCAAATGGGCAGAGTTTCTTCGCTATAATTTTCCACTTCCAAATGGTACCCCTACCCCTTCTTTTATAGGCTAGAAGGAGCTAGGGTTTTGGACGAACTCTCGGCCATGCATGGCCGGGAGTTTCAGTTAACTGACCCATAGCTTTTTGTCCCATCACCAACTTTCCTATTTTTGTGTTTTGTTAGGTACACGCGGGCTGTAGTGATCCTGCCAACGTGCACACGCGTGCAGTAGTGGGTTAGGGCGCGTGGGCCTTGACCCAAGAGGATTTTCAGAGAGGTTCTTCAGCAAATGTTTTGGCAATGAAGGGATATGAGTTGGCCTGATGCCAAGTAAGCATGTGTGGTACAATTTAGGGTTATAACAAGGGAAACACCCTGAAAAGAAATTTTTGGGAAAATTGTCTTGTCAAATATTGTAATTTCATAGTCAATTTGAACTGTTCATCATTAGGTTGCAGATATGACAATAGAAGTTATCTTTGGGTTTTTTTTCCATAGAAGGAAACCCTCTTTTATGTATGAGGGTATTTTATTTTGGCGGTGTATGAGAGTGAATATTGTATTCTAAGAGAGGACACTGTGAGAAAAGAAGAGGAAGTTACATCAGGCATGTTGCAGGTCGTATCCCTTCATTTGTTGCACAATAATAAAGGAAGGACTGGCAATTTTCTCTGGTGGAAGTAGCCCATATTAGACGAACCACATATGTCTATGTCTCTATTGTATTATGTATCTTCTATGTTTTATTTTCTTGGTTGTTTTATATTATTTCTCTGCAGTCATCTTTTTCTAACAACGAGAATCCCAAACTCTCCACGGCTAGTTTCCTACAGATGCATTCCATTGCATGCTCATCTCATCTAACTCACATGACACGGTGAATTTACATATTTAGGTACATCGTTATGACACTTCATATCAAGTGATAATTTCAATGTTTGGGGCATGGAAATCATGATCATGGGTTGAATTGGAAATGAAACGTGATTCTTTCCATTTATACTTTTTTCCTTGTCATCTCCTAGTCAAGTGCTTTTTCTCTTGGGAAAAGTTGTACTAATGGGGGGGCTTAATGGGGGTAATGTGTCCATATCCCTTGTTGATGTTTGGGTAACATCAGAAAGACAATAATATGATTATTAATTAGTAAACAATATTATTAATTATAATATTATTAATGAAATAATATAATTATATCATAAAGTATAAATATATATAATAAAGTATAAATATAAAGTATATTTATATTATATGTATAATATAATATAAAGTATAAATATATTTGTTACTGAAGGGACATGCATGGATGGTCACCATATGTTCTTTATATATAGAACACTCATCATTGTAATAAGATATCCATTCACATACATATATTATATCTTATGAAAATTCAACATGGTATTATTTTCAAAGAGACGTTTGTCTTTGGATCAATTTAATATTACTACAAAATAAAGTGATCTAAGGAAGTGACCGAAGTTTCTAAGTAGTTGAAATTTTCCGTGTAATTACTTAGGGATGTTCTAGAGTTTACTAAAGTAATATCGTTGGAAGTAATTACCACTTGCGGAAAATTGTGCTTGTCTAATTTAACACTAGAAAATCAACATGGTTAGTCATATATATGATGGACGTGTGTTGTTCATAGTAGAAGACGTATCATTTCGAGGGTCACTGTATATAGTTGTGCACAAGATAAATTGATCTCCTCTAGGAGATGCTTTTTGTTGTTCTTGTTTCTTGTTCCAGGAAGGTCACATCTCCTCTAGGAGATGTTATTTTTTTTATCTTTTTTCTTTTTCCGGGAAGGTCACAGGTAATAGCTCCGAGAAGGAGCCATAATGACAGTTGTAGGAAGCAACATGAACCAAGACTATCCAAACATAGAGTTGTGCACATCCATGTAATGTAGAAGAAGAGGTGGTCAACACATGCAAAGGGAGAATATGACTTTGAATATTATATAGCCTCAGAGGGAGTGATGGCTTCACATGTTTTCTATGGGAAATTGGATAGTCTCTCTATAAAAAAAATTTACGTTATTTTTCTATTGGCTACAAAAATTTGTTGTTGATGAAACTATAGACACAGATAGAGTTGGATAACTAGATTCCAAATATATAGTTTTCTTTTAAAATTAATATTTTTTCCTAATTTTAATCTATTTTTCCCATGACATATATCGAAATCCTAAAATACATACCTAGTTTATTTTTTCTATAACATTTTGTTAGCTTAACCATTTTTCAAACAAGTTATAGGTTGCACTAGAAGATATTGATATCTACAATCTAAAAATAATAATTGATAATGTTAAGACCCTCCTAGCTTGCACGAACAAAAGGAGTTGTAATTTCAAGGATATATTAACTTCCATAATTTAAAAAATATTAAAATTAATATTATAAATTTAAAAAAAATACATCGCACTAAAACAATCGGTTCTCTACAATTATACAAGTTTTTGGAAGGAAATTACATTATCAAGGTACTCTAACACCTGCATGAACAAACACATATGCCTTATATTTTGGTGGAAAAATAACATACCACTCGTAGAAAAAATCGAATTTCACATAGTTATTCACAATTTCTATAAAAAAAAATTGTAGTGTCCCCAAGGCCGAGCCCCGTTGTAAACCATGTTCTGAAAGGAATTGTAATTATGATTCATAGGCTGGTCAGACAAGTTTTTATAAGATGGAGGCTTATGTGTTTGTTAGGCCAGGGAGCCTGAGTGTTGAAGGCCAGGAGCCTGCTGTTGTATATGTAATCAAGCAGAACAATTAATAAAATATAAACATCGCCATGTGCAGACCGACCACGATGAATGAGTGAAGGGGGGATAAGCATCCATAAGGTGGGAAAGGAATTAGGGGCTGAAGGTGGGAAAAGGGGGCTAAGTGTTGATCCTAGGGGCTAAGCCTAGGGGGCTTAAGCCTGGGAATAATATTTTGATATTATTCCAAAAGACATGTGCATTTTATGTTTTATCCTAAGTTTCTGGCAAGGGGGAGAACATGCAAGGGAGACGGGTGCTGGTGGAACGCAAGCAGTTTCATGGGTGACAAGTGTCAACCCTGACGCATGCAAATAAAACGACCAGGGTGAGCCGTGAGAAGGGTTTCTCCTCCATTCCACCCGGATACCTGAGCGTGTTGGGAGCGTTGAATAGTACGACCAACCCAACCTCTGCAAGAATACCACGAGTGTTTCTTAGAGTCGAGAACCCCGTATTTTCTTTGATAGTCCGTGCACATCCTCTGTCCGACTGATCGAGCCTATGCGTGGAGGCTCTGTTCCGAAGCCGAGACCCTAAACCATTTCACCATTGTTGAACCAGTGAGAAAGCCTGTGTTGTTTCTGAAGAGCCGGTCTCACCCTCCATTCTGAGTCGTGGAGTCTGTGTCGACCCTGCGGGAATTACTCATCATGCATTCCTGTGAACCCTCACTGTGAGGCCTTGAGCCATTGTTGAGCCTGTTTGAGAGGTCGTGTTTGTATTTCCAGTTGGCTATGGTGACCACACAAAGCTGGACTGTACGTGGCTTGATGGCCAATGCAAGTTGTGATTGAGCCTGTGTGTGTGATCTCTCTAGGTGAGGGAGGTGGATGTTGTTGGAAGAGGTTTCTTCCATAGAGTGTCCAGCACCAGCTTTAGGCTCTGAGACTTCCTGATCCGGCATGTTGTCAAGACCGAGAGAGGGAGGTTAGCACCGATGGACTGTGCTTGTGAAGGTGTATACTCCCGGGCGGAACAGGCATGTGGGGAATGAGAGTCTGATAGTAGTGGGCGTAAGATGGAATCTTGGGAAGAATCCTTCCAGATTTTATGTGTTGTTTTCCCTATAACCTCAGCCTAACCTAGATTTCCTTGCCTTAGGGTGGAGGTTAGTCCCAGCTCGGGGTTGACCCATTGTTGAGCTGATAAGCAGTGCGGTCTAAGGCTGGGAGGTTCGTGGAAGGCCTGCACTTGGTTGGTGGATTCTACCACTCTTAAAATATAAGTATCTGATTATGTTTTTATCACGTTTTGCATGACTCTACTGTTTATGTTATCATGATTTCCACTGTGTATACGAATTAATATGGAATGTTATGGATTGTTAATTATAGCAGTAAATAATATGTTTTACTCTGTGCTTAAATGAGTTATGTATAGAGTGGTGTTATAACCTTCTCTTAATAGCGGTTAAACCTTGGTAGCCAAAAAAAGGGTGCGCTACAGTTTGGTATCAGAGCTATGGTTTCGACACTGAGCCTAGATGGGCCAGTGGAGCGGTCTTTGGACTGAGAATGCGAGGGGAAATTTGGTCTGGAAGGCCAATTTCGGACCCTGGTTTTCTCCAAAGTGTCAAGGAGTTACTTGACGAGTTTCTAAAGCTCAGGAGGTATAGCGGCGTTATGAAACTGCAGCCAGTGTGGTATAAGTCCACAGGGAGAGAGAACTCCACACCGGAAGTGTAGGAGCTTTAGGATCTGTTCGAGAGGGAAGGTGAGCCCTCGTGACCATTAGATCTGGAAAGTGTGCACGGGGTTTAAAGCCCTTTGGAATTTCACAGGAGTGTGGAAATCGCGATACGCGAAATCCCGAGTTAGTCAGGACCGTCCATCAGAAAGAATGCGTGGAGAGCGATCAACTTTTCGCTGACTCGTAACTTGAAAATAGTCAAAGGGTGAGTTCGTGAGAATTCACGAAACGTGAATTCATGATTGGATCATAACCGTTGATCTAAGAGAGATTGGGACCGATAATTGCCCAGGAATAAATCGACGTTTTGGGAGATGGGAGGTGAGAAGAGGTGAGAACCTCCGAAAAACCCGAAACCCCAAAATCCCGAAAACAATCTACACCGTAGATCATGGGGAGAAGAACTTGAATGTAGGATCAGGTAGGTTAGTAAACAGTGATTTTGGGATTTCGGCAAATGGAAGTTCAATATGTGTGGATACACGAACTTCCGACACCCGAAACCCCAAAACGCCGAAAGGATTTGCGCCGTAGATCTAAGAAAGATCTGACCATTGGATTTTACTAGGAATGGACGTGGACACATGGAGCTGTACCATGTGCCAGTGGGTTGAGAAGAAAAGTGAGAGTGGTGGGACCCCATGACGTCGTTAAAAGCGACGTGGACCCTCATGAACATGCCACGTGCCACCGTGGTTGTGGGTGACCATTGTTCTATGTGGGTCCGGAGGGTAAAGTAAATCAGAATTTTGGAAGTCAGGGGTTGGGAAGGAAAGCAAGTCTAAAATCCTCATGGACCAAAACCCCGAAACCCGAAGTCCCAAAATCTCCGAAGACAGAAGAATCGTAGTGGATTTTAAGGACGACAACTATGTTGTGGGCCCAGGGAATAAGGAAACGAAATTTTTGGAATTCAGGAATTGAAATGATAAAAGGTTGGGAGTCATTGCAAATGAACTCCCTGGTGCAGAAAACCCAAAGTCCCGGGTACTAAAAACCCGAAGGCCGAAAATTGTGAAATGCCGAAAACAAAAGTTTCGAAAACCCAAAAATTGCAGAACCGAACGAGAGCTCAAAAAACTTATTTGAATCGAAATGTCATTTGTTTTTGTTCGTACTTGCTTATAAATGTTGAGGATGGTTCCTAAAGGTTTAATGGCCTGACAAACTTCAAATTTAATTGCACAGTGCGTGTGCAGAGTTCAACGGAGCTCAGGATTCCAGTTAACCAACGACGAGTATGGAATGGGAAAAGGTGATGATTGCCTCCGAAACAGGAGACGAACGGGAAGGAAAGGATGTCAATGTGGGAGTGGAAGGATCGAACTCCAATGGGCATGGAAAAGAAAAGGATATGGAAGGACACATAATGAAAACCATTGAAGGATTGCAAAGAGAGGCCAAGGCTCGCCGAGTTGATAGCCGAAAGCTTATGAAAGTCAGGGATCGACAGGGTGAACTAAACTTAAAATTTTTGAAGAGCCTGGAAAGAATAGAGAAGAAAGTCGATAAGGGAAGAGGCTCAAGTACGACGGAGAGTCGCAGAACCCATGGGAGAAGAAGTAGGTCGAGGAGTGGTAGCTGACATCTTAGTCGCTCCCAAAGACATTCTGACAGGAAGACACACAGTAGTTCAAGCCCATCCCCTACCAGAAAACATCGAAAATCTGGAAAGGATGAATTGAAAGGGGAGATGAACAAGATTAAACCTCCAACATTCGATGGAGAACATAAGAAGGAGGAAGATGCCGAGACATGGTTACTTGGCATGAAGAAATACTTCCAACTGCAGAATTATTCTGCCCATGTAGAAGGAAGAATTGCAATGTACCGATTGAAAGGAAAAGCATCGATGTGGTGGGATCAGTTTGTGCAGGTGCAACACATCAGAGAGAAAGAGGTCACTTGGAGGGAATTTAAGAGGTATTTCGAGAAGAAATACCTGACTAAAAGATACTATGACAGAAAGATGAAGGAGTTCTTCGAACTCAAGCTAGGTAGCATGACTATTGATGAGTATGAACGGAGTTTCCTAGAACTACTAAAGTATGTTCCATTCATCAAAGATGAGGCTGTTAAGATTCAGAGATATCTTAGTGGACTGCCACCTTCCATGAGTGACAAGATTCAATATGACGATCCTAAGACCATGGAAGAAACCATAAGAAAGGAGAAATGTTTGTATGAACAGCAAGGAGAAAGGCCTATCCTTCGGAAGGTTTGGAATGATCAGAGGAAGTTTAAGAAGGAACAGAGGCAGAAGGGAAACAAGCCTTCCTTTTTCAGAAACAGTCTTCAGGGACAACCATCATTTAGAGAGCCGAGAATGACTGAAGAGGGAGCAAAAAGATAGAGACAGACACCCATTCAGTGTTGGGGCTGTCAAGGAAACCACAAGTACAGAGATTGTCCCCATAAAAATGGTAAAGCAAGAACTGTACATACGGTTCAGCAAGATGAAATAGTGGGAAATATGGGCAGCAGAATGCCGAGGATCTACGTAGCCCTTGACAACAAGCAAGCAGAATTTCAATCGCACATGATTGAAGTGGAAGGTACGATCAACAACCGACCACTTGTTATTTTAATTGATTAAGGGGCTAGCCATAGTTATGTAGATCCTAGAGCGGTGGAAAGTTTGCATCTAACGAGAAGCAAACATGAGAAGTCTTGGTTAGTGAAGTTGGCCACAGGGACCAAGAGGAAGGTCACTGAATTGGTTAATTCTTGTTCAGTGGACATGAAAGGAATGAGCACTAAGGATGAATTGAACAATTTGCCTTTAGGCTCATACGATTGCTTAATTGGGATGGATCAGTTGGACTAGCGCCATGCCCTTCTGGATTGTCGTAACAAGAGGTTCACATGCCTGAATGAAGAGGGAAATCAGGTAACAGTCCAAGGAATTCCCAGAGCCGTGGCTGTGAGGGAAATCTCAGCCATGCAGCTGAAGAAATGTTACCGGAAAGGCTATCAATTATTTTCAGTTCGGGTGGAAGAAGCATCCTGAGATGTAGTATTGAATCTGGAAGACCACGAAGTACTCAAATAATTCAAGGACATATTTCAAGAGGTACCTGGACTACCTCCGAAGAGGGACATCGATTTTTCTATAAATTCGATGCCTGGACCAACTCCAGTTTCGAAGGCTCCTTATAGAATGAGTACACCAGAGCTGAAGGAGTTGCAATTCCAGCTCGAAGAGCTACTAAAGAAAGGTTACATTCGCCCTAGTGTGTCACCGTGGGGATCCCTAGTCCTATTCGTGAAGAAGAAAGATGGGACGTTGAGGCTGTGCATTGATTTTTGGCAGTTGAATAAGGTCACTGTCAAGAACAAGTATCCTCTACCAAGGATTGATGATCTTTTTGATCAGTTGAAGGGTGCGAAAATATTTTCGAAAATAGATCTCCGATCAGGATATCACCAAGTGAGAATAAAAGATGAGGACATCAGCAAGACCACCTTTAGCACAAGGTACGGTCATTATGATTTCACGGTGGTGTCGTTTGGGCTGTCCAACGCGCCTGTTGTTTTCATGTGCTTAATGAATGGAGTGTTCATAAATTATTTGGAAAAGTTTGTCATAGTCTTCCTGGACGATGTCTTGGTGAATTCCAAGACAGAGGAAAAACATGAGCAACACCTGAGAATGGTGCTGCAGGTGTTGAGAGAACACCAGCTGTACGCAAAACTGAGCAAGTGCTCTTTTTACCAAAGGCAGATCCATTATTTGGGACACATTATATCTGAAGAAGGGATTGTTGTGGATCCTCAGAAGGTATAGGCCATTCGAGAATGGCCAGTGCCAAGGAATGTGGCAGAAGTTAGATCTTTTATGGGTTTGGTGGGCTATTATAGGAGGTTCATAGCCGGATTCTCAAAGATAGCTCATTCTATCACTTCCTTGCAAAGGAAGGAGAAGAAGTTCCAGTGGACTGAAGAATGTGAGAGAAGCTTCCAGCGATTGAAGCAGCTGCTAACTAGTGCTCTGATCCTGAAGATTGCAGATCCAAATAAGGATTACATAGTGTGCACATATGCGTGTAAGGAGGGGCTGGGAGGAGTTCTCAGCCAAGAGGAATTTGTAGTTTGTTATGAATCCCGAAAGTTGAAGGAACATGAGAAGAATTATGCCACTCACGATTTAGAGCTGGCAGCAATCGTCCACTCCTTGAGGAAATGGAGACATTACCTCATGGGAAAGAGATTCGAGTTGAGAACAGACCATAATGGTCTGAAGTATTTATTTGATCAGCCAACCTTAAATGCCAGTCAAATCAGATGGCTGGAGTTTCTGTGCGAATATGACTTTGATATCAAGCATATCAAAGGGAAATAAAATAAGGTGGCTGATGCACTTAGCAGAAAAGTGCACAAATTACATGCTACAGCCATTAGCATGTATAGAACTGAGATGAAAGACAGAATTTTGGAAGCTGCAAATACTGATTTGCAGTACAGAGGTCTAGTAGCAAAGCTACAATAGCGTGAGAGACCACAAACCAAGGAAAGTTACACCTTGGGAGATGATGGTTTACTTCTGTATAAAAACAGAGTGTATGTACCCAATGTCCGAGAATTGAAGCTAGCAATTCTAAAGGAGATGCATAAGGTGGCTTATGCTAGACATCCTGGATATCAGAAGACAGTGGCAACAGTCAAAGGCCATTATTTTGGCTGGGTTTGAAGAAAGAAATCGTGGAATACATCGCCAAATGTATGGAGTGCCAAAAGGTTAAGGCTGAGCATAGGCACCGAGCAGGGTTGTTGCAGCCTTTACCTATTCCTGAATGGAAATGGGACGTGGTAACAATGGATTTCATCACCGGACTACCTAGAACAAGCAAGCAGCATGATTCAATCATGGTGGTGGTGGACAAGCTTACTAAAGCTGCCCATTTTATTCCACTGAAAACACCCACAGGACAACGGATGTTGGTGATATCTTTTTAAAAGAAGTTGCACGCTTGCACGGAATACCTAAGACAATTGTGTCTGATAGGGACCCGAAATTCACCTCGAATTTCTGGAAAGGACTGTTTAAGGGATTCAGAATGAATCTGAACTTTAGCACAGCGTATCATCCCAAGTCTGATGGACAGACATAGAGAGTGAACAGAGTAATAGAAGACATGCTGAGAATGTATGTTATGGATAAACCATCAAGGTGGGAAGACTACCTGCATTTGGTAGAATTCGCCTGCAATAATGGGTATCATGCATCATTGAAGATGAGCCCATTTGAAGCACTTTATGGAAGAAAGTGCAACACTCAAGTGAGCTGGGATAATCTAGCTGACAGAGCAGTAGTTGGGCCTGAGCTACTCAAAGAGATGGAAGATCAAATGATAAAAATTAAACATAATCTAAAAGTTGCCCAGGACAGGCAGAAAAGTTACGCTGATAGTAACAGAACCCATAGAGAATTCAAAGTGGGTGACCATGTTTTCCTGAAAGTGAAAACTAA
>ML785352.1:484227-495647 GCA_009831015.1 Picea engelmannii | reverse complement strand
TAATATGGAATGCTATGGATTGTTAATTATAGTAGTAAATAATATGTTTTACTCTGTGCTTAAATGAGTTATGTATAGAGTGGTGTTATAACCTTCTCTTAATAGCGGTTAAACCTTGGTAGCCAGAAAAAGGGTGCGCTACAAAAGTTGTATATTCCTAATTTAATTCAATTTCGTATATTTCATATTTTTACACCATATTCAAATTGATTGTAAAAGTACCTTGAATAATCCCTCAAATTTAACAGATTGTTGTTTTCGTTGTTTTCATTGCCACTAATGCATCATGCGAGACCATCATTATCTTACACTCACCCATCTTATTCATATTTTTCACCATTGGTGTGGTCATGGACTTACAGTCTGTCATACCAAATATCCTCGAGATCTCAACTGTGTACCTCCCTTGACTTTGGAATATATCATCAATTCTCTACCATAACTCAAATCCCAAGAAGTAATGCATCATTCTAAGAGCCTTCATCTTGAATTCAGAATCCTATTCATGCTTGCACCATGTAATGATATGCTTTGCTACGGTGAGAAATAAATCATAAACGTACAAGATCAGAATCAGGGATTCACCATTATCAAATTTATAGTACAGGTTGGCATTAGAAACACTCTTGTTGAAACCTAAACTCATCAGGTATCCATCATTCCTCGCATAACAATCACGAGGGGCCTACTTGAGTCCATATAGAGTTTTATTCATCCTGCACACATGAGAGTCCTTCCCATGAATCACAAAGCAATATGGCTTCTCGATATACACTTCTTCCTCAATATCTCCATTGAGAAAGGTTGTCTCCATGTCCATATGATGTAGTCTCCACCCCAAGCCTGAAGCAAGTGCAATAATTGTCTGAATGGAGGTATATCGAGAAACATGAGAAAAAGTCTCCTCATAGTCAATTCCCTCAACCTGAGACAAACCTCTGGCCACAAATATCGCTTTGTGTTTCTCAATGCTCCCTTCAACTACATGTTTTATCTTATAAATCCATTTGGAAGTCACTAGAGACTTCCCTTTTGGTATTGGAACAATGTCCCACACATCATTCTTCCTGATGGAATGATACTCCTTCATCATGGCATCCCTCTATACTAGATGACTAGATGCCTCCTCATAACTGGAAGGCTCAAAATCAATGATGTGTCTCATGGCTTCTATTTAACTCGAGAATCTCTGGGGTCTCTTAATTTCTCTGAAAGTACTATGAGGAGTTGCACGTCCCTTTGCCTCCTTCAAAGTCTGACGATCCCAGGCAGGCCTTTTCGACCCATTAGAAATTATATAGGAACATAAATAGCATGTATTAGATCAATAGGATAAATAGGATCAACATGATCAATAATATCTACTAGATCATCTGGCTCTCTCTGTGCTGCGAAGGTGTGAGGTGGGGAAGACACCACCTCTTCCTCTCTCTCACTGTTAGTCTCTATGTGACACCTTCTCGATTTTCTAAAGGAAACTACCTCGTCAAAGGAAAAATATCAACTCACTTCAATCTGTATCTGACCTGAGATGTAGATATTATATTCCTTTGATGATTCACTATACCCAACAAATGTTCGCTTCCTTCCAGAAGGCTCTAGTTTTGATTTTTTCTCCTTGGGTAAGGGAATGTAGACTAGACACCCAAATATCTTGAAGTGTCCTACTTCAGGCTTGACTCTAGTGAAATCCTCTTCAGAAGTTATGTTCCTTAAAATCTTGTGAGGACTTATATTCTAGACATATACTGTGGTCATGGATGCTTCTTACCAAAGAAACATCGATAAACTATGATCATGGATCATTTCGTTAGTTGCTTCCACAATAGACCTGTTCTTCCTTTCTGCAACTCCATTTTTCTTAGGGTTTTAACGAACAATGTACTCCATCTTGATCCCTTCCTCAATGCATAAATGAATGAAACACTTGGAGGTATATTCTCCTCCATTATCTAATCTCAAGGTCTTAATATTCCTTCTGGCTAGGTTCTCAATCTAAGCTTTAAATTCTTGAAATATGTCAAGGAATTCTTTTGACTCCTTGGATTTCAGGAAGTAAATCGACGTCTTCCTTGAGTAATCATCAATGAAAATCACATAGTATAAGTATCTAGTCAAAGAAGAAATCATTAAAGGCCCACAAAAATATGAATGTATCAGATCCAAGATTTTTTTGGATTTCTTGTCACTGCTTGAAAACGTCCCCTTGGCATTCTTTCCAAGAGAATAACCTCTGCAAATGCCATCATGCCCAACACGAAGTGGTGGAAGTCTGTTCACCATCTTCCCCAGAGAGGGAAGAGATCTATAATGTAAATGAGCATGTATTTTGTGCCAAAGCTCACTTAGAGTGATAAAATCATGTACAAGAGATTGAACTGGATGAATTGTCAATCTGTACAAGATGTCTTACTGAACACCAATTACATTAGCTGAATCCATGCTAGATTTATTGTGCCATGCAAGAAATTTTCCATCAGAGAAGGAAACCTACCTTGTAGCCTTTGTCCTATAAGGCTGAAATAGAGACAAGGTTCCTTCTCATCCCTCCTACAAACAATATATCACTCAAATGAAGTGGAATACCTGAGATTATTTGAAGGGAAGTGGTTCTAGTTCCCTTCACAACATATCTAGCATCGTCACCAAGTACAACATGTAACCGAGAATCCTTCTCTACTAGTTCAGTGAGATGTTCTTTATATCCAATCATATGTCTGGAAGCACCACTGTCAATCAACCAGATATTATTGCTAGTAGGAATTCTACCTGAGAGGGCTGAGATCGAGAAGAACTCTTCAGTAGGATCATATCTGGTGTGAGGTGTATCTTCATCAACGTTGGAAGTGGTGGCATACCTCCTTCCTTTATTTCGTATAGGACAATCTTTGACATAGTGTCCATATTTATCACATCTGTAATACTGAACTTTTGACATGTCTTTCTCCTTGTGTTTATGAGCCTAACGTGGCTTTAGTTTCCTATGAAATATTTCCATGCCTTTTCCTCGTCATATTCATTTTCCTTTCCTTGAATGAGAGGAAAGAGAATGAATTTCATCATGATGGGAACTATCTGTACCTCTCATTGCAAGTCTTGTCTCCTCCTCAGTACAATCTTCCCATAAGCGATCAAACTTAGGAAATTTAGATCATCTACTGATACTATGAATGAATGTATCCAAATGACTTGGAATATCATTGAGGGTTAGAATTACCATCTCTCTATCTGAGACAATTTCTCCAATGGGGCCTAATTTATCTATGATCTCAACAATTTTCATGAAGAACGTGGCAACGATATCTTCCTTGGTCATTTTAATATTCTGAAACTGGTGTTTCAAGGAAATGGCTTTGTTGGTGTTCTTACTTTCAAAGAACTTATTCAAGGCACAAAAAATATCTTTTGTTTTATTCACTAGGGAGATGTGTGGAATAAGATGATCTTTCACTAAGTAAATAATTATCTTTCTAGACTTGGTGTCATTGTTCTTCCAATGAGTTTTCTCTCACACATCTACTAGTTCTGGTACAAATTCCTCCACAAACGTAATTAGGTCACTCTCCTCTAGAGTGATGATTAATATTTATTTACATGAGCTGAAGATAGAGGCTCCATCAAGCCTATGTTCCATGGGAACTTTGCCCACATTGATTGCAGAAACCCTAGAAACCCTAGGGTCAAAAATTTTCCAAAAATCCAAACTCTTCCAATATGAAATATGAGAGATGCAGGTGATACAGTAGAATACGACACACCTATATGTGAATAAATTAGGCCCAAAGACCAAGGGAAAGTGATAAAACTAGCTTGAAAAGAAAGGGGGCGACCATTGCAGTTACAAGGGCAGTGGTAGTTGCAGTTGTAGTAAGAATATAACGGCTAGCATGAAAAGGTGCTAGAGAATCTTTTGCAATGGATTCTCTAGGAACACTTCTCTGAAACCATGTTGAATTTGTATTTTTTTTCAAATTTTTAAATTTATTTCATTTTACTATAGCATAAACATCATTAAGCATAAACCCTAACCATAAATTTCATCATACAATTATCCAAGATCACAATAATATAACCATGCACAATATACACAAGACATATCCTAGGAAACCCTTCTTCACAAGGGAGGAAAACCAAACTGCAACCTTTCAATAGATAATAAATTGTCCAAGTGAAAATCCCATCACCAAGAAGAAGTGCACTAGAATCCCGAGAGGCTAGCACTACACAAGAGAGAAGAATTGTCCAAGTGTGCACTACTCAAGAGAGAGAAAGTGATTCAAGTGTTATGAAGAAAATGAGAGATATTTCTCTCTATTTATACAAGTCCAATGTGAACTTATCATGTCCAAGAGGTGTCTCTTCATCTAGTTCAACTTTAGCTGATTAGGTCTTCTAAACAAGACGTTGGGCTTCTTCTTGTCTCTCGACATCATAGTGAAAGGTTGCATCAATATTTCACACATGGCTGCACCTAGTGTGGAAGTAATCATCTCTTTCAGGGGATAAGACTCACTATAACAAGTCATCATCATCATCAATGGATGCTCTGTCCTGACATGCCCACTTGGTCATATCCCAAGTGACATGTCCACATGGTATTCTCCCATGGGACATTGGGTGCCACCCTAGGACAACTTGCCACTCCTTTGACAAGTGTCATGCTCAAATTAGTCTCATAGGAGGGTTATCCAAGTCAACCCAACCCGATATGGGTATAAAATTAGGGGTGTCCCCACATAATGAACCAACCCATCCACCTGGGGAGAAGACCTGTCTCGGGTCCACCCAGCCTAGAAAAACTAAGGAGAAGACCTATCTCAGGTCAACCCAACTCAATCCATCAGGGAGAAAATAGGGAGAAGGCACAGGTGGACCCAACCCACTGCTCTGGGGAGAAGACCTAAAGAATGTCTCACGAAGCTGCAATCACCAACAATGTGCACTAGAGGATGGATTTATTTGTGTGCACATGGAAGTAGTTCATGCGCACAAGGAGGACACAATTGGTGTGTGATGCCATAAATGTTGTGTGCACAATAGTGTTTTGTGTTCAATATGGTTTTGAGCAGTTGTTTTGTGTTACTTTCGCTGTTAGAATTTTTGTGGCATGACTCAGCTTGAGGTTGAGCGTGTTACTCCAAGTCATGTTGTGAAGACTAGTGTTTAGAGTAGAATATGTGCAATGTATTTTGGAATAACATTATTCAGTAGTAAGTTGGACAATGTTAAAATTTTTTGTCAGAAGCAATTTGGTAATGGGGATATTAAAGATTGGTTTCGGCAAAAACAAAAGTTGAGATTGTGTGATGTGGCCTAGCCTGGGGTTGATGGGGACATTAAATTATGGTATCAAAGAAATATCGTAGCGTTTTAGGAGTAGCATGGCCCATCCTGGGTTTTTGGGGATGTTATAGGTGGTTTCACATAATCTTGGGTAATGTTGAAACTAAATCAAATGGGAATGGAGAAGGAAAAGCAGAAATCATAATTCCAGTAGAGACAATAAAGAGTCTGAAAATATATGTATTGAGTTGTAAATATGCTAAGGAGAGGCTTATGAAATATCGGTATAAACATAATGGATTCAACATCAAGTCGTTGCAAAGATTGGATATGATAGAGAAGAAGTTGGATAAGGAGATATATTTAAGTAAGTCAAAGGATCACATATCTCATGCCAAAAAGGAAGAATCTAGAAGTGTTGGTAGACTTCATTATCACTCACGAAGAAACTTAGTTAGAATAGAAGAAATTATTCCAAGTTGATCTCCTTTGAAAAAGTGTCTAAGAATCTCCTGGGAATATGAACTACAAGGGGATATGAGAAAGATCAAACCTCTTTCCCTTCATGGTGAGCACAAGAAAGACGAGATGCAGAGGCTTGGATGTTAGGGATTATGAAGTATTTCCAATTGCACAATTATTCCTCACAGGAAGAAGGTAGACTTGAAATTTACCAACTTAAGGGAAAAGCATCAATTTGGTGGGATTAGCTCGTGCAAGTAAACAACATTGATCAGATGAAGATTACTTGGAGGCAGTTCAAAAAGTGGTTTTAGAAGAAATACTTGTCCAAGTGTTATTATGATAGGAATATGAAGGATTTATTTGAACTCAATCTTGGGAGCATGTCCATGGATGATTATGATAGAATATTCTTAGAGATTCTGAGGTGTTTTGACTTCATCAAGGATGACAAGGTCAACATTCAAAGGTTCCTGAGTGGGATACCTTCAATATACAATGATAAGACACAATGCGATGATCCAAAGACATTACAAGAAGAAATAATGAGATCCAAATTCCTTTATGATCATTATAAAGGAGGATTAACATTTTAGAGATCTTGGGTTGACAAGAAGAAAATTAAGATGGAGCAGAAAAAGAAATTATACAAGACACCATTCTTTGGAAAGAATTCTCATGGACAACCAGCTCAAAATGAACCGAGAAGAACATAAACATTGTGAAAAAGGATAAGGTTGTAGGCTATTAAATGTTGGGGTTGTGAGGAAGATCACATGTACAAAGATTTACCTCACAGAGGAGAAAGAGTGAAGACTGTTCACAATGTAGAGCAGGATGATATAGTTGAATACATGGGGAAAATCATGACAAGGATCTATGTAGCCTTGGACAAAAATCAAGCTCAACTTTAGTCTCATATGATTGAAGTGGAATGTAAGATCAATGATCAACCTATAAATATTTTAATTGCTTCAGGAGATATTCATAGTTAGATATATCCTAAAATTTTTGAGACCTTTCACTTGAAAAGAAGTAAGCATGTGAAATTTTGGCTAGTTCAATTAGTTACTTGAGATAAAATAAGAATCAATGAGTTGGTTAAGGATTTTCTAATGGACACGAATGGACTAAAAACAAAGGAGGATTTTAACATCATACCTTTGGGCTCATATGATTTCTTGATTTCTATGGATTGGTTGGAAAAGCATGAAGTTGTCGTAGAATGTTACAACAAGGAATTCACTCATTTGGATTAGGAAGGGAACTTAAGAATTGCTTAGGGTATTCCAAGAGAACTATCTATTAGAGAAATTTCATCCTTTCAACTTAAAAGAATCTTTAGGAAAGGATTCCAAATATAAGCAACTTATATGGAAGAGGAAGCTAATTATAATATGCCAAGTATTGAAGGTCATCCAGTCTTGAAATATTATGAGGATAAGTTTAGAGAGATATTGGGGTTTCTACCAAAGAGATATGTATATTTATCCATCAATTTGATGCTTGAATCTACCCTAATGTCCAAGACCCCTTATAGGATGAGCACACTAGAGTTGAAGGAGTTGAAAATGTCGCTTGAATAATTTTTGAAGAACGAGTATATATTCCCAAATGTTTCACCTTGGGGTGCCCCAATGTTATTTGTGAAAAATAAGGATCGAACCTTGAGGCTATGCATTGATTTCAGGATGCTGAACAAGGTGACTTTGAAGAATTAACATCATTTTCCAAGGATAGATGATCTTTTTGATCAGTTGAAAGATGCAAAAAATATTATCTAGGATTGACCTTAGATCAAGCTACCATCAAGTGATAATTAAAGAAGAAGATATAATAAAGAAAATTTAGGACAAGGTATGACCATTATGAGCTTACAATGGAGCCATTTGGGTTTTCAAATGCACCAGTTTTCTTCAGGTGTTTGATGAGTGAAATTTTAAAAAAAATATCTAGATACATTCTTTGTTGTCTTCTTGGATGATGTAATTATCTACTAAATTTTGAAGAAGGGCATGAGAAGTACTTGAGAATGGTTTTACAAGTGTTGAGGGAGCTTGATGTTTGATAAGTTGAGAAAGTTTTCATTTCATCAGAAGAAAATACATTATTTGAGCCATATTATTTTAGAGGAAGGGGTATTAGTGGACCCTGAGAATATAGAATCTATTAGAGGAAGGCCAACACCAAATAATGTCTCATAGGAGAGATTTTTCATGGGACTTCCAAGTTATTATAAATTATTTATTAAAGGATTTTCAAGGCTTGCACTTCCAATCACTTATTTTCAAAAGAAGGGTGTGAAGTTTGAGTCGACCTTTATATGTGAGGAAATATTTAAACACTTCAAGAATTTATTGGCTAGCGCATCAATATTGAGGATTTCTTATCCAAATGACGATTTTATTGTGTGCACTGATGCTTGCAAGGAATTACCCGAAATGGGTATATGATATGCCATGAGTCAATGAAGTTGAAAGAACAAGAGAGTCACTATGCCACACATGATTTACAACTCTTATCGATAGTTCATGCCTTAAATATGTTGAGGCATTATCCTATGGGAAAAATATTTGAGATGAGGACAAACCATAATGATTTGAAATAGTTGTTTGGATAACCAACTTTGAATTCCAGGAAAATTAGATGACTCAAATTCCTTAGTGAATATTAATTTGATATAAACCATATCAAAGTCAAAGAGAACAAGGTGGTTGATGCAATCAGTAGGAAGGTGCATGAGATGCAAGCTAAAACCATTATCATGTACAAATTTGATATAAAAGACATAATTTTGGAAGTTGCACAACTAGATGAGCATTATATGCAAACAAAAGAAATATTGTAGCAAGGTAATTTTCATTAGAAAATTAATATTATGAAATGAGAGAGGATGGAATCCTCATGTACAGGGGTATATCATATGTTCCTAAATATAAGGAGCTAGTAAATATGGTGTGGAGAGAGATCCATAATGTACCTTATGTTGGGCACCCAGGAGACTAGAAAACAATTGTAGCTATCAAGAGTCAATATTTCTGGCTTGGTACAAAGAATTAGGTGGTTGATTATATAGCCATATGTCTAGAATGTCAGAAGGAAAATGATGAGCACAAACATCCAACTGGATTTCTACAATTGTTTCCCATTCTTGAGCGAAAATGAGAAGTTTTGGCAATTGATATTGTCACCAAGACACCTAGAACAATGAAGCAACATGATTCCATCATTGTGGTGGTGGATATGGTAACTAAATTTATTCATTTTATTCCAGTGAAGCTAACCCATAAAGAATCTAACATTGCATATATTCACATGAGAGAAATTGTTAGTTTACATTGTGTTTCTAAGGAAATTATTTCTGACAGAGATCCCAAATTCACATCAAATTTTTGGAAGGAGTTATTTAAAGGATTTGGGACAAATATGAATTTTAGCACAACATATCACCCATAATTAGAGGGGGAAATAGGGAGGGTTAATCAGGTAATTGAGGATGTGTTGAGAATGTATGTGATGTATAAACCATAAAAACTGGAAGACTATCTACATTTAGTTGAGTTTTCTTATAATAATGGGTAGCGGGAATCTTTAAAGATGATCCCATTTGAAGAATTATATGGAAGAAAGTGCAACACACCAGTGAGTTGGGAAAACACGACAGACTGAGAAGTGGTTGGCCCAGAGTTGCTTAGAGAAATGTAAGATAAGATGGTGAAAATAAAACATAATTTAAAGGTTTTTCAGGACAGATAGAAAACCTTTCCAGATAAAGGAAGAACATACAAAGAATTTAAAGTGGATGAGCATGTCTTCTTAAAAGTGAAAACTAAGAAGAGTTTGTTGAAATAGGGAAGCCACTCAAAGATGCAAGCAAGATATTGTGGACCATTTGATGTCCTGGAAAAGGATTGGTCATGTTGCATACATGGTTGCAATGCTTGTATCCATGTGCATACATAATGTGTTTCCTATTTATTTTCTTAAAAAGTATGTTTTTGATGCTAATTGTGTAATTGATTGGAATGCGATCCAGGTGGAGAAAGAAGGAGACTTTCTAGTTGAGCTAGTATGCATACCGAACAAGAAATTCAAGTTGATATGGAATCGATCAATAGGGATGGTAAAGGTCCAATGGACTTGTTACGATCTTAAATTTGCAACATGGGAGCACGAAGATGCCATTCTGGAGTAGTACCCACATATTTTTGGAGCTTTTTGAAAAATTTGTTGTACATGTGTATATAACGCATTGAAGACAATGCATAAATAAGGGGGAGGGGAACATAATACCTCTAGAATGAAACCCAATTGTAAATGTACATATGATTTTTAATTTAGTGAGCCAGGATGTTTTGGGCCACAGTATATGTTTTTTGAGGCAAGAGTGTCTTCGCATATATGTTTATTGAGGCCATAGTTACTATGTGATTTATACTAGGGATCCTATGACTTGAAAGGCGAGCGAGCCTAACAAATGTAATATTTAACCACACTCGATTGTATTAATAAAATACAACATTGTTGTAGACCAAGTAAGACAAAAGAGTATGGGGGAAGAGGAAATCATGAGAGGGAAAAGGGGCCAAGTCAAGGGGGCTTAAGCCAAGGAATAAAATAATATTATTCCTAGGCCATAAACTTTATGATATAATTTTATCCCAAATTCCCAAGGAAAGGAACAAATTACCATATGAAGTCAAAGGTAGTTCCTAGAGTGACAAGTGTCAAGATAGGAAAATGCAAATATATTGTTGTGAATCTAGTGTAATTATCAATTCCTTCCACTCATTCACTCAATCATTGTGTCATCCATAAATTGGCTAGGGAATGTAAGCGGAATTTGATTGTTACCCAATAAATCCTTGGTGGTTTGGGCTAAAGAAGCAAGTCGTTAGGCATGTGCAACATTCTCACCGGGTGAGAGAATTACTAGGAGAATGTTTCCATGTGTTCTTGGATAGTGGGTGTCGTAACTCCTTGAGAAGCCTTTGTGTTTCAAGTGCCATAGACCTTCGAGACTTCTTGACCAACTTGTAATTGGAGCCCTAGAAGGGAAGTGGGACAACCAAATGATTGTTGAGAAGAGGGTACACTTCCTAGGGTGGGATAAACCGTGGGAATGATAGGATGTGAGATAAGAACTATTTTTGGGGTTGGAACCTAGGCCTATGCTTTATTGTGCTTTCTGTTAGACCTTAGTTTGGCTTAGGAATCATTTTCCGTGGTGGAGTCATAGGTCCAACTCAGAGGTGACCTGTTGTTGAGAGTGTATGGAAAACATATTCTATGGATGGGAGGAATGTCTGAGGTCTACAACCACTCAGACATTTCAATTAAAAGATAAATGTCTATTATGTGCTATTATAATGTATATCATATGTTATATTGTAATTGTATATATTTATGCATGGATTTCATGTTGTTAGAACCGTGACCAAACATGGAGGCTGGGGATGTTACACCATATTACCAATTCCTTTTATACAAAGAAAAACAATACTAAGACTATTTAATGGACTCACATTTTGTAAAAGTATAAATATGTTATATGTTTGGGATTCATGTAACAAGACCTGCAAGATACCAGATATATAAAATATGCAGAACAGAAACAAAATGCTAGAAATGACAGAATAACAGTAAAATATCCAGCATAATCTTCACAATACATA
>ML785352.1:464850-484177 GCA_009831015.1 Picea engelmannii | reverse complement strand
ACTAAAAAGAAGCATCTAGAGGAAGATCCTTCTAGAAGTGAAAGCTTCTATTACGTCTTCTTACATCCGCCTTATTCTATTTTATTGAAAGGTCTTATTAATATTGACCTTTATTACATCTGAATACATTGATCTACCTATGTGCGGGTTAGGACCTTAACAAGACCGCATTGTGTAATATCGAATTAAAACTATTGAAGTGCACAACGCCTCCTAACTTGAATTATAATCCTTAGAAAAAGGTATCTACGGATGGAATTTGAGAGATTATAAAGACTTCTTAGATAGAGACTAAAAAGCTCACACTTAATAAACGTATAGAAATTACGATAAGATGGTTTATTTAGAAAATACTTTTAAAATTACTTTGAAATTGTACGATGTATGTTATAGAGGGTGGGAGGGGGCGGGGCATTATGAGAGATTATAATTTCTCTCATAATGCCACCCCCCGTCCCACCCTCTATTATTATATTATGAGAGAAATTATAATAATTTCTCTCATAATGCCNCCTCTATAGAGAGTGGGAGGGGGGGGGGCGGCATTATGAGAGAAATTATTATAATTTCTCTCATAATGCCGTCCCGCCCCCTCCCACCCTCCTCTCCAATAGAATAGATAGAAGTGTGGATAATCATGATGCGGATATTGCATATCGCATAAGAGATGCGCATATCGGATAAGAGATGCGGATAAGCAATATGCGGATACCGGATATCCGACTTCTGTTTGAACACCTGTGTCACGTCTCTTGAAATACCCTCAATCTAGGTTAAAGTAAATTAATTAGTCAATTAATTAAAGGTTAAAGTAAGGACAGTGTTAATAAAAAAAATTAAAACAAATAGAAGAATTTTACATAAAGGTTAATATGCAAATATAGGCTATTATGTAACCTTTACAAGAAACATCACTTCTAATTAAACATGAACAAATTGGACTCATGAATTTAAATTGACACTTAGAATTTTAACTGACATAGGGTTTTGGTTGAACATGATAATTAATTACTTTACCCTTTCAAACCTCATATTAAGCCAACTTAATATATAGAAATCTACATCGATATCTCATTTATTTTCTTAAAATATGATCATGACTCTAACATTTAAGCAAGTCTCATTTTGAGTTGTACTCTTTAATTCAGTCTCATTTTGAGTTGTACTCTTTAATTCTCATTTTATATTTTACTATATTAGTGGGAAAATAACTAATTCTTAGGTTTATAAAATGAGAATTTTTTATGTTATCATGACTGATATTTATGCGAGTATCGTTTTAAGTTGTATCTGATATTTAAGCGCGTTTCATTTTACTTGTAATGTTTTAATGGCATGTTTTATTATATTAGTATTAGTGTTAGTTTGAGTTTTATTAGTATGGTGTTGTTTAATTGTTTTATGAAATGTTTTAATGGTATGTTTTATTATATTAGTATTAGTGTTAGTTTGAGTTTTATTAGTTTGAGTTTTATTAGTATGGTGTTGTTTAATTGTTTTATGAAATGGTTTGTTTTAGTTGAATTTGGGGACATAAATTTGTAAAACAATATTATTTTTTATTATTTAAAATTTATTTCTGATGCAGAACTAGATTCAGCATGCTGAAAAACTTCTAAAACATTTTGATTATATAGAAATGATCATTCAAATTTATAAATTTAACAATTTCTAACTAAATTTTGAATAAATGTCCCATGAAAATATAAAAAAAAAAAAATGTTTGATAGAAAGTTACTTAGTATTAGTGTGAGTTAAAGTTATTGGGAATCCCAACCATTACGAATTAACCAACTCTTTGGTTTATAAAAGGAGAAATAATTATTTCACTTATGTGAGAGGGTCATTTATTTCTTTCAGTTTTTATGATTTTGTAGTTGGTTTTTTCATGTCATCAAATTAATATAATGACATCCATTAGGATATGGTGTCTCTGGAGCGAATAGTTTAAGGGTTTAAATGACATCCATTAGGACCTTCCTATATATATATTGGAGGGTTTAGTTTCTGTTCAAATTTTATAGGATTTTGAAACCATCTAGTAAATAGAGATGTTAGAGTGCCTTTGATGTCAGTGACAATCCCATAAAAAAAAAAAAAAAAATTATAAATAAGTTTAGTAAGTTATTTTAGATAGTTAAATTTTTGTTTTTAATGTAATAATGTAATTATATATCAATATCTTGTAATTATAAATGACTGAGGTAGATAACGAAACTAGGAATTCTAAAAGCTATTCATTTAAATGTGGTAATCATATGATGTTACATTAATTTTTTAATATGATTAGGTAAATGTTAAAAAGTAAAAAGATTAACTAATGCATTTATAAATGCAAAGAAGTTATCAACAATAAATCTCAATACATCTTCAATACATAACCATCAAAATAGAATTTAAGATAAAAGATCATTAATTATATCCATCACCAATAGATATACATCTTCCGACATAATAACACAAAAAATTAAAATATAATCTCAGATTAAAGTTTTATCTTATTTTAAAATATTAACTTTTTCTTGCTTTAAAAAGCAAATCGATTCACACCAAGAATTCAAAAGAGCAATGACCATAACACAAAGTTCAAGCTGAGCCTAACAACTTAAAAGAGAAGA
Organism: Picea engelmannii; assembly: GCA_009831015.1. Taxonomy (NCBI): domain Eukaryota; kingdom Viridiplantae; phylum Streptophyta; class Pinopsida; order Pinales; family Pinaceae; genus Picea; species Picea engelmannii. Next base: position 481,559 of record ML785352.1, on the reverse strand, counting down.
CCAGAATGTGGCCGGCATGGCATGACAAATAAAACCTATCTATCTGCTCCTGATTTTACAAGGCCGGCATGGCTTTTGCTAATTACCAGCAGGCGATGATGTGAATATGGCTCTCATGGAAGATACAAATTCCAATACCTTAGCTGGATCGGGCATAACTTCTTTCACTCCGTTGGCCTCCAAGAATCGGTCCATCCACGCGCTTAGTAGCGGCATCTTCTCCGGATCCATTAAAACGATATCGGTAACCTTCTGAAGGGCTTTTAAAAATTCTGACATCGCGCCCAATGCGATATCAACGAAGCCTATCTCATCTCCTCCAAAATAAGGTTTTCCCAAGAAGCAGCTGCTTGTTCGCAGAGCTTCCTCTAACAAAAGAAAGTTCGCCACCAATTCTTCCACCGCTTTTTGTTGCTCCTCACCCTGCCCCATGAAAACTCCCCGAATACTTGGAATGAGCTGCATCCCCCGATAATAGGTATTAGAGACAGAAGACGAGAAAGTAATCGAAAATTTCAAATAATACAAATAGCAGAAAACGAAAGGATCAATGAGATCTCGATGCACGTGATCAAGAATGAATTAAATTACCTTATCGTCTACGAAGGCAGCCCAGAAGCGGGCAATGGCTCGGTCATATGGAGCTTTGGGCATAAGATTTGAAGACTTCGTATTCCATGTCTCTTCTATGTACTGCACAATAATCATGGACTCACAGACAGGCTTTCCGTTGTGGATGAGCACCGGAATCTTCTTGTGAACAGGGTTCGATTGCAGCAGCAGCTGGCTCTTATTTTGCTCGTCTTGTTGGATGAACTCGTAATTGATCCCTTTAACTGCCAGTGCTATACGAGCCCGCAGCACAAATGGACTGATAGTCGTGCCTAACAGCTTCACTTGCTCCTCCTCCGTCTTCATTGCTTTCAAAATGTATTAACGTAATGTTTGCGTGTATGAGTTATATGAATCCGCCTCTGCTATTCTATCTATAATATATAGCTCTGGCACTTCGTACCGTCTTGACTAAGTCTCAAATCCAGGTGGTTCCTTCAGAGTAGGTAGACATGTTCAAATTAAGGGTGCTGCTAAACATGACCAGTTCAAACCAAATACAGAGAGAGGCACCAACGTGGGAGAACCGTTCACATAAAGCGATGGGTTAAGTAAACACTATTGTTTAATATAATATGTAAAAAAAAAAATACATCACCATCCTAATTAATTGGGCATTTTCAACCTAAACTTCATGAAGTCCATTTTCAATATTTTTATAATTACTTTGGCCACTTCAACTTGTCTTGACAGTCAACCTATTATTATTTATTTTATTATATTACGCATTTATATTAGGGATTTTATATTGCTGACATAAGCATTTTTTTACATTTCGTTTTTAAATTCACAAATCAAAATGTTTTATTTAATTATTAAATTATAATTAAATAAAATATATTTTATTATTAATATTTGAAAATTGTTTTAAATAATTATTAAAAAAAACTAACTTAAAAAATTAACATATTTAACATGTTATAATTAAGTGTTTTTATTTTCTGTTACCTAAGTATTTTCATTTTATACTTTTCTTCTAAGTAGATTTATTTATATTTCCTTTCATTCTTCACAAACAAAGTAAATATATTTATTTAAACAAGGATTGCCCTCCAAGTAAATAATTAATCATTTCTTATGTCAAAAACTTAAACAATTAAATAAACGCTATCTAGTGATGACATCGAACGTAGAACTTGATTTTGCATCTCAATGAAGATGACATTTGATTTGTGCTTCCACAATCTCGCATTCTCTATAGGAAGGTGTGTGCCGTGTTATATCTTTCATCCCAACCAACTTACATTAAGTTTTGACGTATGTCATCTAAGGGTTATGCGTTATCTCCAATAACTCACTAGCCAATCATGTACATATAATCTTATCTCTCAATAAAATCCCACAACACTTTTTCTCTGCAAAATCTTGATGTCACCCACACCCCTTTTTCTTTGCAAAATCTTGATGTCGCCCACACTCCTTTTTCTTTGCAAAATCTTGATGTCATTTTATTAGAGTTTTTGTGATTATGTCTCTACACATATACTACTTTGGCTTAGTTAGTCCTTCACTTCTAGGGGTAATTAGACGAGTGTTGGTTGTGGACCTTGATTATCTTCATGATTTAGAGGCCTTGTTCAGCCATGTTTGGATCCCATTTCCAAATCGGGGGGTGGGGGACTTGCCTCAACACATCTGTTGCTAGGGGGTCTATGGGGGCAACGACAATCATTGGACCCCCCCTAGTGGTGGTTCGGGGGAAATACCCCGAAAAGAAATTTTTGGGAAAATTGTCTTGTCAAATATTGTAATTTCATAGTCAATTTGAACCGTTCATCATTAGGTTGCAGATATGACAATAGAAGTTATGTTTGGGTGTTTTTGCCATAGAAGGAAACCCTCTTTTATGTATGAGGGTATTTGATTTTGGCGATGTATGAGAGTGAATATTGTATTCTAAGAGATGACACTGAGAAAAGAAGAGGAAGTTACATCAGGCGTGTTGCAAGTTGTATCCCTTCATTTGTTGCACAATAATAAAGGAAGGACTGACAATTTTCTCTGGTGGAAGTAGCCCATATTAGATGAACCACATATATATCTATGTCTCTTGTATTATGTATCTTCTATGTTTTATTTTCCTGGTTGTTTTATATCATTGCTCTGCAGTCATCTTTTTCTAACAACGAGAATCCCAGACTCTCCACGGCTAGTTTCCTACAGATGCATTCCATTACATGCTCATCTCATCTAACTCACATGACACGGTGCATTTACATATTTAGGTACATCGTTATGACACTTCATATCAAGTGATAATTTCAATGTTTGGGGCATGGAAATCATGATCATGGGTTGAATTGAGAATGAAACATGATTCTTTCCATTTATACTTTTTTCCTTGTCATCTCCTAGTCAAGTGTTTTTGCTCTTGGGAAAAGTTGCACTAATGGGGGGGCTTAATGGGGGTAACGTGTCCATATCCCTTGTTGATGTTTGGGCAACATCAAAAAGACAATAATATGATTATTAATTATTAAACAATATTATTAATGTAATAATATAATTATATCATAAAGTATAAATGTATATAATAAAGTATAAATATAAAGTATATTTATATTACATATATAATATAATATAAAGTATAAATATATTTGTCACCCAAGGGACACGCATGGATGGTCACCATATGTTCTTTATATAAAGAACACTCATCATTGTAATAAGATATCCATTCACATACATATATTATATCTTATGAAAATTCAACATGGTATTATTTTCGAAGAGACGTTTATCTTTGGGTCAATTAAATATTACTACAAAATAAAGTGATCTAAGGAAGTGACCGAAGTTTCTAAGTAGTTAAAATTTTCTGAGTGTAATTACTTAGGGATGTTCTAGAGTTTACTAATGTAATATCATTGGAAGTAATTACCACTTGCGGAAAATTGTGCTTGTCTAATTTAACACTGAAAAATCAACATGGTTAGCCATATATATGATGGACGTGTGTTGGTCATAGTAGAAGATGTATCATTTTGAGGGTCACTGTATATAGTTGTGCACAAAATAAATTGATCTCCTCTAGGAGATGCTTTTTGTTGTTCTTGTTTCTTGTTCCGGGAAGGTCACATCTTTTCTAAGAGATGCTATTTTTTTTTATCTTTTTCCTTTTTCCGGGAAGATCATGGGTAACAACTCTGAGAAGGAGCCATAATGACAGTTGCAGGAAGCAACATGAAGCAAGACTATCTAAACAGAGAGTTGTGCACATCCATGTAATGCAGAAGAAGAGGAGGTCAACACATGCAAAGGGAGAATATGACTTTGAATATTATATAGCCTCAGAGGGAGTGATGGCTTCACATGTTTTCTGTGGGAAATTGGATAGTCTCTCTCTCTATATATATTTTTTGACGTTATTTTTCTATTGGCTACACAAATTTGTTGTTGATGAAACTATAGACACAGATAGAGTTGGATAAGTAGATTCCAAATATATAGCTTTCTTTTAAAATTAAGATTTTTTTCTAATTTTAATCTATTTTTTCCATGACATATATCGAAATCCTAAAATACATACCTAGTTTATTTTTGCTATAACATTTTGTTAGCTTAACCATTTTTCAAACAAGTTTATAGGTTGCACTAGAAGATATTGATATCTACAATCTAAAAATAATAATTGATAATGTAAGACCCTCCTAGCTTGCACGAACAAAAGGAGTTGTAATTTCAAGGATATATTAACTTCCATAATTTAAAAAGTATTAAAATTAATATTATAAATTTTAAAAAAATACATCACACTAAAACAATGGGTTCTCTACAATTATACAAGTTTTTGGAGGGAAATTACATCATCAAGGTACTCTAACACATGCATGAACAAACACATATACCTTATATTTTGGTGGAAAAATAACATACCACTCCTAGAAAAAATCAAATTTCACATAGTTATTCACAATTTCTATAAACAAAAGTTGTATATTCCTAATTTAATTCAATTTCGTATATTTCATATTTTTACACCATATTCAAATTGATTGTAAAAGTACCTTCAATAATCCCTCAAATTTAACAAATTGTTGTTTTTCTCTGTTTGCATTGCCACTAACGCATCACGCGAGACCATCATTATCTTACACTCACCCATATTCTTTAGACCATCATTATCTTACACTCACCCATATTCTTTTTGTTTCTACTCCCTATAAATATGTAGATCATATAATTAGTTTCATGTTGTCCATTATTAATCATACAATACTAGTACTAGATGAAGATGCTTAGATGAAGGTACTTGTTAGTGGTTGGAACAAGATTTCACTATGCAAACAATTGAAGTTGAATCCCTAGTTGATATAGAATGCTTGTATGCATGTGGAGGTACGTTGTTTCATCTCTTAGTGTTGGTTTCCCTCCATAAATAAATGGGATTAACACATGCATGTCATTATAAAAAAATATCAAGTGAAACTTAATAGGATATTTTACCCCTTTTATCCAAGGAGTGAACAAGTTAATTAGAATTTGGGTCTTGATCATATCTAAATATACCATCTTCGCATCTAAAAATATTTATTTCATTAGGACTCATAGTTTTCAACAAAAGGTAGTGGAGCATGTAGTTTCTTATTGATTTGATTTATTTTTCCATGTTATTGAGTGTTAAGGTTTTTTGGGTTGTTAAATATTGAGTTATTTGGGTTATTGAAATTAAGATTGTACTTTATTTTTTTTCCAATGAAAATATCATGGAGAAATTCAAGGGATGCTTCTTGACATTTTTTGATGGAATCCCTAGTAATCATATTGGCATAGGATAGTGTTCCTCACCTAGGGGATTTGACCTAGGAACATGCTCACATAGAATTAGCAAAATGCATGAAAAAATTTGTAGCAACAAGTTTAGCTAATTTCTCAAGTTTAGAGATCATGCTTCATATTATGTTCCATTAAAATATTGAAAAAAAGTGGAATGAATGATGGTTTGAGAATTAAGAATTTTCCCCCAAATGGGGTGCCAGTAGGGTCCACACGTCGATGGGAGATGACGACGACTACCACCTCTCCATAGACCATGTGACCAGTGCATGTCGCCCTCACCTCCATTTAATTTCCCCCGATGTGATTTTGTCACCTTCATTATTGTGACTTCATAGCCTTCACTACTATGAGCGTGTCCCATTTGGTGCTTTCATCCGAGCGATGGAGGATTGTTGCAGACCATCACCGCAATGCGCGTGGGAAATCCTCCCCTGACTCTTATTTTATGGAATTCCCCCCGACGACCTTCGCACCATTATGTCTCTCCCATCCTCTACATTTTTTCTATGACAAACCACCTTATGTTCACTCTTGCCTTCCCATTCTCATCTCTGCCTCACTTTCATTCACATTTCGCCATGCCTCAGCTCCACGGGAAGCCAAAGAGAGGACCTCTCTGGTCCCAAAACAAGGTGACCATTGTCAACCGACATCTGCCTATCCCCACTCCATCACCCAACTCCTTTCCCCCTTCATATGTCCATTCATCCCCAAACCAGAGTGGTCTCCCACCTCTGTCCTCACAATGGCCATGTCACATGGAGTGGTTTGACCTCCAAGGAAATTCTCTAGGTTATGCTTCGGGCCCAATTCCAGATATGGCCTCATCTTATCAACTTGTCTTGGTCAGCCTGGTGAGCCCGTCTCCCTCTGCCCCCTCACAACCTTCATATATCATGCCATCTCGAGAGGAGCTCCCTACTCAAGGGGAGGAGCTACATGCTCGTTTGAAGCGCCTCATGAAGACCTTGAGAAACTGCATGCTCAATTGGAAGTGCCTCACATGGATCTTGAGAAAATGCATTCTCAATTGGAAGCACCTCATGTGGACAAGCCTCCGAGCTCGAAGTGTGATTTTTGTGTCGGAATCAGAGGTGCGGTGGTGATACTATGGGATTCGGTTTTGCGGTTAGAAAGAACATGGAGGACCTCCGCTGTCAGATGGAGCACTTGGACTAGCGAGCACAGGAAATTGAATCTCTGCTTCGTACACTATTTCTCTCACTGCAAACTCCAAGACAAGCAATTGATGCCCCAACTACTTCAAAGATGATTCTTGCTCCAACTACCCAAACAGATGTCACGATAGAGATAGACACGTGTCCTTAAGACGTGTCATACTTATAGGTGTCATCATGCATGTTTTACTATGTTAAATGTTCCATTCTTTTGGAATCTCAACATAATCAATTTTTGTATTACTCTGCATAGTTTTTTTTTTGTCTTATAGTTTTAATGGAGGATCTGGTCGAATCTTTTTCCCCACGAGGCGATTCAGAAAACTGTGTTTAATTTAAATACTAAATTCAGAGACAGATCTAGGTTGAATTGGTTTCCCCTTGCGGCAATTCAACTCAAGCGAATCCTTGTTATCACTGTTGATACTATAATTTTGATCCATGAAAGGTAATATATAGAATTTTGATCCGTATTTTTTGAACAGAACAAAATGAATAAATATTATTATGAAAAGATACTTAACACAGAATAACATACATACATTAAAATTGGTTTCTATTCAATAAACAAATAAGTTGAAACTATAAAATGCAACGAAAAACAAGCTTGCTAGAATGGTGGCGGCTTATCTCTAAGAAGAGATGTGATGGTTGCACTCATTCACCAAAAGATGATTACAATGAGTCTCTCAAGGAATTTTTACAATAAAAAGGAATGTTAAAAACCCTAGACATCCAAAAACCTAACCCTAGGAGATGAAGCGCGAAAAGTCATGTGGGCCCCGTTTGGGTAAGTTAGTACATCAACTTCCCGAGGTCATAACATTTGCATACGATATTTTTTTTAGGCACACGATAGCCCATTGAAAATATCTATCCGATAAATACACATGTTTCCTCTGGAAATCCCTATATTAACTATGGAGAGCCCTAAAAATGTTGTTTAGGGCTTCAAAATGGCCCCAAAAGTTAGGGACACAAAAACTAGGAAAAAATTGTTGAACTGGAAAACTGCCAAAATAAGCTAGCAGGAATAGGTGAGAGGCCACCGAAATCCATCTGGATCAATCCTCCCCCCTTAGGAAGGAATGGTCTCCATTGCATTGAGTTCCCCCATTAGATGAGGAAATTTCTACTGAATTTGGCCCTGAGTGAGCCACTTTCCTTGGTGCAAGAGTTTCCCTGCTTTGACAACTCGATAAAGTTGGATCCTTTGCTGGCGAGTTCCCTTGACCTGTTTGTCCACAATATGATCATTGGATGCTTGTTTTATGCAGTTGGGGTTGAGCTCTGTTGGTGTCAACTATTTTGTTATCTCTGAGGTGTCCAATAATGGTGGGAAATAAGGTCGAAGGAGACCCACATTGAACACTAGGTGTAGGCCAAGGAAAGGAGGAACGTTGAGCTCAAAATAATTATCGCCCATAGCCTTGGTGATGGTGTACGACCCATAACAGAGTGGAAAAATCTTATGATGGGGTCTGGTAAGGTGTTTTTTCTGCAAATGCAACCAAACTTTGCCTCCCACCTAAAACTTGTGTCGCACCCAATGTTTATAATGGCGTTGCTTGTACTTGTCATTGGACTTCTGTAGGATATCCTGAACCTATTGGTAGATGTGTTGGATCCTCTCAATGAACCAGGTTTCTTTGTCAACTTTAGTTGGAGTAGGAGATGAGTCGGTCGAGGTGACCACAAGGGGTAGTGAAACATCTATGGGACCTAATGGCTGGAATCCTAACCCCACCTGAAATGGGTTGTGGCCAGTTGAGCTCTGCAGGGCTTGGTTGTAGCTATGATGGACATAGTGAAGACTCTCATCCCATGTGCGAGGGTGGTTAGAATTATACATGTGCAGGGTATGCACGATCATTCGATTTACGACCTCGGTTAGGCCATCTATCTGAGGGTGGAAGGTCGTGCATTCATTGAGCTTGGTGTATAACCGTGACCAGAGGCTCGACCAGAATGTGCTAAGAAATCATCTGTCTCGATATGAGACAATTGTTTGTGGGATTCCAAAATGTACCCAGAATCATTCAAAGAAGAGCTTGGCAATAACCTCTGTTGTGATGTTATTTTTCCAGGAGGCCATAATCACCATCTTAGAAAAGCGATCAACAAACACAAAAACACAGTCATTTCCCCGCTTGGTGGATGGGATGCCCAAGATGTAGTCCATGGATATGGATTCCCATGGCCTTTCAACAGTAGGAAGATATGTGTATAGGACTTGTTTCTTAGTGGTCGGTTTGGCAGTAGCGCAGGAAGTGTAGGACCTGATATACTTGTTGAACTCCTGTCGAAGTTTCAACCAGTAGAAATGTTTCTGCAACATTGCCACTGTCTTTTAGACGCTGAAGTGTCTTGCCTCCTAACTGTTGTGGGCTTCCCATATCAGCTTCACTCACTTGCTTGATGGAACATAGATATGGCCCAGACGACACAAAAACCCATCCTGAAGATGGAAATTAGCGACATTTGTGTTTGTGCCCAACATTTTGGAGGTGGTGGTGAAGTCCAAGTCTTTCTCATAGATTTGGGGCCATCCAAAGGTCTCATGGCTATGAGGATCTAGCACCGTGGTGAGTGCCACAATTGGCGATCTGCTGAGGCAATCAATAACGTGATTGGTGCTTCTTGTTTTATACTTGATGTTGAGGTGGAATTGCTGCAAGTATGTGGACCACTTCTAATGGTGGCCATTCTACAATTTCCCTTGTGTCTGCATGAACTATAGTGGCTTATGATCATTGTGGATGGTTGTCTCCTTCCCAAGAATGTAATGTCTCCATTGGTGATAGGATTTCACAATGGAGTACATCTGTTCATTGTAAGTAGGGTAATTATGGACAAAATATGATAGTGTCTCACTATGATAGGCCACAGGGTGACCCTGTTGAGTTAGAACGACACCCACAACATAGTCTGGAGCATTTGTCTCAATCTCAAAGGGTTTCTATAGGCCTGGTAGTGAAAGTACTAGGGTTGAGCACAAGAGATGTTTCAAATCATCGAGCGCTTGTTGTTGGGACTAGGCCCACAAAAATTTCTCCTTACCACCACCCCTAATTACTTGGATGAGGGCCCATGCAATATGGGAGAATCCCAACACGAACCTGTGCTAGAAATTGGTAAGGCCCAAGAAGCTTCCAAGCTCAGTGAGTGTGGTTGGGGATAGCCAGTCACGAAGGACTTGGATATTGGATTTATCCACATGTACAACATGCTAATAAATGATGTATCCCAGGTAATGGACCCTGTCCATGATGAAGGAGCATTTTTCCAAGTTGGTGTATAGCTTGTGTTGTCGTAGGGTGTGCAAAACCTGTTGACTATGTTGCAAGTGTTCTGCCCAAGTCTTGTTGTAAATGATAATTTCCTCTATATACACCAGTACAAAATTATTGGTGAATGGTCGCAAGATATTGTTCATCATCCTCATGAAAGTGGCTAGAGCATTTGTCAAGCCAAAGGGCATGACCAACGATTTGAAATAACCTTCCTTGGACTTAAATGTTGTCTTCCATACATCTCTTTGTTCTATTAGAACCTGGTGGTAGCTAGACTTCAGATCAATTTTACTGAAGTATTTGGCCCCCATGAGTTGATCAAGCAGGTCTTCGATTTGGGGAATCAGGTACTGGTTTCTGACTATGATTTTATTCATAGCTCGATAATCAATGCAGAGTCACTATGTTCCATCTTTATTCTGTATCAAAATGATTGGGCTCCCGCAATGTGATGAGATGGGACGGATGTGCCCCTTGTGGAGAAGTTCTTGGATTTTCCACTTGATCTCCTCATTCTCTAATAGAGAGCGGCGATAGTTTGTCCCATTAGGCAGTGGTGCAATGGGGGTGAGATAGATGGGGTGCTTGACCTCACAGTGCAGAGATATTCTAGTAGGTGAGGATAATATATATGAGTATGCTTCCACGACCTTATCCACTTTCTTCTGTTGTGTGGAGAGGTTGAACGCAGAGACCCTGGATGTCGTTGCAATATTTTGCTCATTCTGAGAGCGAATCACTAAGAATACAAACTTTCTTGTCTGAGAGATGACCTTCCTACATTGCTTGGAAGAGATCAATGAAATAACACTAGGTGGGACTGCCTCTGGTATCCTGTACAATTTATTTTTCAATGTAATAATAACACTGTGAGGCCTAGACTCATATACAACATGGAGTTTCCATAAATATGGTTTTCACAAAAGAACATTACAAAATTTGAGAGGGGAAACATCACACAATACCTCTTCTTTGAAGGGATTGATGTTGTATGACAGGCAACATTGTTGGATGACACAGATGTCGCTTCCTTGGCAGATCCATCTGATGGTGTAGGGATACGGGCATGGCTTTGTCAGTAGGGAGAGTCACTTGACAACCTATGCTGATATGAGGTTCTTCTGGCTACCGCTATCAACGATGAAGTGCAGCGGGGTACCCTTCACCCACATCTGTGAATGAAAAAGGTGATCTCCTTCCTCTGGCTCATTTGGTTCACCGAGCTGGACCTTGGTGGTAGCAACGGTAGCACTGGGTTCTGCATCAATGATATGTCTCCCCCTTTTTGTTTCTGACTCAGAGTTGGAACCCACATCTTATTCAAAGGCTTTCACCTCAACCACCATTGACTTCTTTGAGAGGGAATCAACAGTGTTATGCCAGGGGCTCTTATGGAGGTCGCACCACTTCCTAGTATATTTCTTTGTCTTTCTAGTGTCCTTCGTTTCTTGCGGCCTGGAATGGTTTTCCTAAGGCATTCCATCTTTACTATATGCTTTGTTCTATGGGTTGGGGCTGCCATTTCTTGGATTTTCCTATGAGGGGTTCCCATGCCCATTTTTTTCCGTCTTTTATTTGAGCTTTTGCTAGATTTTGATGGCATATCAGTAGGCAACACCCAAGGATGAGATGTCCAGAAACTCCATTTTGGCCTGGATGTATCTATGCAGACCATCGCGATACTTGAGCACCATATGTTGCTCAGAATCTTTCATACCAAGCTTTGTGCACAAGGTATGAAAGATATTTCAGAACTCAGGCACTGATTGGTCTCTTTCCTGCGTAGTGTGGTCCATTTTGTACAGGTCATCATAACTTCCAACAGGGTAGTATTGTTCCTTAATAACATCCCTGAAGGACTCCCCGATGACCATGACTGTAAATAATGAGGGTTCCTCTGTTTCCTCCTGCTCAAAGAAAGTTTCCCACCAATCTTTGACATGGAGAACGACTTTGAGGAGCACAAAAGTAATCTTTTCTTTATTCAAGAAGTTATTGACAAAAAAATACCCTTCTAGTAGATTCAAGCATTTGTCTACAACATCTATGTCTATGTGACCTTCAAATATAGCAATACCAAAGTTGATTTGTACCTTGAAGGGGGCGACGCCTCCGTTTGAAGAAGATGCATCTCCTGTTGGTAGCCGCTGAAGGATTTGTGCAAAATTATCCATCATCTCGTTCCTCTATTGCATGAGGGATTCCTCGAGCAACATTTTGAATGGATCTCATTTCTCATCATATTTATTTTCTCCTACCATGAGTGGTCGCTGGGATGTGCGATATATTTTTTCCTCAAGAGAAACAAGATCGAGACCCATTTCTTTGTACCCTAGCCTCGTTGGGGACATGCATCAACAATGACAAGGAGCAGACTGCTCTGATACCACTAATCCAGATTTTATGAGAATAATGAAATGAATATAGATTATTATCAAAATATTCTTAACACAAAATAACAGATATACATTAAAATTGTTTTCTATTCAGTAAGGAAATAAGATGAAACTATAAAATGCAGTGGAAAACAAGCTTGCTAGAATGGTGGCGGCTTATCTTTGAGAAGAGATGTGACGACTATGCTCATTCACCAGAAGATGATTACAATGAGGTTGTCAAGTCATTTTTACAATAAACATGAATGTAAAAAACCCTATACATCCAAAAACCTAACCCTAGGAGATGAAGTGCCAAAACTGATGTGGGCCCCGTTTGGGTAAGTTAGTACATCAACTTCACGGGGTCTTAACTTTTGCATACTATATTTGTTTTAGGCGCACGATATCATGTTGGAAAGGTCTATCCGAGGACTACACACGTTTCTTGTGGTGAGCCCTACATATATTGATTGTGGCGAGGCCTAAAAATGTTGTTTAGGGCCTCAAAACAGTCTCGGAAGTCAGTGACCCAAAAACTAGGAAAAAAATTTCGAACTGAAAAACTGCCAAAATGAGCCAGTTAGAATAGGTGGGAGGCCACTAACATCCATATAGATCAAATTCTTACTTAAAAAAAAAAAATAATTAACAAGTTTCCCCCGCTCAATATCCCCCTTTATTTTCTAATCAAATTTAGGCTATATTTCTTGTTCGGTTGAATGCTAGTCTTTTAATTGCCATTACCTAAGTATAGGCTTGATGAGAAAGTTAACTATTAGTACATGTCACTTTGAATAATAGTAGGTAGAAACCATATACACCATCCACTAAGAATCAAACCTAAGCTAGTGGAGGCAAAATCACCTTTATTTACCCCTCCACAACTCAACCTAAGCTAATGGAGGCAAAATCACCTTTATTTACCCCTCCACAACTCAACCTAAGCTAGTGGAGGCAAAATCACCTTTATTTACCCCTCCACAACTCAACCAATTGAGAAGTGATAACTTACAATACATATAGGTTAAAATTAATATACCTAACCATTGTATGCCAAACTATAAGAGAGTTCAAAATGTTGAAATAGGTGTCAAGTACCTTAGTCAGCTTGTAGAAAAAATGGTGAAGTCATTGGTTAGCCTAAAACAAAATTTGAGTGCACTATAGGATCAAAAATACCAAGCTTGTTAGCACCAAAGAAGAGAGCAGGTGGTGATAGGGTTCTTTACTATGATAATCTTGGCAACATCTTAACTTGATTGATGACTAATCAACATTGAAAGTGAAGGTAACATCATGCACCTAGGGGTTAGGGTGGAAATGACCAAAACCAAACCCATATCATGTGAGTATGAGACCATGTTACCAATTTCTCTTGTACAAAGAAAAACAATACCAAATGTGTTTAATGTACTCACATTTTGTAAAAATATGCATGTGTTTTGGATTCATGTAGCAATATCACATTGCGCAAGATTGAGATGTAACTTTTGAAGTGCTAAGTGTGCAACTCCTCACGGACCCTTAACAAAAGATCACATTGTATAGTGTGCAAGATGGAGTTGTAACTTTTGAAGTGCGCAACTCTTTACTTCATTTATAATCCTTAACAAATGTTATATGTAGATGGAATTTGAGATTCAAAAGGTTTATGAGATCTAAAAATATAATAAGAAACTCACGCTTAACAAAAAGACAGAAATTAGGATGCACAACGCTTTAGCAATTAACAAAAAGACAGAAATTAGGATCACAACGCTTTATTTAGACCAGGCAAACTAGGTTGTGTGTAGTGTGAGTTATGTTTAATTAGTTCATTAAACATAAAGCAAAAACACTGTTAATAGTAAACTAAAACAGTAAATTTAAATGAAGGTGGAAGAAATGATACAAATTTTGTGGATTGGATTTATTTTAAATGATTAGAGGAATGTTGTTACCTTTCCAAATTTAGTTCTCACTAATACATTAAATAAAATAAAACTTAATCATAATATAAACCAATTTTAAATTTTATTATTTCCATTGACCATGAGAATTCATTTTTATTTGTACTTTTATTTTTCATTGTATGTCTTACTAATAAACTTTCACTTTTTAAATAAATAAAACTTTTAGTCTAAAAGTTTTTAATTTTAATTCTATTAATGATATATTTTATATTTTAGAGAGATATTTATCTTTAATTTAGTCAGAAATTGTTATATTGCAGATTTGAGTAGTTAATTTTGTGTAATCTGAATATTCGAGGAGTTTTTAAATACCCTGAATCCATTATAGTTAGTTTCCTACAGATTTATATCACAAATAAACAACGCATAAATAAAATATATATGTTAGTATTTCATAAATAATTAGAGAGTCTATAATAGCATAACCCGGATTTAGTTACCGTTAGGTTACAATTCAAATTTTGTTACATTTTGAAACCCTCTTATAAATAGAGATGTTAGATTCCCAGAGTCCATTTGTTGTCAGTTAAAGAGATGTTAGATTCCCAGAGTCCATTTGCTGTCAGTTAAAGGTAAATAAAAGTCATACCAAAAAATTAATAATCAAAAATTAATAACGAGAAACTTATAAATAAGTTCAGTATTTGAGGTCAAAATATCTTATAGACTCTTTGAAAGTATGAACAAATAAAATTCCAGTTAGATTTACTGCTCAATGGTAACACATCTCTGTTTTTATCTGCGGCTTTTGAAAATGACTAAAAAATATTATTTTCACATAAAAACACAGTATTGTTTGCTTGCTCACAAGCCATTGGACATTACATCAACGATACTCAGTTAAAATAGTTGTTTCATTTTCAAAATCTAGAACATACTAATATTTTGAAAAATCGGTTCTGTATATCCATATCTACTTCATAATTCCACACAGACCAAATCTTTATCATTATTTGGATAAAATCTCAGCCGAAGAACGTTTAACGCTCAAATCTCATATTTGATCCAATTTCACTAGCTGAAAAGTCGAGACATTTATTCTCAGATGTAAACGTTGCGTACATTAATTAAAGGCGACATAATATTTCACGTTCAAAACCATGGAAAAAATATTTCGAATATGAATTCCTTACTAGTTCAAGCATCTGTTGTCTCCAATAACTTGAATTCATGGAATCTTCTCATATTGCAGCAAAACCGAGCATTTATGTAAGCTAAAATCTTACAGTGCGGCCATAGGTACATGAAAACCCTCATGGTTATTTGAAGGAAAATAAAGCATCATTTAAATGGGAGGAGAGATCTCCAATCACGCCTAATGCACCAGCTTCGTGAATTTTTTCACAAAATATGCAAATATTCACTAGTTCATTTGGGTCAAATTTCGACGGTGCGTTCGACGCAATTTCCACTTTATATTGTCGGGAGAACGCCAAATAGTGGACCCCCTCAAACGTCGTTTCACATGACGTCGCTTTTCCAACGACATAGATGTTGTATTTATTGCGATGTTTCATGCAGACACGTGTCATCTCGGTTTTGACTGTCCAAACCCCAGATTTGACGTCGCTCTTTCCACGTCCAAGACATCGCTATTTCCACCTCCAAGAAGTTGCTCTTGCCACCTCCAAAACGTCTCTCTTGCCATGTCTTGGAGGTGGCAAGAGTGATGTCTTGGAGGTGGAAAGAGAGACATCTTGGAGGTGTAAAGAAAAACATGACGAGGTATCAGCTCCGACATGGTTTCTATGGGAGCGACACTCCAAGACGTCGCAATAGCGACTGTGTTGTAGGTATTTAAAAAAAATACAATATCAATATTGAGAGGGATAGGTACATTAACCTTTGCTAAGATAGTATTCATATCAATATTTAAATCTATATCATCGGTCTTAGGCAAGGTTGGTTGAGGAGGAGGACTAACTTCCAATGGTAAAGGGGGTCTTGTCTACTGAGGTTTAGGATCAATAGGATATGTCTCGGGTGTGTTATCAGACGAACTTGCAATTGTTGAGCTAAAGTCCGAAAGCTCAAGTGAAATCATGTGTAACTTAGAGGGAAGGCTCCTGTCACCTCACCAACCCTCTTTCACTTCAAGCCAACTTTTACTGAAGGAGGTTTCCCTCAATTAAGATTGCGAGGACTTAAGGCAAGGAATCTCAATGTGGGGAGTGAAGTCCGAGAAAAATGTGTTTGGGTAGCTTTAGACTATTAAAGAAAGTACTTGGAGGTCTCAAGATCAATGTCTTTTCATTGGGCATATGGAGTTAATGTAGTGCTTCAATGGAGACCGAGGGAAAAATAAGACTTGAAAGTCTATCATAGGATTATCACCTCATATGCCTAGGTCAACCTCCTAGGAGAGAAAACCCTAGAGTTTATCCCCTCATAAACACTAGGTGTCATCCTATCCCTTCAAGAGATACTAGCATAAGATCAAGACAACTATGTTTTAAACCCTAGGGGGATAGCCACTTCTAACCCCTAGAACTAAACCCTAGCCAAGAAAAGCCTTAA
>ML785352.1:452850-464336 GCA_009831015.1 Picea engelmannii | reverse complement strand
CACAAAACCATCCAAGGAATTACCTTCTTTACCAGTTAAGCAAACAAAGAACCATTATCCATTTACACATGGGCGTAAGAGATTCAACACAAGCACATAACCTTCCTCAAGGGGTTGGCCCTAAATTTCTCTTCCACATGAAAACCTAGTCCATATGTAAGCTGTTAGAAGAGATGTATGTAATAGAACAGTTCTTAATTGAACATGTGTTCAAAGACACTGAAGATGAACAATTATTGAAGACTACTATGGAAGTTGAAGATGATAAAGCCAGAAGGACTTGGCAAAAAGATGGCAGACAGTCTGAAGACAAAAAGAAATTGTAGATTAAAAAAGAAGGAATAGAAAAGACGCATGAACATAGCCTTGTGTCAGGATCACACAAGGGTATATATACAGTGCGAACACTTGAGGTAATGGGATTATCTCTTCAAATTTTATTCAGTGATTATGAACCTGTATTGATAGTTAATGGGCAGGAAATTGTCTTGAAAGGACATAAAGGAGCACTAATGGAAAGGACTCTTAGTAAAGGTTGCATTATGGAAGATGGTAGAACAGAGATTCATAAGGATTCAGTCCAAGGAGGTACATATAGTCTAGTAGCACTTAAGAATTCAAAAAAAGGTAGTCTTTATGGCCCCTTACTCCATGAAACTAACTTCCACTCTAGTGAAACAAGGTATCATTTTCTAGTGAAACAAGGCCTCCTTTCCCGGTGTCGGTCGATACAAGAGCTGGGCTCTATGATGTTGTTTCCATAGAGACTAGTTATAATATTTGCATATCTAAGTTTTCACTGCTTTGTTCTCAGGGCTCAGCCTCGTTATGAACTACTCTTCCCTAATAACTACTATAATCCGAAGAACTAGGATGTATACAATACTTACCCGTTCTATCACCCTCTAATTACCATTATATATATATATATATATATATATACGAGAGCTTCGCGGGGACTACTCAATTTGACGACAGACGATCCGCCCATAGGGGGTTTACTACACAAGGCTCCTGCGGAGGGTGGGTACCCCAGGGAATATAATATGCTCATCTCCGCACAACATAGGGATTAGCATGCTTTCGGGAAGAACATGAAATAGTGAAAGATCCAGCATGCGAGACACAACGATCATGAGAAATTCGTGAATTGGAAATGCTATAACATACTCTTTCCCATAACTTTCTGTACTAGACAAACCTATTGAAATGCAAATAGGGATTAAAAATATGGTCAATACCACATATAATGGGGGGATATATGGCGGGCATGAACTCTGACTATATGATTCCCTCAATCGATCAATCAAGCTAGTTAGAGAAACAATTGGGCCAGACAAGCAAGAGGCGTGTGTGTTTCCCTAAGGATGAGGAAGAGCAGAAACCTCACTATCTCCAGCCCCGTTTCAACCTTCAATCAAGTAGTGCCCTATCATTCATTGACAAACCAAAATATGTAAGGCAAGACGTGCAATGGAGGGGGACCAAAAGGGAACTCCTTCCTTTGGGGGTGGGGGCAACCATCTCTGATTTAAGAACAATATCCTATTCATTTGAATAAGATGTTTCAAGTAGTATCACGCGACATGCCATCTCCCTCCGATCGGACCTGTCTGTTGAATGGATCTGACTCCATAGACTAAGAGTAGGTGGGTGGAAGGTAGAGTAGACACATGCATAATGTTTTATCATTCAAGTGAGTTCACGTCGGGGTTGGATAAAGGAGGAGATTAGTGTGGCTCCTATCTACAACCATCTGTATGTTATCACGCCTGCCAGTTTGCGAGCTATCAATCGCTAAGTGACTAACGTCTTCTTCGTTCCGGTTGTCTCTGAGCAATATTGATTTCTAGTTAGCGGTTACTGGTGCTCCCAACTAGCTTCATGAACAGTGTAATCACTCGTACTAAGTGCATTAATGACAATGTGTTCCCCATAACTATTACGATCATGGTTACAGATGCTTGTATACACCTATGTTTATAGGAGCCTCTTGATTATAGTATCTCTAATCAGTGGTGTTAATTATACATAATACGTATAAGCTATCTCATTATCCATGGTAACACTTCTTATAAGCACACTACTCAATCAAGATTTTATCACTTAAGTTGAATCCAATCATGTTAGTAATTAGGTTTATTACGTATAATACTAGTAATGGTATAGCCCTATCTATGTTTGTTTCCCATTTTATTACTATGGTGTTAATTAGGGAGATGCAATAAGGTTATGTAACTAATCATAAGTGTTTACCTATTATAGAGAGATACACCACCATATGCATTTCATTGAATATACAGATCATCACATTTATTAGGGAACAAAGGTATTGTGATTAGTCAGATAGAGACTTGTATCACTATTATGAATATTAACCATGCAAGTGGTAGTAACCATTCTTACTTATCACTTTAATAGAGGTTTCTTTATTATGATATTACTTAAGATGGAGAAGAACCATAGCTTAGTATAACACTTGTATAGGTTGTAAACATTGTTGTACCATACTCTATCTTAATGGGAATATTGATACTATAACTAGGATCACACATAATTTGATGTTGGAATATTGTGAATCCCATAAAGGTTACTTCTAGATAAACACTAGAAGCCTAGTAATACATGAGACATGATGTTGTTATTGTATATGAATAGTACAATCTTGTAGAGTCCATATTCATTATGGTTATTATGATACCCTTATTTGCATAATAAATCTTTGTTCACAATCCTAACCTAATCAGTTCCATTAAGTTAATCAGAAAAAGTAAGCATCAAACTAGTTGAATAGAGTAATCAATCTTCATGATTAGACTAGTGACAATAGCTCAACTTATCATGGAGACTATTGGTAACACATAAACCATACTTATGGAAATCAAGTATCCACTAATTATGTAAACACTATGGAATAGAGCTAATTAGAGTAGTGTGAAAGATCTTATAGCACTTGCCCATACTTTATACCTTACTTCATGTGAACAAACAATTGTACTAATTAGGGAGATATATGTGTGATTAAACTCCATAGAAGCAAATCAAGATGAGTAATAAACACCAGCATTACGTGCTTTACATGAAGTTCATATTGATTACAAATCTTTACCTATTTAAACTAGTAATAAGAGTATACATACTAGTGATTGTGATCCAGATGGATATCGGTGGCCACCCACCTTTTCCAACTGGCTCAAAATAGTTTTCTGACATTTTTGGCAATTTACTATTTTTAGCAATTTTTACTTCCGGGGCCATTTTGACGGCCTAAATGAAGGTGTTTCGGTATAGATCTCCTCAATGATAGTTGAAGGCATGATTGATCCCCCAAAATTAATCTCCTCGGCGATACCTTTCCAATGGGCTATCACACACCTAAAACGGAGATCGTATGCAAAAGTTACGACCCCGAGAAGTTGATGTACTAGCTTACCCAAACGGGGCCCACATAACTTTTGGCGTTTCATCTCCTAGGGTTAGGTTTTTTGATGTATAGGGTTTTTGGAATTCTTTATTATTGTAAAAATGCCTTCAGAGCCTCATTGTAACCTTCTTCTTGCGAATGCACGCTGTCGTCACATCTCTTCTTAGAGATAAGCCACCACCTTTCCAGCAAGCTTGTTTCCGCTGCATTTTACAGTTTCAGCTTATTTCGTTATTGAATAGAAAAAAAAATTTACTATATCTGTGTTATTTTTTGTTAAGCACCTATTAATAATCTGTATTCATTTCGTTCTGCTCATAAAATCCTGATCAGTGGTATCAGAGCGGTCTGCTCCTTGTCGTCTTAATGCATGTCCCGAACGAGGTCGGAGTACAAAGAGTTGGGTCTCGAGCTTGTTTCTCTTGAGGAAAAAATCTCTTGCACGCCCAAGCGACCTCCCATGGCAGGAGAAAGGAAAGATGATGGGAAAGGAGATCCTTTCAAATTGTTTATTGAGGAAGCCCTCATGCAACAGAGGAACGAGATGATGGATAGCTTCGTGCAAATCCTTCGGCGACTACCAACAGGCGATGCATCTTCTTTGAATGGAGGCGCCGCCCCCTTCAAGGTACAAATAAAATTTGATATTCCTATATTTGAAGGTCAGATAGACGCAGATGTTGTAGACAAGTGGTTGAATCTACTAGAAGGGTATTTTTCTGTTCATAAATTTTCGAATAGAGAAAAGATTACTTTTGTGCTCCTCAAAGTCGTTCCGCATGTCAAAGATTGGTGGGAAACTTTCTGTGAGCAAAAGGAAACAGAGGAAACCTCATTATTTTCAGTCACGGCCACCTGGGAATCCTTCAGGGATGCTATTAAGGAACAATACTACCCTGTCGGAAGTTATGACGACCTGTATACCAAATGGACCACACTACGGCAAGAAAGAGACCAAGCAGTTCCAGATTTCACAAATATCTTCCATACCTTGCGCACCAAGTTGGGTATCAAAGATTCGGAGCGACATATGGTGCTCAAGTATCACAGTGCTCTGCATAGATACATCCAGACCAAAATGGAATTTCTAGACATCTCATCTTTGGGCGCGGCCTAGCGATATGCCGTCAAAATCAAGCAGAAGCTCAAACAAAAGATGCGGCAATTTGGGCCTGGGAACCCCTCTCAACAAAATCCAGGAAAGGGCGTCCCCAACCCACCGAACAAAGGATAGAGAAAAGATGGATAGTATCAAGAGAACCAGTACAAGCCACAAGCAAAGAAGGACACCAGAAAGACAAAGAAAGATACCTGGAAGTGGTGCGACTTCCATAAGAGCCCTTGGCATAACATTGCTGACTGTCGCTCAAAGCAATCGCTGGTGGCCGAAGTGAAAGCCTCTGAATCAGATGCGGATTCTGACTCTGAGACATAACTAGAAAGGGGAAGACGGATCATTGATGCAGAACCCAGTGCCACCGTTGCTACCACCAAGATCCAGCGTGGTGAACCAGATGAGCCAGAAGAAGGAGAGCGCCTCTTCCATTCATAGATGTGGATAAAAGGCACCCCACTACACTTCATCATTGATAGCGGTAGCCAAAAGAACCTCATATCAATAGAGGTCGTCAAGCGACTGGCCCTACCAACAATGCCACACCCACAACCCTACACCATTGGATGGCTCCGCCAAGGAAGAGATCTTCGTGTCGGCCAACAGTGTCGACTGTCATATGGCATCAAGCCCTTCAAAGACGAGGTATTGTGTGATGTTTCTCCTCTTGAAGTTTGTGATGTTCTTTTGGGCCAACCTTATTTATGGAAACGTCATGTTGTATATGAGTCTAGGCCTTGTAGTGTTATTACTACTTTGAACAGGAAATTGTACAGGATACCCGAGGCAGTCCCACCTAGTGCTATTTCCTTGATCTATGCTAAGCAATGCAGGAAGGTCATCTCTCAGATGGGGAAGTTTGTTTTCTTCGTGATTCACTCTCAGAATAAGCGAAATATCGTAGCCACATCCAGGGTCTCTGCAGCCGACCTCTCCACATAGCAGAAGCAAGTAGATAAGGTCATGGAAGAATACTCAGATATCTTCTCCTCACCTACAGGGCTACCTCTGCACTGCTAGGTCAAGCACCCCATCGATCTGACCCCCGATGCACCGCTGCCCAATGGGACAGTCTATCGTCACTCTTTGTTAGAGAATGAGGAGATCAAGAGACAGATCCAAGAACTGCTCCACAAGGGGCACATATGCCCTAGCTCATCACCTTGTGGGAGCCCAATCGTGCTAGTACAGAAGAAAGATGGAACCTGGCGACTTTGTATTGATTACTGGGCTCTTAATAAAATCACTGTAGAAACCAGTACCCGATTCCCTGAATCGATGACCTCCTTGATCAACTCATAGTGGCCAAATACTTCAGTAAGATTGATCTGAAGTCTGGCTACCACCAGGTCCTGATAGAACAGACAGATGTATGGAAGACTGCCTTCAAGTCAAAGGAAGGACTTTTTGAATGGTTGGTCATGCCCTTTGGTTTGACAAATGCTCCAGCGATTTTCATGAGGATGATGGACGATATCCTGCGACCATTCACCAATACTTTTGTAGTGGTGTATCTGGATGACATTCTAATTTACAACAAGACTTGGGACGAACACTTGCAGCATATTCAACAGGTTCTGCACACCCTGTGGCAGCACAAGCTATACGCCAACCTAGAAAAATGCTCCTTCGGCATGGACAGTGTCCATTTCCTGGGCTACATCATTGATCAACATGGTGCACATGTGGATCCAGCCAAGATCCAAGTCATCTGTGACTAGCCAGCCCTAACAACACTCACTGAGCTTCGGAGCTTCTTGGGACTTGCTAATTTCTACCATAGGTTCGTGTTGGGTTTCTCCCATATTGCATGGGCCCTCAGCCAAATAAATAGGGGTGGTGGTAAGGCGAAATTTGTGAGGGGTCAGTCCCAACAACAAGTGTTCGATGATTTGAAGCAGTGCTTGTGCTCAACCCCAGTACTTTCACTACCAGACTTGCAACATCCCTTTGAGATCGCGACAGATGCTTCAGACTATGCCATGGGTGTCGTTGTCACTTAGCATGGCCACCCTGTGGCCTATCATAGTGAGACACTGTTAGATACTATTCGTAAGTACCCTACTTACGAAAAAGAAATGTACTCCATTGTGCAAGCATGTCGCCAGTGGAGACATTACATTCTTGGGAAGGAGACAGTCATCCACACTGATCATAAGCCACTGCAGTTCATGCAGATGCAGGGAAAACTACAAAATGAACTCCATCAAAAGTGGTCCACATACTTGCAACAATTCCACCTCAACATCAAGTATAAAACAGGAAGCACCAATCGCGTCACCAATTGCCTCAGCAGACCGCCAGTCACGGCACTCACCACGGTGCTAGACTCTTGCAGCCATGAGACATATGGATGGCTCCAACTCTATGAGACAGACCCTGACTTCACCACCACCTACCAAATGTTGGGTGCAAATGCAATTGTCGATAATTTCCATCTTCAGGATGGGTTGTTGTGTCGTATGGGCCATATCTGTGTTCCATCAAGCGAGAGAGTGAACCTAATCTGGGAATCCCAGTACAGTCGGGTGGCAGGACACTTCAGCGTCGAAAAGAAAGTGGTGATGCTACAGAAACATTTCTACTGGCCAAAACTTTGACAGGAGGTGGGCAAGTATATCAGGTCCTGCACTCTCTGTGCCATTGTCAAACTGACCACTAAGAAACAGGGCTTGTACACCCCTCTTCCTACTCCTGACAGGCCATGGGAATCCATCTCAATGGACTACATGTCAGGCCTCCCATCCACCAAGAGGGGAAATGACTGTGTTTTTGTGGTTGTTGATCGCTTTTCTAAGATGGCGATTCTGGTTGCCTGCAAGAAGAGCATCACAGCAGAGGCCATTGCCAATCTCTTCTTTGAATGAGTCTGGGTACATTTTGGAATCCCACAAACCATTATCTCAGATCGGGATAGTCGATTTCTCAGCACATTCTGGTCGAGCCTCTGGTCACTGCTGGACACCAAGCTCACCAAATCCATGGCCTTCCACCCCCAGACAGATGGCCAAAACGAGGTTGTAAATCGAATGATTGTGCATATCCTTCGCATGTATAATTCAAAGAACCCTCGCACATGGGATGAGAGCCTTCCTTATGTCTAGCATAGCTACAACCGAGCCTTGCATAGCTCAACTGGCCACAACCCCTTTCAAGTGGGGTTGGGATTCCAACCATTGGGTCCCATAGATGTTTCACTTCCACTTGTGGTCACCTCGAATGACTCATCTCCTGCTCCAACTGAAGCTGACAAAGCCACCCGATTCATTGAGTGGATCCAACACATCCACCAACAGGTTCAGGATATCCTACAAAAGTCCAATGACAAGTACAAACAATGCCATGATCAACATCGGGTGCCCCATAAGTTTCAGGTGGGCGACAAAGTTTGGTTGCACTTGCAGAAAGAACGCCTTACAGGACCCCATTGGAAGCTTCGCCCACTCCGTTATGGATCGTACACTATCACCAAGGATATGGGGGATAATGCTTTTGAGCTCAACATTCCTCCTTTCCTTGGCCTGCACCCAGTGTTCAACATGGATCTCCTTCGCCCTTATTTCCCACCATTATTGGACACCTCAGAAGTAGCAGAACAATTGACACCAACAGAGCTCAACCCCGACTGCATACAATAGGTATCCAATTATCAGATTGTGGACAGACAGATCAAGGGCACTCAACAACAAAGGATCCAACTTTATCGAGTCGTCAAAGTAGGGCAGCTCCTACACCAAGGAAAGTGGCTCACCCGGGGCCAAATTCAGCAGAAATTTCCTCATCTAATGGGGGACCTCAACACAATGGAGACCATTGCTTCCTAAGGAGGGAGGATTGATCTATATGGATATCGGTGGCCACCTACCTTTTCCAATTGGCTCAAAACAGTTTTCTGACATTTTTGGCAATTTACTATTTTTAGCAGTTTTTACTTCCAGGGCCATTTTGAGGGCCTAAATGAAGGTTTTTCGGTATCGAGCTCCTCAATTATATCCAATGGAAATAATGATCCCCCAAAATGAATCTCCTCAGTAATACCTTTCCAACGGGCTATCACACGCCTAAAATGAAGATCGTATGCAAAAGTTACGACCCCAGGAAGTTGATGTACTAGCTTACCCAAACGGGGCCCACATGACTTTTGGTGCTTCATCTCCTAGGGTTAGGTTTTTGGAATTCTTGCTTATTGTAAAAAGGCCTTCAGAGCCTCATTGTAACCTTCTTCTTGCGAATGCGCACTACCGTCACATCTCTTCTCAGAGATAAGCCGCCACCATTACAGCAAGCTTGTTTCCGCTGCATTTTACAGTTTCAACTTATTTCGTTATTGAATAGAAAACCATTTTTACTGTATCTGTGTTATTTTGTGTTAAGCACCTGTTAATAATATGTATTCATTTCGTTCTTCTCATAAAATCCAAATCAGATTGTTATGGAAACATAGACCTGTAGTAAGATTGTTAGACTAGTGAACAAATCACCATTACCTTTACTCTTAAGCATATTGTATTTACGTAATGAATAGAGTTGCGATATCATAACCTATATGATGAATCTTAGAGTCATTCAATAATCAGAAGCTTACTATGAGTACCATCTTATTCAATAGCTTGATAGCTTAAGTAGTGTTATCACAAAGGCTAGTTATTCCATATTCCTTATATACTCTATAACGAGATATTATCATTCCATTTAGCTAGTATATGATTCAATGGGATTACTTTACCTATGCTAGTAATCATATAAGGCTAGTTAATATAAGGATTACATATATGATAGTGTTCAAACTAAGCTTCATGCTTACTTATGGAACTAATAGTAAAAGATGTGGTATGTGCTTTACCCTTTTCTAACACAAGATTAACAAGAGATAAGGGTCTCTTTCAAAGGAAGTTGAAAGCCTTTAAAATAAAAATCTTAGATAGTTCTAAAGGAACCTAACATTGATTATCGAAAATCTTGTGTTTTTTTCGACAAAGCTTGTCAAGGGGATCCAAGTATGTGTGGGCCAGGGGATATTCTACATATTAACTCTTCCCACTATTTTCTTATGAAGTATGTTAAGGTACCAACAATAGAGTTGAGTTTTATTCCCTTTGAATTATAATGAATACTACAAAGGAAAAAATATAGAAACATATGCAGGTCATTGGAGATTCCAATCCTTTGATGGATTGGGGCAATAGCATAAGAAAAATTGCAAATATTTTGTTAGCCCCAATAATGAGTCTAGTGATAGAGGTAAACCAATCTTTCGATGATATATATTTCTTCATATATATAGAGAATACAATACAAGAGTATACCAGTTATTTAAAGAAGTTGTGCCAATGCAAGAGGGGTCCCTATTTGTTTAGGAGTTTAGGGAAGGGGCTTAGCGTTCCATAATGAAATTTACTCTTTATTAGTTGATTGCATTGCATATTCTCTTTCTTAGAAGCATCTTGTTTTGTTTTTATTAAGAATTAGATCTAAAAGGGTATATTATTTAGAAGTAAAGGCTGCCTTATAGGAGCCTAGGATGACAGTGTATAAGTAGCCATAAGACTATTGAACAAATTGTCAATGTTGAATTTTTTTATCAAAAATACATGCCATTTAGGCCTCCCTAAGCAAATAAATGTATATTTTGATTTCATTCTTGCCATATCAAATACATATATTATTTTCTTGGAAGAAAAAGGTCAACTAGTATTACCTAAGGTTGATGATGTTACATGTTAGCTTCTCATGTGAATTTGTTGACTACATGGATGGATGTTATTCATTTTCTTCTTTCTCGTTGTTGATTAATGGTTTTGCTTCAACTTTCTTCTAACCATCGAGAGGTCTAAGGTAGGGCTTCCCACTCTCACCTCTACTTTTTCTTCTTATAGTGGAAGGTTAAGCAAATGCATTTTTCATGAAAGAGATAATGGTAGATTGAAAGGTATCAAACTCATGAACCATACATCTCTAACACACCTATTGTTTGTAGATGTTTCCTTACTTTTCGATCACGAATATTTGAGGGATGCAAGAGCGACGTTAAGAGGTATCAACTCCGATGTGGTTTCTATGGGAGAAACACTCTTGGAGGTGGAAAGAATGGCGCCTTGGAGGTGGCAAGAGAGATGTCTTGGAGGTGGAAAGAGTGATGTTAAGAGGTATCAGCTTCGACGTGGTTGCGATGGGAGCGACACTCCAAGACGACGCAATAGTGACTGTGTTGTAGGTATTTAAAAAAAAATTACAATATCAATACTAAGAGGGGAAGGTACATTAACTTTTGCTAAGATACTAGCCATATCAATATTTAAATCTATATCATTGGTCTTGGAGCTGGAAAGAGAAACGTTAAGAGGTATCAACTCTAACGTGGTTGCTATGGGAGCGACACTCCAAGACGTCGCAGTAGCAACTATGTTGTAGGTATTTAAAAAAAAAAATACAATATCAATACTGAGAGGGACAGGTACATTAACCTTTGCTAAGATACTAGCCATATCAATATTTAAATCTATATCATCAGTCTTAGGCAAGGTTGGTTAAGGAGGAGGACTAACTTACAATAGTAAAGGGGGTCTTGTCTAATGAGGTTTAGGATCACTAGGATATGTCTTGGGTGTGTTATCACACGAACTCGCAATTGTTGAGATAAAGTCTGAAAGCTCAAGTGAAATCATACGTACCTTATAGGGAAGGCCCCTGTCACCTCACCAACCCTCTTTCACTTCAAGCCAAATTTCCTCCGACTGAAGGGGGTTTCCCTCAATTAAGATTGTGAGGACTTAGGGCAAGAAATCTCAATGTGGAGAGTCACTACTACATATTGTAAAAATTCCGACGTTTTATTTGCGGCGTTATGGACAAAATTGTCCATATTGTCGCAAAATAGAGAAAATTTATAAAAAAAAAAATTGATGTTGCCCGATAACGTCGCAATTGCCACGTTAACGTCGCAATTGC
>ML785352.1:407438-428974 GCA_009831015.1 Picea engelmannii | reverse complement strand
CAGACGAAAACTAGGTCGTCGGAAAAACGACGTCATGTGAAACGACGTTTGAGGGGGTCCGAGGTTTGTCGGTCTTCCGACAATAGAAAGTGGCAATTGCGTCGAACGCGCCGTCGGAATTTGACCCAAATGCAGTAGTGAGTGAATTCCGAGAAAAATGCATTTGAGTAGCTTTAGACTATTGAAGAAAGTACTTGGAGGTCTCAAGATCAATGTCTTTTCATTGGGCATATGGAGTTAATGTAGTCGTTGTTGTTGTTTCGATGAGTTGAAGCAGCCTGTTCTCCCTTTCTTTACACCTTGTCGTCATAGTTGACAAAGACACCTTCAAATGTGAACATTCATTCGTTGGAATTTTTGCAAAAACTCTGTTAGACCACTCATCTTCACCACTTTCTGTCTCGAAGAGTGATTTCTTCATATGCTTGTGAATACTAGAAACTCTGATTTTGGCAGCCAACTATGCATATTTGGGAGGGTTCTCAGTTATGGAAAAAATATTTTTAATAGTCCGCTTATCAAATATGACACCCTCGTAAACACTAAAACCAACATTTTCTGTGATCAACATAGGACCACAAAGCTTCATATCCTTCATAGTGGTGCTGCCACTTTCAGAATGATTGTGTAAAAAGTCATCTTACTGCTCTGTCACCAATAAGTGTGAACTCCCAACAGGTTGGGAAATTTTCTCATCTCTCACCATGGCCTTCTTATTAGACTCATGGTCACATATTGTCACAAAAATGCCTCCGTAGTCTTGTTTATTACAACGGACTTCCATATTCTCAGAAGGTTGTTCATTAGCTTGCACAGGGTTAGCTCCTCACAGATTTTCTTCCATAAGAAAATGACTAGAATGTACCCATCTAATGTGGTTTTCAGACACAAAATCGGTGCACTCTTTTACTTTGAAATTTTCCCTATTAGAAATGGGGCCATCGTTGGGAAACATGAAGAAGAGGCCCTTTTTAGAATGTCATTCATCTCCATGGTCACTATTACAAAGGTGTTCCTTCTGGGCAGTAAAAATGTCATTTCACGGTTCATTCTCTTCCAAGGGAACTGCAAGAGTTTCCTCCTTACAAGGCATCAAACTTGCATCCCAATTAATACTTGTGGGAGATAGTGTGACCGAGACCCCATTATTTAATAGTTGTTCCTTGTCCTCAATAGTAGCTCCAACATCAATGCTAGCGGCGCTGTCTTGTTTAGATTCTGGGCACAGAACATCACTTATAACAACAATGATACCCTCATGACCTGGAGCATTATCCATTCCATGGTTGTAATTGTCATAGATGAGGTTCTATTTAAAATTCACAGCATATAACCTTGGACTTACTTGCAAAAACTTTTTACACTATTCAATATCCTTATCCAAATCAAGGTCACTTTATTCAAAGGTGGTGGAGACGAAGACAGGCTCACCAGGGGAGTATTTTATGACTACCTCACCCCCTTCAAAATTTTGAGGGATTTTGAAATT
The DNA here is from genome assembly GCA_009831015.1 of Picea engelmannii. Classification (NCBI taxonomy): domain Eukaryota; kingdom Viridiplantae; phylum Streptophyta; class Pinopsida; order Pinales; family Pinaceae; genus Picea; species Picea engelmannii. The sequence continues at coordinate 427,485 of ML785352.1, read as the reverse complement.
TGTATTTAGAGATGAAAAATTACTGTTATCATTTTCTGTCTAGCCAGGACAACCCCAAACTTGTGGCAGCTCCATCTCATTAGTGAGATCCTCAATGGAGTTATATTCTTCTTTTAAATTTTCAACGGAGTCTACAACACTTGGTCCTGTTATAAGATCAAGCTCTTCACAAGGTACCTCATCAATGGACTGATATGGACTGTTGTCTTGATCAGCTTCCATAGTAGGGGTAAAAATTCCACCTGCATTCACAACCTATAGAGCCTCCTGAGTAGCAAGACCTTCACTCCCAAATAGTGTCAAACCTGTAGAATCTGATTCTATTATGGATTCAAAATTTTCACCAAACACTTCATCAAGGGTTTGATTTAAGATGTGTCCTTGTCCAGCTTCAAAGTCTTCTTCATGAGTATGTTGTTTCCAAAACCACTCATATTCATCACAACAAGAACCCTGAAGGGGATCAAGAGGATGCCCTCTCTATGGGCTTGTGGTGCTTTCTTCATCACAGCCCTTACATTGAAATTGTCCCCTGACTGCAACAAAATTGTGATTAACAACCATGGGCTGATTCAAACCTTAAATGGTGCTTTCCCCTTCAAAATCTGGGCAGAGAATGTTACTAACAGTAGCAATTTTGTCACCATAGTCTAAGGTATCGACATGAATATCTTCAGGGCCTTGAACGATATTATCTCCCAAATTGTCTTCTTCCTCCGAATCATTAGAATCATCCTTATTTCTACCACTAAGACCTGCAATAGGATCATGGACCTGTGTTTTCTTGGGGGCTGTGGCCATTATTTTTTTGGAAGTTTGTTCTTCTAAGACAGCAGACTCATCGTCACCATATGAAGAATCCTCTGAGTCTTCGATGATTTATTCATTACCTTCAAAAAGGCCAAGTAAACGTTCGTCCTCCAGAGTCCAGGGCTGTCAAAATCTCATAATGTGTCTTCAAAGCTCTGAAACCACAATTCTTAAGAAGTTCTTGCACAAATATTTTGAGGGAGGGAATACTCTTCAGGCTACAATAACATTGGATCCATTCACATTGCCTCCATTCCAATGAGCATAGGAATGCTCTCACCAAAATTTCTTCATGTTGATATTATGGTAGTTGCGGGCACATGGAAACCTAACGAGAATAGAAGGGGATGATCACTCTCAATCCTTCCTTAGAGTTTCAAGATTGTTCAAGGAGATACTAGTTGCAAGGGTTGATCTTGGGATGGTAAATATGGAATAATAGAATGAAGTAATCATAGAAGAATAAAGTGGCTTTGTTTCTTATGTCCATCAAATTCTTTGGGATGCACTAAAGGCAAGACATAAAACAAATTCAAGTGATCTCCAAATCTTCTATCCTCTTCATTTTGTGGCTAGATATGGTGACATCTTAGTTCCTCATAAACTTCTACAACAACATGTATTCTCATAAGGCTATATGCAATTGTTAATCCCTAGAAAAAGTTGGGAATAATCGATAGGGACCTAGAAGACATACATTATGCAACCAAGCAATGGAAACAATCAACCATCGATTGAATAATTGTTTATATGCAAAGGCAACTTGGGTATAACTTGAATTTATCATTGGCTGCGAGGGAAAATTGAATGGTAAATATGTAGGGGAGTATCTCGAAAACTGCATATAACTTAAAAAATATATATCCCTTCCATTGCTGGCTTCTTGGAGTATTTGGCTTGCATGCAACTCAAGTATATTTCAAGATAAAGGGATGCCTTCCTTTCAATGTGCTTCACATATTAGAGTTACTTTTTTTAGTATTAAGATTCAAGATACCTATAAAGGGGGTCAAAGAAAGAATATTGGAGCACCCTTTAATAGAGAAGATATAGGCCAAGGGTTGTTTTGATGAAGCTAGCCAAAGGTTGACCACCCTTGGTAGCCTCAACTGCCTTTTCCCATGATTTTTCCATCTTTCTTACGATTTAGGCTTCCACAACAAGCTCAAATCCACCGACTCAAACACAAGAATAAATTGCTTTTCCCAATTAAATCACTTCATCCTGAAGCCATACTAAGCAAGCATAATCTTTTCCATGGTTCAAGTCCATCAAAACTGCAGAATCCAACCTCAAGGGGTAGAAGCTTCAAATTTTTTATGAAGAAACAATTTTAATTGTCTCTTGCATGAATCTGCGTCAAAATTTAGACAACAACAATTAGTTTTTTTTGCATGGAGAGAAGGAAGCAACAACAAATTCTCCGTAATTTACAAAATAAAGTTGTTTTGAGCGATTCTTACACAAAACTGCTTAGTTTTTCTCCATTGAAATATGAAACAACAACATATGCTTCAAAATTTACAAGATAAGGCTACTCCGAGCGATTATTACATGAATTTGTGCCAAATTTATCTCGTAACCACACAAAACGTTTCATATGTTTAATTATCATATGTGTTCGTCATCATCGCCATGTGTTTGTCATCATCATATGATTATGAAATAGAATGAGCTTGCAGAAACTAATGGTAGGCACCTATATGACCAGTAAAAAAAGATTTGTTAATATTTTAAGTGCCTTGAAGAAAATTTACCCCTACACCACTCTTACAGTCATAGCCTTATTTTGTAATCCTCATAAGCATATTCTCAGTTGTGTTGTCTTGACTAGTGCAGTTAACAACAAGCCAAATAAAGTGTCATTGCTTCATTCCTAATTCATGAACTGAAATAGTAAATTGGTCTATAAAATGTTATTTTTTACTTGGATTCACTATGTCAGAATGCAAAACTTACAAGGGGCCTTAAAGATTTAGCATACAGGGATACTACAAGTATTGTGAATTGGGCAGTAACATAATTTTCCTTGTGACCTTTGACCAAATATATATAAAAGCATAACAAAGGTGGCTAAATAATTTGATGTAATTTTAGGGGATTGAATTGTATAACTTGAAAACATGTGGACAATTTGGAGATATGTGATAGCTAGTGAATATCAATTCAAAGATTCTCAGGCCCATTAGTTTTTCTGCAATAAAAATGAGAAAACAAATTTAAATAAACCAATATGAGTTTTCTACAATGATTTCAATTTGACACTGAATTCTCTTAAGAGACTCTAGTTAAGTTAATTTTGATCAGATACAATAGATTCTCATTCTTTCTAGATGTACCTCACAAAGTTCACTCTTAAAGTACAAATACATATTTCAAATTCTTACCAGAAAGTACCGATCACTCTTACTCATAGTATGAGTTGTGGCAAAGAATTGCTTCCTACATGGATTTCTGTCATGGTAGGCAAGATATATTATACTATGAAGATTAAGTTAGAGTAGGAATTTACAACTTTAATTCCCTGAAGTGTACTTTAAAATTTGTTTGGCAAAATGAAAACCACTTGATCAAACATATTTTGACATGGGGCAACATTGCACTGGTTTGCAGACTATGGTAGTCTTTGAGAAGAATTTCTTGGGGTGTGCCATCATTTCACTCTCTTTCGTTGTAAGATTTACAATATAATCTAAACCTCCCTAATATTTAAAGGGGCAAAATATGTGAGCTTTGAGATTTTTTTATTTTCATGTCACGTAGCATTCTTTCAAGAAACTCTATTTACAATAAAACTAAAACTTATTAATTTCTACAGATTTAACATCTACAAAAAGCTAGAAATTTACTTTTAGATATTGAAACTGCCTACATGTGACAAGTTCCATCTTCAATTGCCCCAATCTTGTTGTTAGGCAGAAGTCAAAACCAGGCCAGTTGCAATTAGAATCTCATGCCGTGCATCTTCTCGTCTTCTACTACCAACTTACCAGTTCCATTTCCAATAGCCCCGAGCTTGATGCCAGACAGAAGTCAAAACCAGGCCAACTGCAACTAAAATCTCATGCCATGAATCTTCTCTTCTTCTACTTCCAAGTATCTAATGTAATCACATAGAAAAAGAAAAACTAACAAGTAAATAGTAGCTCTAGATTGTGGAAACACGAGGATTTAAATTTGTCCCTTCTTAAGTTATTAATAATTATGTTAAAATATTTTATTTTTATTTGCTAAAACATGTCAACCAGTATGTGATGCTTCTTACCCTTGACTGACAACAACTTCTTTTTGTTCTGGAAATTCTTCACGAAATAAAAAAACCCGAAAGAGTGTGTATCTGTTATGCCAAAATCCCTTGGACTTGCACCCCACCTCATCCCTTTGAAACTCATGGCATATGGGTAAGGCAGACCACAACGATTAGGTTGTGTTATCACAAGTGTGACCAAGCTGTGTTTTTTGTTATGTTCCATTCTTGTTTCCCATTTCTGGGAACATAGCTTTGGTGGGTGACTTGACACCTTCTCGACATCACCAATGAACCTATGCCCCAGTGGTACTTACTACTAACAGTAAAAATGAAAACAACATTGGGCTGCTAATCCATTCATGTTAACAAAATGCCTTAATCTATTATCAAGCTTACCATGTTAATTCGTGATGGAGTAACAAAATATTCGTTTCAACATCTAAATTTAGGTTAAAGGCCAGTGTCATAAATATTTATGGTTTATATTTTAAAGATCAATGTCATTTTAGATTTACAGTTTAGGGATTACCAGGCCTCACTCTTACCAGGCCTTACTCTTGCAGGCTTGTCAAAACATGATGAAGTTCATGGGGAGAGATGGATCCATTCTTGTCCATGTCAAACATATTGAATGTGTCTTTCAGGTCCTGGAGTTTGTGCAAGTTGCTCCCTGTCTGGTCAGTGTTGAGAGCCACAAACTCTAACATGTCGATGTAACCATCTATGTCCAAGTCGGCCTCAGAAACCATGGTGCCAACCTCTTCCTCCATGGCATGCCCATCCATGGATTTCATCAACTCGCTTAGTTTTGACCACGATATCTTCAACTCACTCAGTGAATGAGGAGGATCACCGTATTTTCTTGTTGTCATTGCCCGAAATCAGTTGCAGAGGCGGTTGTTGTTGATGTCCTCTCTTATTCATTTTCAACGATAGGACAATTTGCTACTGCTAATGGGATTCGATATCTTTGCCTTGATGAAAATGGACTGTGGGGTCGTAAACTAAGGAAAATTTGGCTTTGTTGGTGATCCTGCTCCTTCCCACTCAAAGTTGAGAAGAGTAGATTTTCAAACTTTATTTATTTAACACTGTACATAAAGTTTACCTATTTGACCACAGGGCGCTAAACAAAATTCTACGATTGGTTGTTTTGAGGTTTAAGATGGGTTCAAAGATGCGAGGGATCCAACACGATACTATGTGCTCGGATTGATTAATTAGACCATATGGACCTGTAGGTTTATTATGAAAGTTTTATTTATTTATTTAAGTATAGGGAAATTGGTAACTAGGGATTATTTAGGGTAAAATTCATATTGGTTTCATTTTCATTGAGAATGGTAAAATTCATATTTTACAAATATAAATTATGACTTGCTCTAGGAGAACATCAAAATATTCAAGAGGATGGGATTTAAAGTTAACATGAACAAAATAATCTCACATGGTGTGGACTTTTTTATAGCTTCCTCAAGAGACAAAAAACCCTGAGAGTGTCAAAAGGGGGTGGAGAGCATGCCCTGTGTTACCAACTTGAGAAGCAGAGTTTAAGGAAAGTCGCATTGGCACCTTCACAGTGGTTGCGACCTTATGCTTGGCAGAAAATGACATAGTAGAAACTGATTTCCCACTGCCTTATGCCTTTTGGGTGATTACCATTAACATTGGCCCAAGAGTTCTTCTACACTTGTAAAGACATCCAAGGTTAAGAATCATTGTTAGATTAATGGGTATAATAATCTTGAACGACATAGTGGAAACTTAGTTCCCACTACCCTATGCCTTTTGGGTGATTACCATTACATTGGCCCAATAGTTCTTCTACACTTGTAAACACATCCAAGGTTAAGAATCATTGTTAAACTAATGGGTATAATAATCTTGATAAGGTTGGTTGATTGTGAACTAATGTGGATTGGATTTGGGTTTAGTCATAAACAAACAACCTTCAATCTTGTGGTCTAATCTTTGGCACTTAATCGAATGATCGGGGAACAACCTAATTAAAAATCTTATACCTCCTTAAATTAACAAAGTTTTTCTAAAAAACTTTAACTGTACAAAATTTGAGGCAAACCTTCTTTCTCAGAGTTAGGGTTAAAGAAGGAAAATAAATTTATGCAAAGACTTGAAAATATGTTCAAGGAAAAACCAAAATTGCATAAGATACATATGAAACTCTAAACATATAAGGCAACAAGGTTATACATTCTATTTAAACATGAAGTACTTCCTCGTTCTCAAAAGACAAGCTTTAGCCTCTTGGATAGTCATAGATGCACCATTGAAGATAATAGCTCGAGCCTTTCAATTTCTTTCTTTTGTGTTTCGCTTTTTCTATTGTACCCTCCTCTCATGGAAGAAGTGTGATGGGTTAAGAGGAGGAAGTGTGATGGGTTAACTCATAAGAGTTTGTCATTTTCATAGAATGAAAGGATGTTCTTTCCTTTTTTATTTTTTACCATAGTGTTTCCTCTCATCTCGATAATATGCATCTCAACTCCCACTTATTTTATCCTCTCATCTCCCTCTAACCTTTCCATTGCATTGCAATTAGATTTTGGAGAGGTTTCGAATGCTCCAATCATGGATTTTGTGTTGTTCCTCTCCACTTGTGTTCCTTACATGAACTTCTCTTTTATCTCTATTACCTTTGCACTGTATTTAAATGTTGGAGATATTCTAAATGGTCTTGACATGTTTTCTAATATGCAATTCGAAATCACTCAATGCATTTCATTAAAAAAAAACAAAAGTGTCTAATTAATATTATGGCTTGGATTTCTTCTTTTATCAAGCATCCAACAGAATAAGACAAATATAATCAATTTCATAATCATTCATCACACAATATACATATTTTGAAGGAGAATCCTCATGGAGAATAAACTCCATTTAGTATGAAAACCTTGGAGAATGTAATTCAATGAGTATTTGCAGCTATAAAATTCATGACCTTTAAGATTCGACATCCACAGAATTGCATTTCACAATTCCCAATACTCCAAGTAACATGCAAGTAACAAATTCAATGCATGTCCTTTCCACGAGGAACATCTTCTCTCTTGAAACATAACAACTATCTAAGTTCAATAAGCGATCGAATAAGGAAAAATATGTGCTCTACTTTGAAACCCTAACCAAACCCTAGCGATAATTGTTGGGATCATGGATAGCGATGGGAGAGGGCATGTGCCTCCTCCTAATGAAGAAGCACATGCCTTTAACACAATGGTAGTGACCTCTATGAAATCCTCCAAGGTGTAGCAATCTAGATTTGTCAAAAAACTAGAAGAAATTCCCAAGGTTATCATCCCACCATCCACCTCCAAAAAGAAAGCATTGGCTCTAGTAGATAGGGGAAAAATCGGTCAATTTATAGGTACATGGACATCTCAGAAAACAATGGAATTCTATCTAGAAAAAAACTGGAAACATTTGATCAAATATTCATTCAATCATTTCTTTTGTGACAGAGGTTTCTTCACATTTCTCTTCGAGCAGAAGGAAGACAGAGATTTAAAATTTTGTAGTGGCCCATATTTCCTTGGAGCGAGAGGCATGTATTTCAATAAATGAACCCTTGATTTCAATCCAGAAAACAATGTTCCCTATACAATTCTAGTCTAGGTGTGGCTCTCTCTCCTTCATCTGCATTGTTGGAAGGATGATGCCCTTAAAATCATTGGTAACTTTATTGGTTGATTCATAGACAAGCCATAACCGAAGGAAAACCTCTTCTCTTGCATCGAAATTTGAATAGAGGTTGATCTAGAGAAAGGAGTACCTGAGGAAATGATAATATCTAGATAATTAACAACATGTTCAACAGTTGGATTATGAACAATTTCCCTTCAAGTGCAAGTTGTGTCATGAATACAGGCACTTCGCAAGAAATTGCAAAAAGGTCGAAGTGACTCCTCCAAGCAACGAGCATGAAGAAAAATGGTAGGTGGTCTCATGAAAAATGAGTATCAATGGGAATAGGTCACGATATGCAACTGACACCTCCAATGGGGGTTCAATAACCTCGGTCATCGAAATGAAATCACCCAGGAAACAGAAGGAAAACCCTTATCAAAAGGCGACCATCTCCTCATCGAAACAGTTCGAATATTTATCACAACTGGAAGAAATCACAAAAGAGGGAATCCATATCATTCCTGGTGCTAGTATGACACCCACCGAGCAACCTTTAGTCCAAATAAACTCCCAGGAAAACCCAAAATTGAGCATCGTTCCCCTACAACACAACGGAAATGCAGTGATCATCTTTGAAAGTTTGATGGAAACAAGGATCGATCCAATAGAACCAAGGCCAAAATATTAGGATGCATTCAAAAATGCAAAAATCACATTCTCATATGTGAAATACAGCTCAGAGACATAGAGCCTAGGTGAAGAGGGGCAATACAATCAAGACTCAAAACAATACATGTCACAAAAGTCAGGACGACAAGCCTCAAGGGTCATCCAAGAAGAAGAAGATAAAAAATACACTCTTCTAGGGTCACAAAAAACCCTTCCAAGTATGATAGTAGGGGGAACTACGAATTCAAAACCCCAAAGTGGAAATGTTGTGAAGAAAGGAAGTTCCCTTTCAAATGCATTGAAATAATGATTGTGGTCTCTTGGAACTATAGGGGGTTAGGAAACACCCTAAAGACCCTCATTGTCAAAGACTTGATAAAATCATAAAAGACTAGTATCGCCCTTTAGGAGACCAAGATGAAAGAAGACGAAGTTTCAAAGTTAGGGAAAGACCTTTGGAATTCAAGTAACCTCATTATCTAAGATGCCAGAAGAGCTTCAGGAGGACTCTACACACTTTGGAGTGAACAAGAGGTAAGACTTGAACATCATATCAAATCTCAGCATTAGATTCTAAATAAGTTATATCACATGTATAGTGGTTCTATATTCACAATAATAAATGTATATATGTCGGTCAATCTGATCCAAGTGGATATTGGTGGTCACCCACCTATTCCAACTGGTTCATCTTGACAATTTTTAGGTCAGCATGTGGCCACCCACCTATATGTGGTCAATTCTTGCTCTATGGCCATTTTTAAGGTCAATGCTTGCTCTATCCATCATTTTCTACTTCTTTATTGACTCCTCCATGTGGTATACTTCTTCATTTCTAATAGATTCAACTTGAAAAGATGAAAAATACTCATCACTTTTTGTTAAGAATCCATCCCATGAAATCTGATGTGGTTTCTTGATGAAAGTATCACATATGAGTAACTTCACAAGCCCAAAATATCACATATGTGTAACTCTGACCCTGATGGCAAAGTAATATATATTTGATTGTGTTTTTGGTAAGAAACAAAATGACTAATTTCGTTTATGAGAAAGAGGATTGGCAAAATTTTCTATAAAATTCTAGTTATATGTAATATACTAAAATCCATTTGGAAGAATTGAAGGTAGAATTTATTTAAGGAAGAAAATGTTGGGAGCTGCGTTGATGGAATTTGTGCGAGAGGATATCCTTGTATTGCAATGTTTGTGGTAGGGATTCGATAAAGGGGAGTGTTGAGAAGGGGAATGAGACCCAACAACAAATCATCTTTAGGCAAAAGCGATCTATAGAAGAAAGTGAAATTTGTTTACAGAGCAAGAATGTTGTGGAAATAATTACCGATCTTCGTGGAATTACTCCTCTATTGGTGGGGTGATCTCCTCTGTCACTCAACACACTCATGGCGGCTCCTTCCTTCTCCTGTGGGGTGATCTCCTCTATCCCAGCTTGATGTCAATCGAGGGCGATTGAGTGTTTTTTAGTGTGGGTTCTGAAATTTGGGTGCAGTATTGATCATGGGTGGGGTTTTGTTTAGTCGGGGTTTTGAAATTTGGGCATTGCGCGATTTTTATATAGTGGTCAGGTTTTGTTTGCTAATTTATTTATTTTTGTTTATAATATATATAATTAATTAAAAAAAAATTGGTTTATAATATATGTTTGGTTTGTTTTTTTTCAGTTTATATATTATATATTTTATATAATAATATAATTAATATATATTATATTGAGGGTATAATGGTTAAGAACATGAGTTTACTCCCTAGAGGTCATAGGTTTATGAAGATATGATTGCAATGACGATGAAGATGACAATGACGATGACGATGATGATGACATTGATGATGATGTTAATGTTGATGTTTGGACAACATCAGGAAGACATTCTCTAAAGATAATAATTAATCATATAACTATTAATTGATTATTAACTATAGTATATAATAAGTAATAATAATAACAAATACTTATTGATTATTCAAGGGACGCATCCTTTCATGGATGGTCACCTTATGTTCCCTATATATGGAACACTCATCATTGTAATAATATATCAATCATATCTCATATGAAGAAGAACAACATGGTATCAGAGCAGGACTAGGCTTGACTCCCTCATGAGAGGGCCTATGAAAATGAGAGAGATAGCTTTTGTGTGAGATATGTGCCCTTGTTCTACTATTTTCTTATTTTCTGAGAAAGTAAGTTTGGGCCTTATACTACAACAACATCATTGAGTAAAAAGCCAAAATACCTTGATAAAACAAATTCATGGAAAGCTATGAAAGACATGGCACCATTTATTTAGAATTGGAAGTACAAAACATGACTACAATTAGTCACCTAGTCTGTAATGGTACGGAAGCAACTTCCAATGTCTCGAAGGGAACTCATTTCAAGTTGTGAATGGTGGGGACCTATCAATTTCTTTCATAAACATCAAATGGGTTTCTTCAGTAATTGAGCCTTTAGGGTTGTTGCTCTTCTTTCATCCTGACAATGGTGGTCGCATTCGTTTTCAATACTCCATTTTCACATGTTTTTTTCATGGCATTCAAAGCATTCATGCTTTTTATAAGGCATTGAAAACATGAACGTAGCTTACGTTTTCCGCAATTGACCATCCATTCAACTGTCTGTCGAAAAGTCCGAGTTTGAAGTGGGAATATAACAAGAAGGAGTTTTACAAAATGCATTAACTAAAAAGGCAGGTGGGAGGAAGGCACCAGAAAAACAGAAACAGGTGATAGTTGGTATGCGAGAGTTCAAAATCTATCATCCATGTGTCCTCCATCAGTAAGGCATGAAAATTATACCCGTAACCTTGGAGGTGGGTGAATACATTATTTCACTAGATATTTGTGTTGAAAGAAAAAGTATTTCGGATCTTTTCACTAGATTTGCAAATGGATGCCTCTATCATTAGGTGGAAACAATGACACACTATTACTGCATACCAATGCTGCTCATTGAGTCTTCTTAGGATAAATTATTTTCTTTTCAGTCTGAAGATGATATTGGTGAGGATATTTCACCAACCAATATTATATCTAAAATTTCATTACTTGTTTTACATTTCCTGTGCCTCAGACTTGTATGGTCTCACAGTTTGCATGTAACTACATAAATATTTGCCTCACTAAAAGAAAATCAAGATGAACCTGATGCAAGCAAGGCCATGCGTGTTGGTGTTCCAAAAGATGATGGGCTTGGTGTTTTGTTTGATAAAGAGGTTTGAGATATGTGTATGAACTTCATCCTAGCAGTGCGGGACACTACTTTCGTTGCACTCTCCTGGTTCTTTTGGCTTCTCATCCAACACCCAGACATAGAAGAGAAGGTATTATTAGAAATCCAATGGATCTTGGACCGATCATGATTGGATAATGATCCCTAAAGGACTTATTGACTAACTTTATGGTGGAATATATTAAAGAGATGTTTGAGGAAACATCATGAGACATTTTCCCTGGAGGGTCTTGTGTAGACTAGTAGGGGGGAATGTAGACTTCATAAGTTGACATGCCTCAGATGGTCAGATGAAGGAACCAATACATTTTCTTTATGAGGAAACCTCGATATGTCTTGTTAGATATTTGTTTCACGATGAAACCTTGGGATGTCTTGTGAAACATTGGTTCCATGAGGGAACCTCGATATGGCTTAGACAGTGGTTCCACGAGGGAACCACAAGATGTCTAGTATGGACACAGTTCATGGGTGAAGCCTAAGGTTGAACACTTTAGGAGATCTGGGTGTCCTATATACATTCATGTATCCAAGGAGAAAAGGACCAAGCTAAATCCTTCAAGAAGAAAGGGTGCATTTGTGGGGTAAAATGAGTCTTCAAAGGCATATCGGATCTACATCCCTGGTCAGAGATAGATTGAGGTGAGCATAGATGTTACCTTTGAGGAGGAGGTAGCCTTCATGAGATCTAGAGGATCTTACATGGATATTGATAGTGAGAAACAAGAAGATATGGTTCCTTCTCCCCCTCTAGTTGATGTTCCCAGAGATATTGTAATAGGTCAAAAGAGACCTACATGGACTCCTCAGACTCTACAGGAGGCAAAAAGACATGTAGCTCGTCATGGTAGCTTCAAAGAGAGTAAGAGACCTCATAGATATTTGTGTTGTGCCAGAACTATGAGCCACATCATTGGTTCTGAGATTCCTATTATGAAGAGGCATCTATTCATCCAATATGGAGAGATGCCATGATGGAGGAGTATCAGTCTATCATGAAGAATGATGTGTGGGATACTGTTCTGATACCTGAGGGGAAGTTTGCAGTGACTTCCAAATGGATCTATAAGATCAAACACACAATTGATGGGAGCATCGAGAGGCATGAAACAAGATTTGTTGCTAGAGTATTTTCTTAGGTGGAGGGAATAGATTATGAGGAGACATCTCCTCCTCTTTCTCGATACACTTCTATCCGAATGATTATTTCCCCTGCAACATCCATGGGTTAGAGAGTACATCAGATGGATGTAAAGACAACCTCTCTCAATGGAGAGAATAAGGAATAAGTATACATCGAGTAATCAGATGCTTTCGTGATACATGAGAAGGAGTCTCCTATGTGCAGGTTGAAGATGGCCTTGTATGGAATCAAGCAACCACCTCGAGCTTGGTATGCAAGGATTGATATACACCTGATGCATCAAACGCTGTCATGGTTAGACTAGACACATGCCTTGACGGTATGGGAGGGTTTCAAGACTCAAGGATGTTTGATGTCCCAACCACATAATCTTTGATATCGTCCATGTTTGCAACAATGTTCATAATGGGGCCTCTCATATTTGTCAAATGCCATTGTTTCCATCCGTAGAATATTTATTGGAATTCTCTTGAAATGTCATGGAACTTCCAATTCAACCACCACAAATGTCATGCACCGCCCTTGCATAGTGAGCACTAGTGAATGGGGCCAACATTGAAATTTCTTCAATATGTGTCTGTATGCATCAAAATTTGACATGGTTAGACTATACACATGCCTTGATGGTATGGGAGGGTTTCAAGACTCAAGGAGCTATGATGTCCCGACCACATAATATTTGAGATCTTCCATGTTTGAAACAACATTCACAATGGGCATCTCATTGTCAAATGTCAGTGTTTCCATCTGTAGAATCTTTGTTGGAACTCTCTTGAAATCTCATGGAACTTCTAATTCAACCACCAACAATGTCATGCACTGCAGTGAATGGGGCCAACGTTGAAATTTCTTCAATTTGTTCCCATATGCATTGAAATTTGGCATGGATAGAATAGACACATGCCTTGATGGTATGGGATGGTTTCAAGACTCGAGGATGTATGATGTCATACAGAAACATTTTGAAAAAAATTCAACGGTTGGCCCCATTCATAGGTCACTGTTGCCCATCATCTACTCTAGCCCTAGTACAATGTCTTTTAATAGTTGTTTCCTTTAAAATTCAACCGTTCAAAAAATTAAAATGAAATGAGAAGAGCCCTAGTACAATGTATTTTAATAGTTGTACCATAGCCGAGAAGACCCGCAAACCCTTTTTGAAGTGTTGTTATTATAGAAAACTTGTCGCAACATCTGTAAAATGCAACATATTTATAGATTTTATAACATCGTAATTTCGACGATCATTGACCAAATCAAAGTTGACTTGGTCAAAATATTAAGTGACCATTGGAGGGGGAAACACTAGTTTCCACAACGTCGCAACTGTGACGACTATCTTCACAAACGTGGCAAGAGAGATGACTATGTCACAAACGTGGCAAGAGAGACAACTATGTGGAAAACGTGGCAAGAGAGATGACAATGTGGCAAGAGAGAGGTCAACGTGCCAATAGCGATGTTATCGGGCAATATGGAAAAAAAAAAAATTCCTTTCTTTTTCGACAGTATGGCCAATTTTGTCCATAACGTCGCAAATAGAACGTTGAAATTTTTACAATATGTACTAGTGATTCCAATCCAAAATGACACAGAGTGCTAAAATTTTCCTCACTTCCTTGAACAATCCATGTCCTCTTCTTCCATGACATCTCCCCTGATCGAGATGATGGAGATATGCCATTCAAGGAAGTCACAACAAAATAGGAGGGAGCAACAAAATTGTATCCAAGCCTATCAGACTAGGCTAGCAAAGAGATAAACAAAGAGATAGGTGTTTCTAAAGATTCCATGAAAATCTTTGTATGTTGAAATCATTTCCTTCCCACTCCTCACACAATAATTTCTCAATATTCTCGTCCTCCGCCACTGTAACAACAAAACTATGTTGGCCCACCTGCAATGTCACAAATTAATAAGGTTGTATATGATGTTGGTCTTTATCAAAATCAAATATTGATGTCACTACTACCAACCGCCTTTAAAAAACCAAATCTTTATGTTTCTACTACCAACCATATTTACAAACCAAATCTTGATGTTGCTACTACCAACCACCTTTATAGTTGCTAATGGAGTTGGTCATGACCAAAATTCTTGGATTCTATGAAAATAAAAGCCTGATGTTGTTACAACTGTCGATGCAGTCTGTAAGGACCACAATTATAGGTTTCCGTGAAAACAAAAGTTTAATGTTGTTGCAAACCCCTTTAACACCGACCATTAAGGTCTAGCATTGCCATTTGGCCGAAGATGCACTCACATTCTTATTGGTGGAGGAGTACCCTACGTGTCAAATGGGATGGTGGTGACTTGACATGGCTGTGGAGGCATGCCCTAAATGTGAAATAAATGTTAAATAAAGGAAACTAGTTGGAGTGGAGTGGTAAAGTGGAAAAAATAGGTGTTTTTTCAAAACCTTTCAACATGTTGACAGGTTTTCATGAAAACCTATCCCTAAGATATGCCTTCGGCATAATTATTTATTTATATGACACATTTCTATTCGAGCTCATTATAAGTTCGTTGAAGTTTATACCGATTGGGTGAATATTTCTTTTTATAGGATGTTTTTTAAAATAAAGATCGAAATTATATAATCAATTATTAAATTATAATACTTACTTGTAGTTGAGTTACCAAACAATTTGGTTGATATTTGAGAAAATAGATAATAATAATAGAAAATATAATCTAGCATAAAAATAGACAATTTATAATTAAGTGTTTTTTTTTTTTTTTTTTTCTATGAGTTAATCAATCTATATCATAGTTGCACAAGAACTACTTAAGGCATTTCCAACATATCTGGGAACATCCCCAATTGGTTGGGAACTCTTTTGGGAACTTGGGAGCTTCAAGATCAAAGAAATGGGAGCTTGGGAACTAGTTTTCTAAATGAAGAGATTTAAATTAGAATTATATTAAATTAAAATGTAAATATATTTATTCCATTATTACAAATACATAATTTTTTACAAATTTTTTCATTATATTTATTCAAAATATCACTATAAAACTAAGACTAAACTACAGGTAAATATTATTTCAAACATTAGTTAAGTAAAAAAACTTAATAACACTATCTTTATAGTTGTGAATATGAAAACATTTTAATGCATGTATGTTTTCCTTCAAGCCCAAACTAAACATGAAAATCTAATAAATCAATACCCTATCGAGGTGAAGCATTTGCTCCACTATTTTTTTTTTCCAATAAAAAAGGAATAATGCTTAAAATTTACAAAGATGTTCAAAGTTTATATAAGTTAAGTTTAATTTTGAAAAGATGTTAAAATTGTATATATGTATTTTCAATTTTGTTTCTCATTTTATAATGGAATATTTATGGATATTAAAGCTTCGGTATTGTCTTAAATATATTCATATAATTATTAGCACAAATTAAATTAGTAATTTCAATATTATAGTTGTTGCAATAGGAGAAACATTGTCCTCGATTGACCTTCAATTTTATTGAAATAAGATTTAAAATGTATCAATATATCTATACATTGTAATCTAAAGTATCATTGTAATCTAAAATAAATTTTATATTTTTTTATTATATATTATTGTCACTCCCAACTTCACGTTTCTTTTAAATTTGAATTTGAGAGAAACTTCTACTCTTTCCGGACACTAGTATCCATGTTCCCAATGTTCCCACGTTTAAGAAACCGGTGCAACATAGGTCTACATCTATTTTAAGTTTCAAATTATAAAGCATTTAGAGGGATGATTCCTCTTGACACTTGATAAATCAAAGGTTAAGATAGATGGTTTATGAATATTGTATTATATATTAAAAAAAATAAATGTATAAAATTATATTATTTAAGTTTAAAATTTGATTATACGTATTTATTTATTTAATTGATAAATTAATAATATATTTATATATATTGTTTAATATTTAAATTAATAATATATTGATTATATTATTTGAAACTTTAATTAAAAAATAATATTTCTTTAAAGAAAAATTAGAAAGAGATAGATTAGTGACATACAATAGAGGAGAGGATAGGATAGTGTTTCATTACACTATCAAAACTTATGTGCATCAAGATATTTATGTTATCACTAGAAGGGGGCATCTAAACTAGATACCATGAAATGATTGGTAATAAACTCTTTAGCATGGTAAATGTGTTATTCATAAAATACTGCATAAACAATAATTGCATCAATAATAAGAAGCATAGAAAAATTAAACACATAGATTTTTTTGGTTGGAGAGAACTCATTTCTCATTAAAAAATCCAAGATATATTTTATTGGTAAAAATTGTGGACTGCTACTCCTTCAATCTAGAAGATATTGCAAGTACTAATTTTTTAAAGTGTAATTGAGAAGACTATGTGACAACATCTCCTCCATACCAGGCTCTAGAGTGCCTCTTGGCACAATAATTCAATATTACTACCTGGTAATGTAACATCACTCTCTTGCATGCACTGAGCAGACTTATTCCTTGAGGACACTTGCGTGCAAGTGATCCAGGTCATTATACTATTGGATGTTTTGATTATGATTATGAGATATTGTGGATTTGATTATATGTTATTTTTGTCGTATTTACATCAACAGGTGATATTGATTGGGTTGTCCTGAGTGTGTAGGACTCTGGACGTTAGAGGATGTTGAGGCATCGATGAAACTCCTTGGACTCTGGATCGAGTTAGGGAGTGGATTGTTCTGTTTTGAATGTTGTTGACGTGTCATATGTACATATGATTAGATATTCTGATGTTGATTATTATCGTTGACATATTTCATTGATGGATTCAGGATAATGATAACTTGCCGACCAGACTCACATTTGGAGTAAAGGGGTCGCACAGGACAACTAGAGACGTTGAGGGAGAGGTGTGGTAGCATCCCTACCACAACCTAATAGCACTCCCACCATGGCTCGAATTATAGGTTAACGATTACCTAGTTCGAGAAGACCAACGATGCCATGAGGTCAGACTGTGACAGTCGCTCATGATGATTCTAAGGGGTACGCAATAAGGCATGGTACTTATTCCTTAGAGGCCCTTAGTCTCCCACAAGATCACCCAACGAAGTATTGACTCCATGGGTTTGACGACTACCAAATTCAGTCAAGAGGCGAGTGACACCCTTGGAGCACGTAGTGCATCTTGAAGGGAATGTTGCACCAATAAAATAGAAAGAGGCGAGTGGAACCCTTGGAGAACGTAGTGTGTCCTTAAGGGAACGTTGTGATTTTAACTATGGTAAGTTAATAAACCCAGTGCCTAGAATGTTGTGCCTCCTTAGGACCTGGTTGGCCTTAAAATGAAGGATGTGATAAGTAAAGTTTAATAACATTGTTTTCCCTTAATAACTGTCACCAAGCCTAGTGAATTTAAAACCTAGGTCTAAGTAGGACCTCTGAACAAAAAAAAAATAATTAAAACATATAACAAGAAGGGGTAAAGAAAATTTAATCTTTATTAATTAAAGTAAAAAAATTAATGAAGGTTTAGTTATTAAAAAGGGATAAATGGTTGTTTGTCTAAACTTGTTAATTCTGAACTTAGTTAAAAAGGGAGAAACTTAAAGAAAAGGGGGAAACTTAAGGAAAAAGGGGAAACTTAAAGAAAAAGGGGACTGTCTAACTTAGTAAGGAATCTAGCCTTTGGAACTTTCTATTTATGAACACAACTAGGATTTAAGTAAGGCGTAAGTCATTTAAGAATTGTAAGGGAATAATGGGACATCGAGGAGCATTTTTAGGAACGCTTTTAGGTGGGTGAGGGAAATAGGAAAATTTAATTAATTAATAAATTGATTTTATGGTGCAACTAGGGAATCGAGCGACATGTGTACGGGGGAGGTTTTTCCTAATTAAATAAATGAAAAATAAATATAACGAGGGTTTGGGAAACTAATCACTTGAAAACTCTATAAAAAGGATGGAGGAGGAGGAGTTACACTGTCGAAATTTTTTCTTGAATGAATTTATCTTGTTGGAATTGGGATACCCAGATTGGGTAACAAGTGGTAGCTCGACCTTGCGAGGCGAGATGGGAGTTAGTATTCTCTGGTATTGTGTGCATGGCCCCTTTGCAGCTCAGGGGGCTCAAGGGGAAGAAGAGTACCCCTAGCATTGGCTGGGAGGTATCGGTGAGGTCTCAGTGGTTGGCAAACGAGATTTGGACAAAGAGCAGGTGCGGGACAACAACTACGGGTTCTCCGCATTCAGATTTGGTACACACGTGTAAATTGCATTGTAATTCAGTCAAATTTTTTGTATATGAATATTATTAATGATGAATAATGTAATGTATTTTGTTTATAAGTTGTTGCGCTTGTACTGTGTCTCTAGCTTCATTGGAGCTTCAGGGTGATGAAATATGAATTATGGTTTAAGGGAAACAAAGATATGTGTTGTAATGAAATTGGTTAATTCCTTAGGAAAAGTGAAGCATATTGGCTTAGTCTTAACACATGAATAAATTAGTTGCTCCTTTACGTGTATGTAATCTGTGGATTATCCTATTGTTTGTTTGAATATGAGTTGTATCCTTTAAGTTAGGCAATTTAGAAACAATTGAAAAATCTTCATTTATACAAATATTTTGTAGTTGTGCATAGTTTGTAGTGCGTCCACTGCTAAGTTACTGCCCCTCTTTTTCCAGTACACTAGAACCGTGGGATAGACTAATAGGATCTCGATGCCTGCATAAAAATACATTGCCTATGTGTTGTCTTCCACTCATGTCTATTCTTGACAACCAGTAGTAGGTGACAACGTCTTGCGCTTTTGAGATTATGGCATGAATTAAACATTGCCTCACCCACCATCTCTACAGATTAAATTTTTATTCATAATTTGGTTTAATATCACTCTTTTCCACTTTTCAATGCTTCCATTACCTTTTAAAACAAGAGTCCTTGTATCTGGAAATTTCCTTGTTTGATCTTCTATTGTACGTTGAAAACATTTCATTGATTCTGTCTCTTATAATCGTTGAGCACCGAATCCCATCCTGGCCTGCGATTCTTTCAAACCTTTAATGTGATTTGATGGGAGGTATTTAGTTTTTCCTTTTGGAGTTGTCCGATCATTTCGCGGCCAGAGAAAGCATCAGATCCCATCTTTGCCTGGGTTTCCTTTAAAATATCTTTGAAAATGCGAATTTCAATGGACTGTGTAACATATTCCCTTCTGGAGTTATTATCATAATGTGTCGTGGCCAATGCCTTCACAACGAACGAGTGAAATGGATTTAATTCTGTGTACTGTTTTTTTTTTTTTTTT
>ML785352.1:394723-407419 GCA_009831015.1 Picea engelmannii | reverse complement strand
CTGCCCTCTTTGTCCTTCCACCTGAAATTTACAGAGTTCGATTGCATTCCTTTATCCCCGGGGCAGTAACGATGCTTATAGCCATGATATTTAATGTCATTGACGTTGGACAGAGAACGTAAAGTTGGACAAAGAATGTAAGGTTGGACATAGACTCTTTACCCTATTGCGTTGTTTTAACAATAGTTGAGATTGAGGTACAACACTATCACTTCTTGAAGAGCAAAGCAATCGGTAAAATTTTACTTCCCATAGGAATAATATAATTTGTTCCCAATAACAATATTCCAGCTAGGCTTTACTTTTCGATGGCCACAATAATCTTCTGATTTCGGTGGGAACCCTTTCTTAAATGAATAAAACGCACCATGTCTCATCCGAAAGTTGATGTGGCAACATAAAAACAACTGATCGTAAAATTTTTCAATAAAGCCTTTACTGGCTTGAGTTGTAAGCTATCTTGCCTTACGAGTAACAATTAACTGAAACTGGATTTATTTCACATGGAAACAAAATTGAAATCTGTATTGGTTGCTTTTAATAATTGATTGTTAGAACAGTGCCATATAATGGCAGTGATTTTTAAATGTTTTAGAACAACCCCTAATAGACAAGTGAATAGATAATGATTGCAGATAATAAATGAATGTTCTAATAATATTCAATCTCATTTTAGTTTTCAAGAAAAATTTATGAGGTTGCCTAACTTTCCTAAATTTTCAAGAACCCTTTTCAAACCTTTGAATATTATTTATTATTTCTTAAGAGAGAAGTGATTTCTTGTATTTTGATTTATTATGATTTGGAGCTGCATTTTCTTTAAATATTCTGATTTTTTTTATTTGAGTGGGGAGTGGGAAGTATCACCCTCTATTGCATCAAAGAGATGATAAGATGAATTTCATTTTATAGAGTGGATGATTGATCAATTATAATGTTTAATTAAATAATAGTTTTTAGCCTAATCGGTGGAATCAAATAGATAATATGGACCCTGCCAATGTTCAAGTCTTTCCAACAACATGCTTGTTCTCGTGCTCAGGAATCTGGGCTCATGCTACTACATGCAAGATAATGGTTGGGGTTCAGAAGTATTTTTATAGTTTAAGTTAAAGTATCGTTACATTTAAGAAAAGTATTGTTATATTTTATATTTGAGGAAAAGCATTGTGTTGTTATAACTGACACTAAGGAAGATAAGTATGGTTAAGCCTTGTTATATTTTACAGAAGGTAGGTAACTGTTATTATATGTTTTTAACTTTAGGTTGAGGTTGGATAAGGTACTTGGAATGGTCTCATGATGGTAAAATGTTAATGCGATACATATAGATTGTTGCGCAATTAAAAACCTGTATCAAATTTAGTTACCTTGCACCTCATTTAGATCAATTGATTGGAGCACTGTCGTTGATAGACTTCATGTAAGGTATGAAAGTTAAGTTTGAAATTATGGCATATGGTTTTTTGTCATGATTATAGGTTTAGGATTGTTTAAGTTTGTGCCTTAGTTTCTATTGCACTTGTCGCAGTGAGGCATCATGATTCCTTGATGGGATCAATGCGTGCAATGATCGATGAGTTCATATGAAACCTAGCATAGGGTCATACACCTCCTGGCGTGGATGATGTTGTTTTTGTAAGTAAGGATGTAACTGATTGGTAACATTAATGTGATTGTCACCCTCTCGTCGAGAAGGTGCTAGCTACTTGTGTTGCTAAAACTGTTGAGTTCGGTTTGATTGATGTTTCTTTTAGCCTAGTAGGCGTGATCTTTCTTGTGATGGGCAGGATGTAGACACCTTCTTGTTTCTCAAAAAAGTCGCCATCCTTGACACCTTAAATGGTAAAAATCAAGGGGAACCTAGGCTTGGGCATTGTTTATGTGTCCCGGAGGTCCTAACCTTGCAGGGTAGGACGAGCGAGTAGTCATTTTTATTTCATCTAATGGATTTTCGTATGTTGCAACCAGCTACATGATGGCTAATGTGCTAGGTAGTTATGTTGTCTTTTGTTTGAGTTTGTGTGTGTTGTGTTCATCGTCAATTTGCGTTGATTAACTATTTCTTGTTATTACTTTCTCGCTTTAAAAAAAATCCAATTGCACTTGTTATGCGTCGAATGTTGTTGTAATGACGGGGGTCGTTACATATGGTATCAGATCCAGTTCGACTCGAGACTTGGGATCACTATGGTTTCCTTGATTAGATATTTGATTATAATGTCGCTAATTAAATTTATGTGTATTTGTGCGGGTAATAATGGTTAGAGGACGTCGTAGAGGTAGATGACAGGGTGTTAGGGGAGGAGGTGTGATGCCCCAAGTAGCATCCACGCTTGAGGGTTCTAACCCCCAGGGGGGAAGAATAGGTTGTCGGGTGGGAACAAATAGTTGGGGATGATGTGGTTGGTCTGATGAGGTCCTTTCAGAGGATTTCTGAGGCACTGGTCAACCGTTTGGATAGAGATGAGGCTAGGGCATCGAAACCTCCTAAGGGTCCACCATGCGCTCCGTTCGGTACTGGTAGCATTCACCATGAACTCGAGAAGGTCAAATTTCCCGAGTTCTTTGATGCCCTGGACGACGCAGTCACCGAGGCATGGTTGGAGAATATGGTTATGTGATTTGCACTTCCTTACTATACCTCCAACATGAAGGTCTACATGGAATTATTTCAACTGAAGGGGAGCACTCTTCTATGGTGGAAGACGCTCCTGCCGCAATTGAACATGGTCGTCGAAGATGTGTCATGGTAACAATTCGAGGAACGGTTCTGGGAGAGGTATCTATTGGAGGAATTCATTGAGCGTCATTTCAACAAGTTCAACGCCTTGCGACAGGGCATCCGTATAGTGCCCAAGTACGCGACCCTTTTTATGGAGTTGCTTCGATATGCTCTGCACCTGAATACTGAGAAACTTAAGGTCAATAGGTTCGTGTTTGGCCTTAATGTCAGCATTCGTGAAAAGGTTAGGATTATGATGCCTCAAACCTTTCATGATGTTGTCCAGAAGGCCCTTATAGTAGAGGAGGATCTTATCAGTGGGGGTTAGAGAACGAATCTAGCGAGACCAACGAGAAAGGCGTCATCTAGTGTGCAGCAACATCAGACACAAGATAGACATTCACCACGATATTGTGGCATCTAGAGAGGATCCACTTTCTCTACACCTCGGAAACCAATGCCTCAGCAGTGGACTCCTTACAGAGTACCACAACACCAACACCAACGTCGACCGCAGAAGCAACAGTTTAGGCATGTTGAACAGAACCAGCTAGGGTTAGAGGCCAGTGGTTCTTCAACCTCTACTTCAGGTACCAGGAGTATTGGACCAAAGAAATGGTGTTGGACATGTGGAGAGTCAAATTACCAGCATGACTGCCCAGTGGAGAGGACCATAGTGATGATATGCATATGAATAGGGCTGCCCAAACCTCCTTTGTCTAGTGTACACTTTCTCCTTTCACACACTTTGCAAGCCTAATCTTGAATCCTTCTATCTATCCAAGGCTCTACTTCTTTAGTTCTACATTTTCCTAGCTAAAGTTAGCTTCATTCAAATCTCAAGAGTTATACCTCACATCAAAAGGCTCGGTAGCTTATCATGCTCAAGCCAATCAAGGCACTTTTCATCACACCATAAGAAAACCTTCTATAGGTTTTCTTAAGCCTTCAATCTATTCATAAATTGACCTTCACCATAACCCTCGGAGCACTATAGCTTCAAGTGCTTCTTCAAGCTTCCATTCATAACAAGACTTCGTATATACCCATAGGCTCACCACAATGGGAAGGGTTTAGTTTCAATAGTTTGCAACTTTGACATTTTACACTCTCTTAGCTTTAGCCCTTTACCCATATGACTTAAGACTTGGCTTGAAATACTAGCCTCGTACTTTTTCACATAAACATAAGTCCATCGCCCTAACACCTCTTCAGATTCTGCAACCAACTTTCATCACTTAACTCCTTTAGTCACCCTCTTGTTCACATATGACCCCGACTACGATATGGATTCTAAGCCCTCAATCACTCTCCTCTCAATTGTGATTTAATCACAACCTTACACCTCGTAGCACTCTACGCTCATGCTTTGACTAGGTACCACAACCACCATGTCATCTCTTTGACCTTCCACATGGTTTCTAGACTATTCATCAACACATTTCCCACCATTTGATCACTTCCAAGGGCGCACAATTACCCTCCATTCCACTTACACCATTTATGTACAAAATTCTCCAATTCTCTGTCACTTGCACAATGAACACATGAATTCTTCAATCTCTCTCTCTCTGAGCAGAAACCTTATCATCAACCTATCTCATTTGTAATCTTTGACAATAGAATTGAACTCATTTCCCTCGTGCTCTCTCTGGTTCCATACACCTTTTCTCGCTTAACCAGACAATTTTTCTTTGCACATGGACTTAGGGTCGATGAATATACCCTATAAATTATGCCATACACAAGATACCCTATCTACGCACCAAAAAAAAAAAAATTAAATGCTCACATCTTGAAATTCCATATAGGTATTTGATTCCTTCATTTGACAGTTCAGGAATTTTCACAGAGTATTACTATGAAACATTAACATAGACATTCACAGTCACTCTGGCTTTATTATTCAATAATCATTAAACTACAAATTAATACTATAATCTTAATCTCAGTGTAAGAAACATATCATCATGTACACAGTTTCATTTATTTACAAAAACACATAGATGAAATACAAGAAAACACTTATCTACTCATTGCTAATAACTCTATAGGAAACTATCGACTTCTAACTCATTTTACATTTCTTTCATCTTCTGTAAAGAGAACCTCACACTCCCCCTGTCTCTACCTTTCCTCTCTCTACTCACTAACTCTGTCTCCCTATCCATTTGAATTCTCATTCATAAAAACTATCTACTAACCACCTCTTCCACAAATAGAGGAATTCACTATTATTAGGAAAACTAACTCCTACAGACTAGGAACAAATTGACCAGATGGATTAGCCTCCTCATAGGGAGATTTAGACTTCCATCTATTCCTGCTTTGACTTAGAAATTGACAACAAGAAAAACTAACAATAATTAACCACTTAGATTAAAATACTTTGAAAATCAAAGTCTTCAAATACTTAGGACTGCTAATCCTTTTCCAAAGCCACAAAATGTGACCAATGCATCACATTGTTGGACTTGCCCTCGATGCTCCTGCATCACAGATAATCTGGATCGGTTGGACGCACTACCGTGGGAGATTTGGGCAAGGCCCATTGGATTCATGCAGTGGTGAATAACTACCAAGAAGAGCAATAGTCGACTGTGCTCGAGACAACAGGTACCTTCGCTGACTAGATCCTTAGTATTTTGATAGATCTAGGTACTACAAAGAGTTTTATTTCTGGTGTAGTGCTAAAAATAATTAAGGTAAAGGAAGTCGAAAATGACGAGTTTATATTTGTATAAAAGGTTAGATGGATGGTTACGGGCTGTAGCCTTAACCTAGGAGAGTTTGTCACAAGGGCCAACCTGTACGTCACGATTTTAGGGTCTTATGACGTCGTGATCAATATGGACAGGTTGGAATCGCATGAGGCGATACTCAACTGTAAATAGCAAATCTGATCACAAAATTGTAGAAGAAGAAAAAGAAGTTTGTTTGGACCAAAAAATGCACGAAGGCATTTCGGAGGCTCAAGGAGATGTTGACGACAACTATGATACTAAAGGTCCCTGACATGGACACAAAATTCTTGGTATGCACTAACACATCCAAAGAAGGCTTAGGCAGAGTCTTGATGCAAGATGATCGAGTGATCGCTTACATCTCGAGAAAGTTGAAAAGGCATGAGAAGAACTATGTGATGCACGATTTGGATTTGTTAGCTATTGTTTATGCCTTGAGAGTTTGGATACACTACCTTATTAGACGAAAATTCGAACTAAAAATGGACCATTGTGGTCTACAACACATATTTACGCAAAGCGACTTGAACGCGTGACAACGACGTTGGTCGGAATTGCTTAGCGAGTATGATTTTGAGATTACTTACATAAAAGGAATCATGAATAGTGTGGCTGATGCTTTGTGTCCGTAGACCACATATATTTTCGGTGATGCCTCTTCAGAGGAATCTACGTGAAAATATTCCAACTTTACAGCATGACGATGACTGGTACAAAGAGGTCAAGGATTTTATCGGACAAAACACAATGATGGTACAGAAATTTGAGGGATTTACTGTGGACAATGACAAATTATTGAGATTTAAAAGTCAAATTTACATACTTCCCAATGAAGAGATGATAAGTTTGATCCTAAATGAGGATCATAGAGTAGTGTACATGGCTCATCTTGGAGTCACAAAGATGATGGTAGACCTTAAACCCTTATTCTTCTGGAAAGGGATGAAAACATACATAGTCAACTACGTGGAAATATGTCTAGACTGTCAGCAAGTAAAGGCTAAACATCGACATCCAGCAGGATTAATACAGCCACACGCTATTCTGAAATCAAAATGGGAGGTCATTTCGATGGATTTCATTGTTGGATTTCCACTGACGGCAAGGAGACACGACTCGATTTTTTCGGTAGTCGATACTCTGGCGAAGAGTGCTCTTTTTATTCCTGTGCATACAATGTATCAGGCACCTAACATAGCTAGAGTCTTCATCAGTGAGATTGTGAGGTTGCATGGAGTGTCTAAGAGGATTATATTCAATAGAGGATCGATATTTACCGAACGATTTTGGACTTGTTTCCAAGAGTCCTTGGGAACCCAACTTAACTTTAGTACCGCTTATCACCCATAGACAGACAAGAAAACTGAATGAACAAACCAAATCTTGGAGGATATGTTGCGTATGTACGTGATGGACCAACAAAATCATTGGAAAGAGTTCTTTCCACTGGTAGAATTTGCTTATAACAATAGTTATCAAAGCACCATTAAGATGGTGCCTTTCAAGTTTCTTTACGGGCGACTGTGTCAGATGCCTTTGAGTTGGTATCAACTTGAGGATAGGGTCCTAGTGGGACCAAAAGAGATACAAGAAATTGAAGATCAAATCCAAACAATAAGACAAAGGATCAAGGAAGTGCAGGATCGAGAAAAGAGTTATGTTGATGCGCATCGTGTCAACTGTAGTTATGAAGTTGGTGATCGAGTATTCTTGCGAGTGAAACCACATAAGAGTTCGATAAAGTTTGGAAAGGGTGATAAACTCTCTCCTAGGTTCGCAGGACCCTTCGAGATTATGGAAAATAAGGGGCACGTGGCCTATTGATTAGCCTTGCCTGATTCTTTGAGGTGTATGCACGATGTTTTTCACGTATCTGTTTTGAGACATTATGTTAGTGATCCTACACATGTTATTGACATGGGTTCCTTGCAGGTATCGGACAAGGGTGATCTCATGACTGAGCCAATATGCATCCCGGACCATTTCATTCAATAACTACGACGTCGAAAAATAGATTAGGTCAAGGTCGAGTGGGACAACTATAGTCCACACTCAGCGACCTAGGAGGACGCATATGATATGTGTCAACAATTTCCGTTTTTGTTTGGTGGCTAGACAAATGATACTATTATACACTTTATTTCTTCACTTAGATACTGTGAAACTTTGGGACGAAGTTTAAAAAAAGAGGGGGTGTATGTAACATCCTGCTCTTGCGTGCACTAAGCGAACTTATTCCTTGAGGACACTTGCATGCAAGTGATCTAGGCCATTATACTATTGGATTTTTTTATTATGATTATGAGATATTGTGGATTTGATGATATGTTATTTTTGTTGTATTTACATCGACAGGTTTTATTGACTGGGTTCTCCTGAGTGTTCACAACTCTGGATGTTAGAGGATGCCTAGGAAACGATGAAACTCTTTGGACTCTGGATCGAGTTAGGGAGTGGACTGTTCAGGTTTGAATGTTGTTGATGTGACATGTGTACATATGATTAGATATTATGATGTTGATTGTTATCGCTGACATATTTCATTGATGGATGCAGGCTGACGATAGATTTTCGACCATACTCGCATTTGGAGTAAATGGGTCACGCAGGACAACCAGAGACGTTGAGGGAGAGGTTTGGTAGCAACCCTGCCACAACCTACTAGCACTCCCGCCATGGCTCGAACTATAGGTTAACAATTACCTAGTTCAAGAAGACCCACGATTCCATGAGGGAAGACTGTGATAGTCGCTCACGATGATTCTAAGGGGCGTGCAATAAGGAAGGGTCCTTATTCCTTAGAGGCACTTAGTCTCCCACAAGATCACCTAACAGAGTATTGACTCCAGAGGTTCTACGACTACCAAATTCAGTCAAGAGGCAAGTGGCATGCTTGGATCATGTAGTAGGTCTTGAAGGGCACTTTGCGCGAAAAAACGGAAAGAGGTGAGTGAAACCCTCGAAGCATGTAGTGTGTCTTGAAGGGCACGTCACGATTTTAACTATGGAATGTTAATAAACCTAGTGCCTAGAAAACTATGCCTCCTTCGGACCTTGTCGGCCTTAAAATTAATTATGTGATGAGTAAAGTTTAATAACATTTTTGTCCCTTAAGAACTGTCGCCAAGCCTAGTGAATTTAAAACCTAGGTCTAAGTAGAACCTATGAACAAAACAAAAACTAATTAAAACATATAACAAGAAGGGGTAAAGAAAATTCAAGCTTTATTAATTAAAGTAAACATTTTAATGAAGGTTTAGTTATTAAAAATGAATAAATGGTTGTTTGTCTAAACTTGCTAATTCTGAACTTAGCTAAAAAGGGGGAAACTAAAAGAAAAAGGGAAACTTAAAGAAAAAGGGGAAACTTCAAGAAAAGGGGAAACTTAAAGAAAAAGGGGAATGTCTAACTTAGTAAGGAATCTAGCGTTTGGAACTTTCTATTTATGAACTCAACTAGGATTTAAGTAAGGCGTAAGTCATTTAAGAATTGTAAGAGACCAATGGGACACCGAGGATCATTTTTATAAATTCTTTTAGGTGGGTGGGGGAAATAGGAAAATTTAATTAATTAATAAATTGTTTTTTTGGTGCAACTAGGGGATCTAGCAACATGTGTACGGGGGAGGTTTTTCCTAATTAAATAAATGAAAAAGAAATATAATGATGTTTTTGGAAACTAATCACTTGAAAAATCCATAAAAAGAATGGTAGAGGAGGAGTATGGATCACATCTGGCTTGCATAAGTTTACGCTATCGAAATTTTATCTTTACTGGATTTTTCTTGTGGGAGTTCGGATACCCAGCTCGTGTAACAAGTGGTAGCTCGACATTGCAAGGCGGTCTGGGAGCTAGTATTCTTTGGTATTGTGTGTGTGGCCCCTTTGTGGATCGGGGGGCTCAGGGGAATAAGAGTACCCCTAGCATTGGTTGGGAGGTACTGATGAATTCTCAGCAGTTGGCAAGCGAGAGTTGGACAGAGCGCATGCACGGGACAACGAATACGGGTTCTTCGCCTTCGTATTTGGTACGCACGTGTAAATTGAATTGTAATTCAACCAAATTTTTTTATATGAATATAATTAATGATGAATAATGTAGTGCATTTCATTTAGAAGTTGTTGCGCTTGTACTGTGTCTTCGACTTCATTGGAGCTTCAGGGTGATGAAATCTAAATTATGGTTTAAGGGAAACAAAGATATGTGTGGCAATGAAATTGGTTAATTCCTTCGTAAAAGAGAAGCATATTGGCTTAGTCTGAACACATGAATAAAGTAGTTGCTCCTTTGCGTGTATGTAATATGTGGATTATCCTATTGTTTGTTTGAATATGAGTTGTATCCTTTACGCTAGGCAATTTAGAAACAATTGAATTGTCTTCATTTATCCTCTCTATTTCCATTACCCCAGAACCGCATGATACACTAATAGGATCTCGATACCTGCAAAAAAATACACTGCCTATGTGTTGTCTTCAACTGATGTCTACTCTTGACAGAAATTAGTAGGTGATGGCGTCTTACGCTTTTGGGATTATGTAATGACTCAAACATTGCCTCACCAACTCTACAGATAAAGTTTTAATTCATAATTTGGTTTAATATCACTCTTTGCCACTTTTCAATGCTTCCATTACATTTTAGAATGAGAGTCCTTGTATCTGGAAATTTCCTTGTTTGATTTTCTATTGTTAGGTACGTTGAAAATTTTTCATTGATTCTGTCTCTTATAATCATTGAGCACAGGATCCCATCCTGGTCTGCGATTATTTCAAACCTTTAATGCGATTTTATGGGCGGTATTTAGTTTTTCCTTCTAGAGTTGTCCGATCATTTCGAGGCCAGAGCTAGCAATCCCATCTTTTCCTTGGTTTCCTTTAAAATCTCTTTGAAAATGCAAATTTTGATGGACTGTGTAACGTAGTCCCTTCTCGAGTTATTATCGTAATATGTCGTGGCCAGTGCCTTAGCAACGTACGAGTGAAGCGGATTTAATTCCGTGTACTGTTTTTGTTTTTACTTTTATGCTTGGAATTATCGCTTAGATAGTTCAGCAAGATGAGTCTCGCTTTCTCCCGACGCCATTGTTGTTTCCTCAACGAATCGTTCGTTGCCCTCTTTTTCCTTCCACCTGAATTTCGTAGAGTTTGATTGCATTCCTTTATCCCTGGGGAAGTAACAATGCTGACGGCCATGATATTTAATGTCATTGATGTTGGACAGAGAACGTAAGGTTGGACAGAGACGCTTTTCCCTGTTGCATTGTTTTAACATTAGTTGAGATTGAGGTACAACACTATCACTTCTTGAAGAGAAAAGCAGTCGGTAAACTTTTACTTCCCATAGGAATAAGATAATTTGTTCCCGACAACAATATTCAAGCTAGGCTTTACTTTTCGATCGTAGCAATAATCTTCTGATTTTGGTGGGAACCCTTGGTTAAATGCATTGAAAGTGATTTTTATATTAAATTATGGAAAAATAAAGAGAATCCGTTGATGTGGCAACATAAAAACAACTGATCATAATTTTTTTCAATAAAGCCTTTATTGGGTCGAGTTGTAATCTACCTTGCCTTACGAGTAACAATTCACTGAAACCAGATTTATTTCACTTAGGGACTGGTGGATGGAAACAACAATGGAAGCTATGTTGGTTCCTTTTAATAATTGATTGTTAGAACAATGCCATATAATGGCAGTGATTTTTAAATGTTTTAGAACAACACCTAATAGACAGGTGAATAGATAATGATTGCAGATAGTAAATAAATGTTCTAATAGTATTCAATCTTATTTTAGTTTTCAAGAAAAAATTATGAGGTTGCCTAACTTTCCGAAATTTTCAAAAACCCTTTTTAAACCTTTGAATATTATTTATTATTTCTTAAGAGAGAAGTGATTTCTTATATTTTAATTTATTATGATTTGGAGCTGCATTTTCTTTAAATATTCTGTTTTTTTTTATTTGAGTGGGGAGTGGCAAGTATCACCCTCTATTGCATCGAAGAGATTATAAGATGAATTTCATTTTATATAGTGGATGATTGATAAATTATTATGTTTAATTAAATAACAGGTTTTAGCCTAATCGGTGGAATCAAATAGATAATATGGACCCTGTTAATGTTCAAGTCTTTCAAACAACATGCTTGTTCTCATGCTCAAGCATCTGGGCTCATGTTACTACATGCAAGAGAATGGTTGGGGCCCAGAAGTATTGTTATAGTTCAAGTTAAAGCATTGTTAGATTTAAGAATAGTATTTTTATATATTATATTTCAGGAAAAGCATTGCGTTGTTATAACTGACACCAAGGAAGATAAGCATGGTTAAGCCTTGTTATATTTTAAAGAAGGTAGGTAAGTGTTATTATATGTTTTTAACTTTAGGTTGAGGTTGGATAAGGTGCTTGGAATAGTCTCATGATGGTAAAATGTTAATGGGATACATATAGATTGTTGCACAATTCTAAACCTGTATCGAATTTAGTTACCTTGTGCCTCGTTTAGCTCGATTGATTGGAGCACTCTCGTTGATAGAATTCATATAAGGTATGACAATTAAGTTTGAATTTATGGCGTATGGTTTTGTTTCATGATTATAGGTTTAGGATTGTTTAAGTTTGCACCTTAGTTTCTATTGTGCTTGTCGCAGTGAGGCGACACGATTCCTTGACAGGATCAATGCGCGCAATGATCGATGAGCGCATATGAAACCTGGCGTAGGGTCATGTGCCTCCCGATGTGGATGATGTTGTTTTTGTAAGTAATGATGTAACTGATTGGTAACATTAATGTGATTGTCTCCCGCTCTTTGGGAAGGTTCTAGCTACTTGTGTTTTTAAAATTGTTGAGTTCGGTTTGATTAATGTTTCTTTTAGCCTAGTAGGCGTGATCTTGCTTGTGATGGGTGGGATGTAGACACCTCCTTTTTCCTCAGAATAGTCGCTAGCCTTGAGACCTTAAATGGTCAAAATCGATGGGAACCTGGGATTGAGAGTTGCTTATGTGTCCTGGAGGTCCTAACCTTAGAGGGTAGGATGGGCAGGTTGTCGTTTTTATTTCGTCTGATGGATTTTCGTATGTTGCATCCATCTACATGATGGCTAGTGTGCTAGGTCGTTATGTTGTCTTTTGTTTCAGTTTGTGCACGTTGTGTTCATCGTCAAGTTGCATTGATTAATTGTTTGTCATTATTACTTTCATGCTTTATATATATATATATA
>ML785352.1:380912-394653 GCA_009831015.1 Picea engelmannii | reverse complement strand
TTCTTTCTTTTAATGTACATATATTTATGCTTGCATTGATTCTTCATATACAGTGCAAATGAACTTATTTAAATAAAGACTGCATTCAAAAAAAAAAACAGTTTCTCCTTTAACAATCATAACAACTAAATAGACACTAGATAGCAATGGTATGGAACATAGTAATTGATATTTCATCTCAATGAATATGACCTCCAATTTTTTCTTCCTCACTCAAGCATTCTTTGTGGGAAAGTGCATGAGGTTCTATCACTTTCATCCCAACCAACACACCTTGATTTTTTTGGTAACCCATGCAATGGTTTTGCATCATCTCCCATACCTCTCTAGAAAATCATGCATACCGAATCCTATCTCACAAAAAATTATCCACACCCCTCTCTGTCTAAAAAAATCTTGGCATCATCCTATCAATGCTTGGGTTACTATTTGTATGCACATATAGTTTTTCTTTATAAGAGATTTATAATAGTTAGGCCACTCTCACCATTTCAATCACAAGTCTAACAATTTTTTTTTTTTTTTTTGTTACCATTGAACAAATCACAAGCCCAATCCTTTTGACTCCCATACTAGTAGTCTCATTCCCCCCACTATAAATTTAATTCATCTTCATAAATGATCCTTTCAAACTCTTCATTCCATGTAATTCCATGGGTCAACATGGATATACAATTGTGGTACCTCTTAACAATTTGTAATCGTTTTTCTATTTCCTAATTTATGCCAAATGCCAAGGTAAATCCTATTTTTTCATACTTCCTACTTGTCTATTATTCTAATGTTCATATTATTCTTTCTCTTTATCCATGATTCCATATCTCCTATCATCATGATGTGTTGGACTTTGCCTTAATTTGTCCTCTTATTTATGAAAGCTATGCTTCCATGGTCAAATTTTGGAAATGCTACCCTATAATTGTCTAGAAAGTATGGTCACCTAGGCCTTTCCCAAACATGTTTGCAAGAACTGACAAATTTTTTTTTTCTCGATTTTGTTTTTCCTTTGAGACCAAATTGATTTCTATCCCTAAATTGCTTTTTTCCCTATGTTGTAGCTTGGGATAAATTTCAAAATGGGTCTCTAATCAATTTTTTTTTTAATTGTGTTGGAATACTAATATTAAAGTACCACCAGCGGCACCATTCTCCCATAAGTCTAATGGTTTGTTGCTTGTTTTCCTTAGTGATTGTTGAAACACGTGTTTGGCCTAGTCAAACACTATCCAAAATTTGCATTCAAGGATATAATTTTGGAAATTCTTCCCTAGAAGCATGTGGTCAACATTATCACCTAATAATTACCCAAAACACTCTCTATAACTTATGACATGAAATTTTTATTCTCAATTTTGTTCTTCTTCCCTCAAGACCAACTTGCCATGTGCCCTTAAATGGATCTATTCCATGAGTTAGAACTTTCCATAAAATGCATACTAGGAATTGGATTAATGAATTGTTTCTTTTGTTTGACCTATGAGATTAGAGTGCCACTAGGGGTTCCATTATCTAATGAGTCCCATGGCCCAATTCTTGTATATTTATCATTCTTAGAACTAAGGTTTTTATAATGAGGGGCAATGAAAATTTTCATTTAGGGGTAAACTTTCAAAAACTTTTCCATGTGAGCATGTGGTTATAATTTTTTCTTTAACCTTGCTAATACATGCTTTTTGGAATTGAAGACAAACAAATCTTTTACTTGGTTTGGTATTTTAATCACCAAGGCCAATTTCCCATCTGTTCTTGAATCACAACTCATCATAAAACACAAATAGTGCCTCGAGTAAAGAAATAGTTGATTTAGTTGGACATGGGATAAAATTACCACTAGGGGCTCTCTTACCTTGCAACTCACATGGCACAACACTTGTTTACTTCAATGCTTCTTGAAACTCAAATTCTACCCAATGAGAGGCATGTAAAACTTTAATTTGGCTATCAAATTTTGAAATTAATGTCTCACTGGAAGGGTGTGGATAGAGTACTCACCTTCAAATTTCCAAAACATGTTTCCATAAATGATTTCATGCAATTTTTATGATCAATTTTTTTTTCTTACTCTCCATACCTGATTTCGATACATCCTTAAATGGATCTAGCTCCAAGTTATAATTCACCATAAAATTGAATCTAAGCCTTAGATTGATGATACATGAATTCTATTTATATTTTCTCATTTAATTACTTGTATATGCACCTTTCTCATGTGATTCCCATGTCTCAACAACGTTTTTTTTAAGGTTACTAAAAACAAGATTTTTCCCAATGCAAAATTTGCATTTGAAGGTTTGAATTGGAAATTGTACCATGGAATGTGTGGAAAATATGCTCAGCTCATATATGCTGAAGACACTCCTTTCAAAATTTAAAATATGATTTTTTTTCTTATATATGCTAAAAACAATGTTTTCAAAACTGAAAATATGCAATTTTGTTGCTCAGTTTTTCTTTTTTCCTTCTGAGGACCGATTTTCAATGCATCCTTAAATAGGTCTAGATGGCGAGTTAAAACTACCATAAATAGAAAATGGGGACTCATAGTGACAAACAATTGATTTTATTTGACTTATGGCATTGGATTACCTATATTATTCCCATTCTCGCATCATAACACTTGTCTTTTTTACTATTCCCCAAATTTGTGTTTTTCTCAGTTAGAGGTAGTGCAATTTTCATTTGAGGGTTGAATTTTCAAAATGATACCCTAATAGTGTATTTATGACATGATCTTATTGTCCAACCCCAAACATAATTTTTGTAACTAATGGCCCACAATTATTTTTCTCAATTTGGTTTTTTCTTGCCTGGGACCAATGGCTTCTAGTTGCAATTTGTAACTTGCCATAAAGCACAAAATGATGTTTTGGTAGATGAATAATCAATTCCATTAGTATCATGAAATTATAATACCAATAGGGGTTCCCTTATAATTTGAATCCTATGGCATGTTGCATGATGCTTATTTTTTTGATATTTCATGGAACTAGGGTTTTATCAAGTGAGAAACAAAGAAAAAATTGCATTCAGTGGTAAAAGTTTGAAATTTCTACACTGGAAGAATGTTTTCATAATACTTAGATTCACCTTACCCAAACATACATATTGGAACTAAAATCTCATAATTTTATGCAGGATTTATTTTCCCCCAGGTCCAATTCGCTATATGTCCTTGAATGAATTTCCAAGTAATTTATCCTCTTATTTATGAAATTTATACTTCCATGGTAAAAAAAATTAAATACTATCGTAGAGTTGTTTGGAAATAATAATCACCTAGGCCTTTCCCAAACATGCTTGTAAAAAATGAAAACATGCAAATTTGTTGCTCGTTTTTTTTTTTTTTTTTCCCTACAGGACCACCTTGACATCTGCGCCTAAATGGGTTTGTTCCCTAAGTTGTAGCTTTCCATCAAATTAAAATGGGTCTCTAATAAAAAAAATGTTAATTTGTTGGAATACTAATATCAAATTACCACCAGGGTCACCATTCTCCCGTAAGTCTAATATCTTTCTTCTTGTTTTTCTTGATGATTCTTGAAACAAGGGTTTGGCCTAGTCAAATACAATGCAAAATTTGCATTCAAGGATCAAATTTTGAAAATTATTCCGTAGAAGCATGTGAACAACACTATCACCTAATCATTACCCAAAAAATCTCTAAAAATTATGACATGCAATTTTTCTTCTCAATTTTGTTCTTCTTCCCTTGAGACTAACTCGACATGTTCCCTTAAATGGATCTAATCCATGAGTTATAACTTGCCATAAAATCTAGACTATGCATTGGATTAATGAATTGCTGATTTTTTGACTCGTGACATTAGAGTGCCACTAGGGGTTCCCTTATACCATGAGTCCCATGGACCCAATTCTTGTTTCTTTATCATTCTTAGAACTAACGTTTTTCTAATGAGAGGAAATGAAAAATTTTAATTTAGGGGTAAAATTTCAAAATTGTTTCAATAGGAGCATGCAAATACTATGATTTCTTTAACCTTGCTAAAACATTCTTGATGGAATTGGAGATAAATAATACTTTTACTTGGTTTAGTATTCTAATCTCCAAGAAAAAAAATTCACGTGTTCTTGAATGTAAACTCATCATAAAACACACATGGGGCTTCAAGTAAACAAATAATTTATTTTGATGGACATGTGAAATCAAAGTACCACTAAGGTATCTATCACCTTGAAACTTGCATGACAAAACACTTGTTTTCTTCAATGATTCTTGAAACTCAATTTTTTCCCAATGAGAGGTAATGCACAAATTTAATTTGGCTATCAAATTTTGAAACTAATGTCTCGTCGAAAGGTTGTGGATAGTTTACTCATGTTCTCCTTTCCAAAACATGCTTTACATAAATAATGTCATGGAATTTTTATTCTCAATTTTCATTTCTTATTGTCCGTACCTATTTTCCATGTTCCCTTAAATGACTCTAGCTCCAAGTTATAATTTACCATAAAATATAAATTGAACCCGAAATTGATTAAAAAAAAAATTGATTGGAATTTTCACAATTGATTACTTGTAGAGGAGCCCTTGTCATGTGAGTCTCATGTCCCAAAAACCCTTTTTTTATGATTCCTAAAAACAAGATTTTCCCAATATGTGGCGATGGAAAATTTGCATTTGAAGGTTTGAATTTGAAATTGTAACATGGAATGTGTGGAAAACATGGTCACCTCATATATGTTGAAGGAAATCCCTTCAAAACTGATAATATGCAAATTTTTTTCTTATATATGTTAAATACAATCTTTTCAAAATTGACAATATGCAATTTTGTTGCTCAACTTTTTTTTCCCCTTCTCGGGACCAATTTTCAATGCATCCTCGATATCTCTAGATGGTGAATTAAAAAACACCATAAATAGAAAATGGGGACTCAAGCTGACACACAATTGATTTCATTGGTCTTATGGCATTGGATTACCTCTATTGTTTCCATTCTCACATGAATCCCACATCATAACACTTGTCTTTTTTACTATACCCCAAATTTGTGTTTTTCCCAGTGAGAGGCAGTGCAAAATTTTCATTTTGGGGTTAAATTTTGAAAATGAAACCCCAACAGCCTATGGATTACATGATCACATTGTCCAACCCCAAACATAACTTTTGTAACTAATTTCCCACATTTTTTTTGCTCAATTTGTTTTTTTTCTCTTAGGACCAATGGCTTCTAGTTGCAAATTGGAACTTGTTATAAAGCACAAAATGAGCCTTTGATAGATGAATAATCAATTCCATTAGTCTCATGAAATTATAATACCACTAGGGTTCCCTTCTCTTTTGATTCCCATGACATGTTGCATGATGCTTATTTTTCAATAATTCATGAAACTAGGTTTTTCTCAAGTGAGAAGGAAAGTAAAATTTGCATTCAACGATCAAATTTTCAAATTTCTACATTGGACGAATGTGGTCATCATACAGAGCTTCACCTTACCCAAACATACATATTAGAACTCAAAGCTCATAATTTTATGCTCGATTTATTTTCCACTAGGTCCAATTAGGTACATGTCCTTGAATGACTCAAAGCTATGATTTGCAACTCATCATAAAACATAAACTAGAATTGGACCAACAAACCATCATTTTTTTTATGAAACACGATATCAAAGTTTTTCTAGGGAACCCTTCTCTAGTAAGGCCCATGGTTTGATGATTGTTTTTTTATGATTCCTAAGACTAAGGTTTTTTGCAATGATAGAAAATAAAAAGTTTGCACTCGAGGGTCAAATCTTGAAAATGTCAATTGAGAAGGATATGTATAGTGTGATCCCCTGATATTGCAAAAGACTCTTTGTAGAACTAAAGGATTTTTTTTTAACTTTATTTGAATTTATTTACCGAGAAGAAATTGTTTTATGTCCTTCATTAGCTCGAGGCCATGCATCATTGTCATAAAAATGTAACTAGGCCTTACATTAACAAACCCTTAATTTCCTTAGATTTATCATCCACATATCAATAAATTGACCTATTTACCATAAATTTCACGACGCAACACTTATTTTTTTAATGATTCGCAAAACAAAAATTAATTGTTAATTATGTTGAATTCATTATTTTTAAATTGCAAATTAAAAAAATCATCAAACTAAATAATATTTAAAATAAAACCTAATTAAATTAAAATAGATTAAAATAATCTTAAATAACTTTTAAAAATGACTAAATCCATTCGTGCACTCGAATAAAATTAATTACTAACTTTACAAAAATCAAAACCAACCGTTGTTATTTATGATGCAAGACCGGCCTAAAGGTATGACATGCAGCAATTTCAATATCATTTCTTATGTTGTCTATATGACGTAAATAGGATTTTAAGTTTATTTGTGATCCAATGAGAAAGTTCTAATACGTTATTTTAAAATAAAAATATTTTAAAAAAATGACGAATGAAGATTTATTCACTTGATTATAGTTCGATGTTTTAGTTAATTTAATTAAAATAATTTAAAATTAAAGGATTAGAATATGAAAGAGGGGATTGAAATATGAATATTTAATTTTGATGTTTAAAAATAAAGTAATAGAATAATAAATAAATAGGAAAATAGGAAAGGAGAAGTGAATTTTTTTTATTCATTTTTAAAATCTAAAGAAATAGAAAAAGATAAAGGATCTTAGTTGAATTTTTGTGATGATTACATCAGGTTTATTTTAGGTGTTAGTTATGTGTATTGAAGTAATTGGAAGACAAACAAGGTGAAGACGATGCAAGAGATCAATAAAGATAACAAGGAGAGATATTTTAAGTGTTAGTTATGTGTATTGAAGTAATTGGAAGGAAAACAAGGTGAAGACTATGCAAGAGGTCAATAAAGATAACAAGGAGAGATATTTTAGGTCTTAGTTATGTGTATTGAAGTAATTGGAAGGAAAACAAGGTGAAGACAATGCAAGAGGTCGATAAATATAACAAGTAGAGAGGGCTCTCATGAAATCATGAAAATTCAATAGGATCACTACATCATGAAACTTATAAATAAAAATATAAACTAATAAAGTTCAAAATCATATAATATGTTATAAGAGTCCTATTTAAAAAAAAGAACTTTCTCAAGAGATTAAAAACAAGGAAAAAACCTAAAGAAATCCTAATTTATCAATAATGTTCACTATTTTATGTGCATAGAAAAAGACAAAGATATAAATGAGGAAAAATACAAGTGTCCTTCTAGTCATGCAAATTAAAGTTACGAGGAAAACATGAGGGAATGTTGTCTCCATCATCATTTCTTATGTTGTCTCAATTACTCAAGGATGTGGGTGTTTCTTCCAATATCGTTGGACATGAAACCCTCTTATAGTTTTATTTCCTATATGATTACGAATTTGTGACTCCATGTGCCATGTTGGGAAATATGATTTGATGGTTTTTCTTATAATCTTTTCCTTTCCTCCTAGGATTGTAGTTTTTAATGTTAGCTATAGTATTATTTTCATGGAGTGTGATTTAATAAAAAAATAATGTAACTCAAAAATAAGAAAATTTCATGTATGATCTCACCCCACATGTTTACTTAATTATGATCATTCTAGTAGCACATCTAGATATGTTGTGGTATCCATTCAATTCTAAGGCTTGGAATGAGGCCCCACCCATCCCTTCAAGTGATCCATTGGTCATGGTTTCTACTTATATTAATTAATTTGAAATATTCTCTCTCACTTTGTAGACACTTCCATGGTCTCGACACAATGGCGTTTTTCTTAATAACTTCTATTGACAATGCATCACAACTCTTCAACAACCATCACTATCACATTTTTTTTTGTTATTTTTTATTTTTTCACAACAACATCAATGATTACTTTTGATCAGCTACTGCACCTCTCCAGTTTTATCACATTAGGAACAGATACATTGTTCACTCCATCGATGAAATACTTATATAATTAACAGGTGCCACAATTTTTGTAAGACATAAATATGATCACTTCTACAAAGGACATCAATTACTAATGTAGTCTTCCTCTAAACCTCAACATGAAATATATCAGCATCTTTGAGACTAATCCAATAAATTCTATGTGGTCACCCATTTATATGTCACCAACACTATGAAATTATTTATCTTGAATGCTTGTCCCGCATAGGAAACCTTTCCTAGGATCTTTTGGTTGGGAGAATGATCTCACACGTTTTGCATATCAGTTATTTAGTTCAGAAACATTCTTTTATCAAATAAAACATGTGTCTTCATCCGTTCCTCCATGCTAATAATTTTCCTCCAATTTTAACTCCCTCAATGAACTATTTCTTGTCTTCACCATAACATTGCATACACACTCTAAGGAATCCACTCCTCTTTTCTAGTTGGATATGCCTATTTCTCTACCCAAATATGGAATTATTTAAGACCACCACTCTTGATGAAGCATTCATCTATGACCTCACCGTGGAATGTAAATTTATCAACTACCATTTCTTTTATTCTTATCATAACCATGTCCGTCACCTTGTCGCCTCTCACAGACTACTATACCTCTCTCCCTAAATTCTATTATTTATGTGTTTTATACTTCTCACCTCTTTTTCTTGTTTTACTACCATAAGGTTCCCAACCAATATACCATATATTACCAATATCTGCAACATCAAGCTATCTCCAAAGATGTGTACACCAATGAGTACATTATTTATTATTATGATCAATAATTTTACACTATCCATTTTACTCAATGTGACGACGTCCCTCTTACCATCATAGTTCTCCCACTTATTGCTACTAATGACTAGGGACCTTTATCATCACTCCACTAATTCCCTATTTAAAAAATCTTTTTATGTCAAGAATCCAAGTTCCACTCTCATTCTCGATAATAGCAATAGAAACAACCCCATATCCTATTCCCTCATAAATCGTTTCTATCCCATTCCCTCATAACTCCTCTTTGTCTCCCCACCACATGACATCCTTCTCCATATCACTCGTTATAGTTGTACCACATACAAGCTATTTTGTTGGTAAACAAATGCTACACCATTACGTTTTCAATTGGTTCTTTTCAAGACACCATGGGATGTGAACTCTCTCCTATATATTGTTATGATATACTATTATGAATCATGTACCAAAATTAATGCCATTCTTTATTTGATGCAAACTATATAACTTATACTCTTTTTTAAAATATCAAGACTTACATGCTACCCCATATATGGCCTTACAACATTGGCTTCGTTGTGTTTCCGATAAATTGATCTATTTCCTTACATATGAGGCATCCTCCCTAATATGAGGCATCCTCCCTAGTATAATGCTAATTTTCCCCATTCCACCCCTCTAGGACAACATACCTTCCACACTTTTGTACTATCATTTCTCCTACAAAGAACCCTTTCATACCACCATTACCAAATGCATTTATGAACCCCCTCATGGGCATGTCTCTGACATTGATCAAATTTCCACTAGTAATCTTGTAGTGCTAAATATAAACCTTCTTTATCTCTCATCAAATCACATATTTATATCATCATTTACCTAGGTCCTATTCTACAAATACCTTTAGCGATATTCCCAATATCTCTACCAACTACTAAAAATATTTCTCACACAGTGAAGCCAAACTTTGTGAAATATTTTGTCTTTGAGAAGAGGTAGCATGGTTTGGATCACACTCCATATACAATTATGTGTCTATGAAGAACCATATGAGGTTATAAATGTTGAAATACAAAAATATGAGATATAGATGATGGAATGCTTTGAAGTTGATAATGTGATATTCATTGGCAAAAACATATCTATGTGATTTGATGGTATTGAAGAAAACATTTCTCTAGCAATTAGAGGCTTATGAGATTACCATGTATTACAACTTTTTAAACCTTGTGATGCTTGTACATGAGTCACTAAAAAACAAGTACTATGTAAGGTGTATATGCCCCATTTTTTCTATAATCTACAGTACATGTAGCTTCGAGAAGAAAGTTGGTAATGCACAAGCTATGAGATTTAATGAAACTATTGTCTACCATAGTGAAGATAGTATTGCTATCATGTTAATGGAAGGAAATTCAAATGGTATCACACTTCATGTAATATTTTTCTCTAAAGAAATAGGATAAATGATTTTGAAACATAATGGACACCCAAATATGGAATTTTGTCTCACTCCTTCCTTTGAGAACACAACATGATTAGTCTCCCTTTTTTATATGTGTCTTGTGCTTGCAACTTGTTTATTTTTGTGATGGAATTAATTGAGGCATGTTGAAGATCATTCACATATTCAAAAATTCATGGTATGAGTGGTCGATTAGTAAAAAAATTCCTATTCTAATATCCAATTCGGTGGTGGATAACAGATAGACTTATAAGACCCATGTGATAAATCTTAAAGACTATAAAATCAGGGATAAATTGTGTATTCACCCATGTCACCAAATTCCATGTGATTTGCATAGAATCCTAGCTCATAATGCACTGGACATTTTTTCTAGTGTGCAAGAAACATGAAAGGATAACTATATATGATACTCTAGCCTAGAAGAACACCCCTCTCTTATCTCCACATTTTTCATTATTTGCTACAAAATTTTCATTTGGTGCATCGTCTCAACCATCTGGTCTCCACCTATGCTTATAACTTCAATCTCTCACTGATCTCGTGATAAATAATCCTATGTGGTTTGGTATTCCATTATTTCTTGCAATGGTTTGTCACACTCGCCACAATTAATTTCTTCTCATTGTATATCCCCCATCTCCAGTAGAAACATTTTTCACATTAGAAATACATCTTATGTTTCTTACCACCCATATTTTGTGTCCTTAAAGATATAGTCTTCATTATTCTCACATCCTAACTCCTTAGACATGTATGGCACAACTCCACACATGATTCCCTATTGTTTTAGTTCCAAACATTGCAAAGAGGTGGTGAATTAGGGACTCAACTATGATTCCTATAGAACAACCTCTACAACATCTCAAAATTAACATTTAATGAGATACCAATCATTGTAGAGTTACACTCCCACTCTAAAACATGTCCAAAATAATCATAGTGTAGTTTTTATGGAATTACAA
The DNA here is from genome assembly GCA_009831015.1 of Picea engelmannii. Classification (NCBI taxonomy): domain Eukaryota; kingdom Viridiplantae; phylum Streptophyta; class Pinopsida; order Pinales; family Pinaceae; genus Picea; species Picea engelmannii. Next base: position 383,586 of record ML785352.1, on the reverse strand, counting down.
TCTTGCACTTAGGATTTTAGTGCACAACATATTATTATAATCTATTGTTTTTGGATCATCTTCCTAAATCAAAGGGAAAGTAGGTAGGATTTCAATATAAACTAGGAGGAGATATTGTGAAACAAGGCTTCAAGTCCTAATGATCATTCCTATCAATGACATAATACCTTTATAAATAGATCAAGTAGGTATATTTAATAAATATAGCATTACACTTTCAACCATGTGCTACATATAAGTAGTTTCTTAGTTATTTTCCTAAGTGATTATAATTCACTCTATCAAGAAAATGGATCCTTGTAAAACCATAGAAGAAATTTGGATAGATGAACAATGGAAGAAACATATTCAATGATTATATTTTATGAGTTATTACTGGGTTATATGCACATGTTATTTTCTTTCCCAATGTGACATTAATTGAGCCTCATCAAGGTTTGATCTACATTTTATCTAAATCCTTGACTAAGATTCAAGTTGAATGAAATTAATTAGTTCCAAATACTTTGTTGTAATGGTATGCATATGGTTGATCCACATTATGTTGATATAGTAATAATTCCCCGTAGTAGGTTCACCGAGTGGAAGGGCCTAATTATACCTTTACCTATATTGTATTGAAAACACTCCATATTATGGTTGTGTTTTCATTATAGGTTTTATGATTAAATTTAAATAAATGTAGATTAACATATTATTTAAAAATAATATAATATAAATTATTGTGGAAAATATAATAAAATTAAAAAGACATATCTAACCAATGTAAATAAGTGTAAACAATGACCAAAAATAACATCATATAAATTGACTACCTAAATATCCAAAACACTAACAAACTAAGGTGATCCTATAGTTAGGTTGAAACCTTCAAATCCATATCAAAGAAAGTTAGAAAAATCAAAACAAGAGAAAGAAATATCAAGTACCATATGTGAGAAGACTCTAAAACAAAAAAATATTCATTCCCAAAACCTTCTAGGGCACCACCAAAAGTAAGAAAAATTTCTACGATAGAAGAACTGGAAATCTCCAATAAAGCCTAACTAGCAATGGCTCATCAATTAACATCAATAAAGAAATCCTCCTTTTAGGGTAGAAAACCTTATTTATGGAGAGATTGGTGGTTCTTGGACTTGTAACTCTCCTTGACATTTTAAATGCCCCTTTCTTGAATCTTCCATTTCTTTTGCGCATTTGTCCTTTTCTTCAGAAGAATTTTAATAAAATTAAAATTTCATAACTCAAATTTCCTATGAAAGTATCCCTTACAATTTTTTATTTTCCTTCGAAGACATTTTCAACAAAAGTTTGAAGATACTAATTTTATCATTAAATTTATTGGCCCACCAAAGGTGAGACTTTTAAAACTAATTTTGTTGGAAAATGTGAGGTGTTTGTTCTTTGAGTCACATTTTCTACAGGTTGTTTCTTTGTTGTAGTTTCTACATTCAATATTCGTATTTTTAATTTTATTCTTTTCCATTATTCATACAACTAGCAACAATCACTTTATAAAAGTGATTGATATACGCCGATCGGAGTCATTTTTCACATTATATATAATTACATAATTAATCTATTAATTAATTTTTATATTATATATTTAAGTATTAATGTATTGATTAATTAATACCTTAATGTAATGTATAAATTTAATTATCAATACCTTAATGTATAATGTGATGTATTAATGATACAAAAATTAAATTAATATATAACATTACTATATTAATACATTAATGTATTAAATACATTAAATATATTAAATTCATTAATACATTAACACATCAAAGCATTATTAATAATTAATACATTTTGTAAAACATTAATACATTAATATATTAGGAAAGCATTATTAATACATTAGTAAAGCATTATTAATATCTTAATATATTAAATTCTTTAAATACATTTAATACATTAATGTATTAAATATCTTATAAATAAAAACAGAAATATTGATATTAAAACATTAATATGAATTAATACATTAAAAAAATATCAATATATTATGAAAATATTAATATATTAATAATACATTATAATAATGTATTAACTTAACTCATTATTATAAATGTATTAATAAAACACTAACAAATGCATTACCTAATAAATTAATGCATTATATTAATATTGTATTTAATACATTAAATAAATTAATGCATTAAATACATTAATGCATTTAATACATTAAAGTATTAATACATTTATTACATTAATGCATTTAACACATTAATGCATTAATACATTAAAAAATTATTAATAATTAATACATTAGTAAAGCATTATTAACACTTTAATATATTAATACATTAATAAAGCATTATTAATACATTAGTAAAACATTATTAATACTTAATATATTAAATTCATTACATAAAAACATAAACATTGATATTAAAACATTAATATGAATTAATACATTAAAAAGTATAAATATATTATGAAAATATTAATGTATTAATAATACATTATAATAATGTATTAATAAAACACTAACAAATGCATTACCTAATAAATTAAAATATTATATTAACTCATACTTTAATAATGTATTATTAATATCTTACCTTATTAATGTATTAATATAGTATTAATAATGTATTAATGTTAAAGTAATACATTATTATAAAATAATAATATATTATTATTAATAATACAATATTATACA
>ML785352.1:324367-368516 GCA_009831015.1 Picea engelmannii | reverse complement strand
TGCATAAAATTGTTGTTATGTCTTTTGTTGTCACAACACATTCCTTCATTTCACAATCTTCTTTATCTTAGAAGTTCCTTATACCTTGCACCTCCCATCCACCCTTATATGATTACATTACCTTCCTTTCATTCTCTGGCATCCTTAGACCCTATATCCTTAGAGATTCTCTTCACACGATCCACACTAACTTACTCTCACAGTTTTTGTTTCACACATTCATGTTAGATTTGCGAAATGATATTTATATAGTCAATGCTTCCATGGATTTTCCACATAAAAAAAATGTCTATAGGGTCAACTCCAGATCTCCTAAAAAATGAGGCTATCAACAATCCTTTATTATTCACGTTAACAAACTTGATGCTCAACAACCATCCAATCTAACCTTGATTTGATCTCTATCGTCAATATTTTCTTATTATCTATGTAATACAACACACAAACAACCTCATTCCTCAACACCCATTGAATTTGGTTCCTAATCAATTCTTATCCATTGATATCTTCTTAGAATATTGGGACCACCAAGGCTTGGAACACACACCATGCCACTCAATTCTCATAATATGTCGGATATTCCTTTCAATTAAATGTTCATTGTTAATATCACTCATTATCTATCAAAATATACTACATGATTCTCATCACTTTGTAACCGTCTGATCACTCCTTCGGATTTAATCTTGACCGTAGATCTACTATCGTTGGCCACCGAAATTCTCGAGACAACCCTGACACTAAAAAATTATTTGATCTATACTTTGATTCAATATCAGTCGTCAATCTATCGGCTTGATGTTTTACTTCGTCATTTATTCTATACATACTTCCACTACCTCATAAGTACACCCTCGCATTCCATCACACTTGTTTTTCACAAGTACATAGAAATGTTTCAAGCATTTCACCACAAGTCTAAGGAATTTGCATTCAAACATCTATGGCCTACATAATACAACTTCATTTTTTGATGAAATTATGTTTCACCCATACTTATAAACTTTTCCAAGCACTTCACTTAAGGTCTAAGGAATTTTCCCGATTCACTTGTCTATATCTGCAACCACGTCTGACCAGCTCTTCATACTTAGAAAATTTCTTATAATTTACCATGCTTCACGAGGAATCTCTATCTAACCAATTCATTCTTAAATCTTAGTCAATTTTTGAGATCTCATCATGCTCTGCGAGACATCTCCATCTAATCGATTTATTCTTGAGACTTAGTCAATTTTCGAGATCTCACCGCACTTTGTGAGACATAATGATACTTATCTACCATGCTCATTAACCTTCCATGCTTCATTTACTCCACGATGTCTTGATACTAAGTCGATTTTTGATATCTCACTGCAATTTCATGGGACATCATATTTTCCCTCATTTCATTATTTCTTCACATATTACTCTCAATTCTCTATCACTCCATAGAAGTCCATGTTTGTCTTGATACTTAGTCAATTTTTATAGATATTACCGCATGTCATAGATTTATGACTCTTCTATACATACACCTGAATCTCATTTTCTTCATCCATTGTACTAATGTTACAGATGAGGTGGCTTCCACATGGACTTATACTACATGTATACTACATGATGTTGCATCGGTACATGTCCTAATACGTGGCACTGCCTGTGGAATTTGTAGAGCTTCTTGTTGTCAAAATGACGTGGTACTAACCTTAAATCCCTCTAGTGTGGGAATCATCTTACTATACATGTGGTTTTGTTGTGGGATATGATCTTCCCCATCGAGTATTAGGCCCCAATCCATTGATCTATGGAGATCAACGATCATGATTTATTCCGTTCTAGGTCAACCGTTCTCCACAACAAAAGTTAACTATTTGTGCATGGTTTCATGGCTCTTCCATTCAAATTCAAATTACATAAAATTTCTTTCATAATATAAAACCTTCTAAGTTGAATTTCCTTGTGAATGTGGGATATATCATTGTTTCCATTTCTTAGGTCTGGTAAACCCAAACCTTCTTTTTTAAGCTTAACGTTGCTTAGATATGAAACGGGGTTATCGTGTCCTCCTCATACCTATCTAATATTTCTCTCTGCTCTTGTATTTTATATCTCTTCCTCTATTTGTAGGTTCATCTTGTATAGTGTCCAATTTCCATTTCTTTTCATTGTTGTGTAGCTTGAATTTACTTGGGTTGTTCTCACACAGACACTTCATTTTCAGTGTAAGGAAATAAATCTTGTAGAAAATCAATAGTGAATAGTCATTTTCGCACACAAAGGATCATCAACGCATAGGGTAATCCTATGTCTAGTTTGATTCGCAAGATGATACACCTCTTTGCAACTAAACATACAAAATCTCATCAATTCATAGAGACATTCATAATATCCCCCTATCATTGACAATGATCAATATCCCTCTTCCTGTGATATTAATGACATCCATGATTGTCATAGTCCTATCTACCTTTGACATCAATGGAAACATGATTTCCAACATAGTATTGATAATATCCCTTCGAATCCTTATATTGTCATTTGAAACACAAAATTTATTGTAACACTCTTTCAATAAAAATTACTCAAACAACCAATTCCATAGATGTGAATTTCATGATTTTTGGGAGTGTAATAGTTTATCACCAAGGAAACCTACTAATATTCAAAGTTGTGAATCATTATAGGGGAATTGGAAGACTAGTTTCCATGTGTCCCCATCCATAGAAGGAGACCAATGTTCCTTGAATCATGTGCCCAATTGTAGATTTCTTTTATAGAAGAACTAGTTGATTCTAGTATTGTTGTGGTTGATTTTGTCAAAGAATAAGTTGTTTATCGACACCAAGTGAATGGATCACCTCACACACTACATGATTCCATTATAGGAAATTCCTAAAGATATAGATATATAAGTCTCTATAAAGATCTTGTATAAGGATAGTAGTACGAATAAGAGGCAAGGTATTGGTTAAAAATGGTCTTGTACTATTAATAAGAGGGATCAATTTTAAAATTTGTAGTGATGTGTGTGCTCACCCTATTCCCCTAATTGTTTATATGTGGTTTTGCACTAGACACACATTGTGCCTACATAAAATTTTGTATTGCAGAATATGACATCTTAAGTGATGGTAAGTGTGCCATATATGTAACATAGTATGTCAAACTCCTACTTATCTCTTCCAAATACCACAAAATTGTTTCTTGATACTCTTTAGCATTAGTTCATTGTGCTCATTAATGATTTTTATTGGATTTTTCACAAATTTGTTTGTATTCTCCAATTTATCATGCGATGAAGTTGATGATATTATCCCAACCTGAAGATCCATTTAGAGGTATTAATAAACATCATTATGTTTGGTATTATCTCGATTATTACTAACCATGGGAACTATAAGGAAAAAAAAATTCTAGTGGAGGATTTTTGGATATATTTACTGTTACAAGATTGGGAAAATTTATCAAAAAAAAATTGTAAATGTGTTGAACCTGCACATAATAGATATAGCTAAAAAATAATACACACATTTGCAGAGAGAATTGGAGAAATAAGAAGAAGGAGAGAAAGAATGAAAGAATTATCATTGACTGTTGTGAATAATGAATAATTTACACATGATATACTCTGTATAGCTCAATGAGTTCAAATTGAGGATAACCAATGCACCATAGTGGTGGTCTAGAGTGATCTGGACACACACCAGCAGTTACGGGAGTGAACTGCCACCTAGTCTAGTCTCTCAGGCAGTTATGGGAGTGAACTGCCACCTAGTTGAGTTAACTAGTTAACTGACTGAACAAAGAGTAGTGAGGATTTAACTCAAGGAATCAAGGCTAATGCACCACTATGGTGATGATACCAAGGAAAGTTCTAATTAGCATGGTGATGATCCCTATGTTATATGGTGACAAAACCAATGCAACATTTAAACTCAACTCAACTAGTCAAATTGAAGTGTCAACTGAAAGAGAATATTCTCCAGGTGGAATATTCTCCCCTAAATTATAGGAGATTGGATAATGAATAATTATAACTAATAAACAAGGAAAACATATAGGAAAAAGAAATCCTAGGTGTGTGTAAAGTAACTCCAACACCCCCCCTGAACATCACTATGGTGAAAATAAAGATTGGGTCCCGGCAACAAGGCCATGTTAGGTACCCAAGTACAAAAGATACACTGAAAATAAAGTGAGGAAAGAGGGAAAAGCTCATGGGAAACCCCCCCGTCAAGGTACAATGTATGTAAAAATAAGAACTACAGTTGCTAGGCAATTGTGTCCTTCACTCCAAGACGACTTCGCAAAGAATGGAACTTCTACTCAGTGAAGGTCTTGGTGAATATGTCTGTCGTCTGTTCTACTGAAGGAAAAAAATGTAAGTCGATGATACCCTCATGTACTAAGTATTGGATTTAGTGCATGTGGATCCCGATGTCCTTCATCCACTGCATCTGAACTGGATCCCTTTGGAACTTTAGAGTGCTCTAGTTGTCACACCAGATGACGATCAACCGATGAAACTGAATGCCAAACTCAGTGAGAAATTGTTGTAGCCACATAGCTTGAATGGTTATGTTAACTACCCCTCTGTACTCTACCTCGGCTGAAGATAGAGGAATGGCAGCTTGCTTCTTTCTTGACCAACAGATAGGCCTAGAACCAATACTGAGTGAGTAACCAGATGTGGACTTGCAAACAGTGCTATCGCCAGCCCAGTCAGAATTAGTAAACCCAATGAGATATAATGTAGAGTCTTTTGCATAATGAATCCCAAAGGTGATGGTGCCCTATAGGTATCGAAGGATACACTTTGGAGCCTTCCAATGTAGCTCATGCGGCTTCTGCATGAACCTGTAAACTGCGCCAACTGCATATGAGAGGTCTGGTCTGGAGTGTGTGAGATACAACAAACTCCCCACTAGATTTCTATATAGTGTGTTGTCAACTAGTGGAGTCTCCCTGCCATCGTCAATTTTGACTCCTGATACAAAAGGAGTCGAAGCAGACTTGCAGTTTGTCATGTGAAATCTATCAAGGAGATCTAGTGCATAATTGGCCTAAGACAGTTTGATGCCTGATGCATCCTGACTGATCTCGAGTCCAAGGAAGAAGTGTAGTGGAACCATGTCCATCATCAAAAACATGTCATGTATAATCCTCTTGACTACAACAATCGCTGAAGTCGAGCACCCGGTGATCGACAAATCATCAACATACAAAACTAAAAGTAAAAGTGAATCAACCGTCATGAGCATGTAGACATTTGGGTCTGATTTAAAACATACAAATTTATGTGACAACAGTTAGGAGTCCTTGTTGGAATACCATTCCATCGGAGCCTGCTTGAAGCCATAAAGTGACTTCTTTAGTCGACATACCAAAGATGAGTCCTGCATAAATCCCTGGGGCTGCTCCATGTAGATCTCCTTAGAGAGATCACCATGAAGAAATGCATTCTTCATGTCCATCTGATGGACTTCCCATCCCTTGGTTGTTGCAATGGAAAGTGACAACAATATGGAATATATCTTTGCTATTGGACCAAAGGTATTAGCATAATCAATACCATGAACCTGCTGAAAGCCTTTGGCGACAAGCCTGGCTTTGTATTTGCTGATCTGTCCATCCATTGCGCTCTTGGTCATGTAAACCCATCTGCATATGATAAGTTTCCTCCCAGAAGGAAGGGGAACTAGATCTCAAGTCTAGTTCTCGAGGAGGGAGTTGTACTCTTCCTGCATGGCGGATTCCCAAATGGGATTTCTAGTAGCCTCTCCATAAGACTGTGGGTCGGAAGACTGAACCAAGAAAAGATACCTAGAGGGAAATAGTTTAGTGGCAGTGAGTGCAATAGGAGGCTCCTCGAAATCAGATCGAGTCCTCCTAGTATTGGCTGGATCACCAACGGTATCCCCTGCATCTTGAATAATAGTTTCTGCCCACTTGGGCCTCTGCTCTGGCTCTGCAACTACATCTAGATGTTGTGACTCTGCATCTGACTGTACTAACTCTGAATTTGAATCATCTAAGTCCTATAAATCATAACTCTCATCTAAATAATATTCGGCATGTGCATGCTCATCATATCGAACAGGTGGAAGAGTGAAGGTGTCTTCATGCGCCTGTTGAGGTACATGAGAGACACTTTCCTCGAATTGGACACTACGCTCAATGATGAGTCGGTTCGAGGGAAGATCAATAAGACGATATCCCTTCACATTGTCAAGGTATCCAATAAAAATTCACTCAGTGCTCTGTGGATCAAGTGCCTTCCTCTTTTTAGAGGGAATCTGGGCCCATGCACGTGAATTAAAAATGTGAAAGTGGGTCACTTCCGGTTTGAGGCCGCTCCAAGCCTAATAGGGGATCTTATCATTGACATATCTATGGCGAGATATATTTTGGATGTATGTTTCATAGTTAAGTGCTTCATCCCATAGTCTCTGTGGTACTGACTTTTCATGCAACATGCAAGATGCCATCTCCTTTAGAGATATGTTTTTCCGCTCAACAACTCCATTTTTCTGCGGAGTGTAGCGAACTATATGCTGCAACTGAATCCCTGCCTCATGGAAAATATTATGGATCTCATGATTTACATACTCTCCTCCATTATTAGTTCGGAGGACTTTGATATTCTTTCCAGACCGTGTCTCAACCAGGGCTTTGAAATCTTTGAGGTGTTGAAAAACCTCGGATTTTTTCCTAAGAAAGTAGATCCATGTAAAACGTGAGAAATCATCAACAAAAATGAGAATAAACCATTCTTTTTTGATCGATGGATGCGGAAAAGGACCCATGAGGTCACTTTGGATCAGATATAAAGGTGCGGAAGCTCGTTGAGACTTTCCTTTATCGAATTTCTCTGGAGGGTGTTTTTCGAGAACACATCCCTCGCATACTCCCTTGGATAAATGGATGTCTGGTAGACCATCATATAATTTTTTCCTACTAAGCTATTTCTTGTATCTGAAATTCAAATGTCCAAACCTTTCGTGACATATCCTACTACTTTCATTAGCACGAGTAAGCAGTAAAGCATAATCAGGTTCAATGAATTTAGAAAAAGTATACAATCTAAACAGATGATTTACCTCACTAGTAGCAACCTTGGAGTTGGTTTTCATGTCGTAGATGTCCAAAGAATTTTGTGTGAATATGACTTTCTTTTCGGTGTCGTAATTCTTCATCTGATACATGGAGAGAAAGTTGACAGAAATATTGGGAACATGCAGCACATTCTCAAAGCTTTCGTTGGTGAGTTCAATCCTTCCTTTATCGATGACTTCCACAAAAGAGTTGTCCCCCATCAGAATAGAAGGACCTTTGCATGCATCAAATGAAGAATAGACTTCTTCTGAGGCAACCGTGTTATGTGATTCTATTGAATCTACGATCCAAGCATCGGGAGGAGTTGATGGAAATCAAGGCATGGCTAGAATTGCCTTTCTTGGAATTCAAATCTTCTGGATTCTTCTTCTTTGCACCCTCGGGGATGCAATCTCCAAGGTTGTTTTGCTGAAGTATTTGAGACATCAGATCTATTTTTTTTTCATGCATGCAGATTCCGAATGGAACCCTTTGTGACAATACGTGCATTTCTCCCCTTTTATTTCCTTTTCCCCTTTGGATCCAGAGGCATCGATGAAGGGTTTTGTGTACCCTTCCTTCTTCGGATGTGAATGAGATTTATATTTATATTTATCTTTAGATTTTTTATATTTGTGGTTTCCCTCATGCACAGTGAGTGCATGCACCCTTGGGCCTTTGATTGTTCCCATGTTGATGAGCTTGGTTTTCTCTTGTGTCAGGGATTTGATAAAGTCCTTAAGAGAAGGCATCTTCTAGGTGGCTCCGTAGGAGAATCTGACAGTATGGAATGTGGATACGAATACAAAGAATTTAGGACCAATATTGGAGAGAATGGTGAGAACCATTTGTTTCTCCTCTGTCGATTTATCAACCCTGCAATATTTGAGTTGCGACAGTAAATCCTTGAATTTTGTAAATAAATCTTGGATATTGTCGAATATTTTTGGATCCAATGTGAGCAGCTCCACCTCCATCATGTGTCCCCTCATCTCATCATTTTTTCCAAACATCCCTTCCAACATTTTCCAGGCTTCATTCAGAGTCTTACATGAAGATATGTGAAAAAGGAGTTTGGGAGAAATAAGACTGCAAATTGTTTTGAGTGCCTCATCCATGCGATTTAAGTACTTGGGTTTTTCTATGGCTGATGTTGGATCTTCATATGTATTCATGGTTAACCTATAAAACTCTCTATATAAGAGATGTATGGCTATTTTCTCCTTCCATGCAAAATAGTTGTAAGGTGTAAGAATGAATTCTTTTTCGAATTCCATCTTTCCGTTGTCTTCAATCTTTTGTACTTGCAAAACATTTTGGTGTAGCTTTTTCTTAGCATTCTATCAACTCTGATACCATGTAAATGTGTTGAAACTGCATAGAATAGATCTAGCTAAACAATAATACACACATTTGCAGAGAGAATTGGAGAAATAATAAGAAGGAGAGAAAGAATGAAAGAATTCTCATTAACCGTTGTGAATAATGAATAATTTACACATGATATACTCTATATAAGTCAATGAGTTTGACTTAAGGATAACCAATGCCCCATAGTGGTGGTATAGAGTGATATGGGCACACACCAACAGTTACGAGAGTGAACTGCCACCTAGTTGAGTTAAGTAGTCAACTAGTCTTCAGTTAACTGACTGAACAGAGAGTAGTGAGGAGTTATCTTAGGGAATCAAGGATAATGCACCACTTTTGTGATGATACCAAGGAAATGTCTAATTAGCATGGTGATGATCCCAATGTTGCATGGTGAAAAAACCAATGCAACATCTAAACTCAACTCAACTAGTCAAACTGAAGTGTCAATTGAAAGAGAATATTCTCCCCTAAATTATAGGAGATTGGATAATGACTAATTATAACTAATAAACAAGGAAAAAACTTAGGAAAATGAAATCCTAGGTGTGTGTGAAGTAACTCCAACAAAACTCTACTAATACTTGGACATTTTCTAGCATATGTATTGGCATAGGTTTTAATGGACTTTCATTGCAACTAAAAAAAATTGGAAATCAAATATTCTAATGGAGGTTCTTTTCTCTATGCACTTATATATATAAAGCACATTGGTGTGCCAGATATATACAATACACATGGGTGCATAACTATTTTCTATGCGTCAAGGATTCAAAATATATATACTATGCATCAATGTGTATTATATATTTCAAATGCCTTGATGAATACTTTAGATATTGAAAGCGTTAGGGTGTTTCTACTAGTGTGCAAACTTTGATACACCTTGGGGATTTGAAAAAATATATTTTTCATTAGTTTCTATTCTATATATTTGGAATCCCTAGTAAGTAGTTAATATAATGAAGGAGTTGGTGCATATTACATATTGTATGTTACCTTTCACATCATAATCTTTTGTAATAGTAACAATAATAGTAGTGGAAGTGGAAACAATACGATTGAAGGGAGTGGTGATTTTGTTTTCGTTAGGAGTAGTGGTGTGCAATACTCATTTAAATGCACCAATGCATAAATATTTATGAAGATCATGAGTGATTCTAATGAATACAATGCATGGACATGCTCCAGTGATGAAGTTTTCCACATTGCAAATACACTAATATTGCTTCTTTCTTTCGTTTTTACAAAATTTCAATTAATCATCATTTTTTTTATAATAACATTTGATGGGTATTCTATATGTACTAATTTCATCAATTAAATTATCGGGGTAAGTAAACTTAGAGTTATGGCACTGTATGAGCCAAGACAGAAAATCTAATGGAAGGATCGTCTAGCTAAGGAGATGGTCTACCCTAGGGATCAGCACTCTATCAATCTACTTTCTAAAGAGATGATTTTTCAAATCTAGTTAATTAACAAATTCTATGTAAAGAAACCTTCAATTAATGATCTTTAAGTAATTCTAGAATTATGAACTATTTACCCTAAGTAACCTCAAACAATGAATTATGGACTATTTCTAAATAAGCAAATAACAAGCAATCTATTTCAAACCTAGTTAATCTATTCAATCTCTTTTTAAGCAAGCAACAACAAGTAAGCTATTTTTAAGTTATTTGATCTATCTATCTTTGAGAAAGTTAGCAAGTAAAAAACTAATCTATTGAAACTATTTTGACAAGTGAACTCTATTCTTAAAAAGAACTCATAACTAGTTCTATTTTGCAAATAATAAATTTTAATCTACTTAATCAAAAGTAAAAGTGTTATGACTGTATTCAAATTCTAGTTGATCAAAACTATTTCTAGTTTGTAGTAAAAAGAAAGAAAGTAGTCAAAGGTGATGATTGTGTCTTTGGTCTCGAATAACATCATGACGGCATCTGACTATTAGTGATAGTTCAAGAGGAATTAATTCAATGCTTACTTCTACAGAGAAATGGAAAGTATGGATAAGGAAATATAAGGAAATTTTTCCATCATAGAAGCAACACTAAGTATTTCTGGAATCCATGTGATTTATAAACATTATACATCAATCATCAACTGCTAAAAAGTAATCTATTCAATTTCACTAACTCAAGAAAAGCTATAAACTCATAATTAAAAATCCTAATTCAAATTCACTATGTGCAAACTTCTAACTCTTGATTAATGCTAACTAGAAATTACAACTCAAATTCATAACTACGATTTCATAATCCAAAATGAACTAATCTATCATTAAAAATCATACTTCAAAATTAACCAAAATTCTTTTAGAAATCATAATCCAAAATCTATTTCTATCCTATCATGCTGAGGAAAAATCAATAAACAAAATAGACATACAGAGAATAGTTGAAATTGAAATTAAACCTATCTAAGTTAAAAATATCAAAACTTAAAACAACTAATCTGTCAAAGATACAAATAAACCAATCTTAAACTAATTCTCTGTCAAAAGAACAAATCTAAACTAATGCTCTGTCAAAATTACCAGAACTAAAGTAATTAATCAAGACTTGAATGAACCTATCTAAATTAGTATCATGTAGGGTAACTTATAGCCAAGAAGAAAAAGACATAACATTGCAATTAACCAACTCTTACAACCTGTAAACAACACACAACCATGGACGTCCTTCTATGATATACACAGTTCAATCAAGCAATATGCAATTAAGGAAAACAAATTAGATTAACAATTTATAATTAACATATACACACAACAATTAAAATTGAGAAATACATGCAGTAAAGAGACAATTTTGAATTCTAAATAAGAAACAAGATGATTGCAAATATATACTAATATACATAATCACCCAAACCATTGGTGGGCCCCCCAGCAGGTCGTGGCTACACTCCAACAGGAAAATGCAAAGGCTAAATCAACGCAATACTGTCATAAAGCATGAAAACAATGTATGGAACAAAATCGAAGATAATGTTTGTATCAAAAAAATAAAATTATGTCTTCAGTAGTGCCACAGGTAGTGGTATTTATAGATGATTATAGCTTAAGAGGTCGACCACTGGAAGGGTCGACCTCCCCTAAAAATAGTAAGCTCTTTAAATGAGTTCTAACAATAACATCTTCTAACAATTTCGTGAGCCACTTAGCAATCACTGCAACTGCCAAATCCGAGGTGTGTCGAGCTATGTAGTTGGAGGGCATGAGGGAGCACAAAACCCAGATCCCTGATTCGTCCACCAAAGGCCGCCAATGTACCAATCTCCAGCTCCAATGTGCTCTGAGTGCTAGATCACATGTTAGATGGAGTGCCAAATCACGTGCCAAATCAAGTGTTGAACAGAGTGTCGGATGAGGTACTAGATGGAGGATCAGACCGTGATTTCTCCCTATTGCAATCAAACCATACATTAGATCTTCATAAACATCGACCTGAGCTGAATTGATCATGAAATCATTTCAAAAACACCAATTATACATACCTGGTGATAATTCATGGTGAATTGATATATAAACCTTTGTTAATCCTTGAAAATTGCTAATATGAAGCATAGCATATGTAATATCACATGCAAAATGGATTTGTCCATCGAAATAAAATAATCAAAACATGAACCCAACATTACCCCCATGCCTAAGGATTTGCAAGTCCCTCTGCAAACAAAAATGAATCACTCGACATAACTAGACTCGTGAAGGAGGGGGTCGATTGGCTTTAGAATCTTCTACCTCTTGTCCTGGAGATTTTGTCTTGGGACTTTTACGATGTTTCAATTACATCAGGAGATTGAAATTGGTGGTGGTCATTTGATCAACCAATCACCAGAGAGAATTCACCTTTGCTTGGAATACCACATTGTCATGATGTAGATGTTTATCCATAGTTTTTCTCTCTTCCAACTATTGAACCAACTGAGCATTTTATTGTTGCAATTTCTCAATAACTGGGGTATGATCAGATGGTTCAGAAGAAGAGGGCTTGGATCCCTTGATGGATGTAGAAGGTATATCAACTTTGGAAGCTGATGTAGGCATCTGGGAGGTAGGAGTAACAGATTTTTTGTGAGAGATAATATGTTTAGATTTAACTTCTTTATGAGGCTCAAAATATTCTACAGAAACTTCTTTGAGTCTCTTATGGGGGATTTCAATATCAGAAGACAATTGGATATGATCTGAAGTGCTTGGAGGTTTTACATTAGGTTTTTCACTTTCACTTTGGGTACTTCTTCGAAAAGATTCCCCTTTGAACCGATTGGCTCCTATTCTATTTGTAGGTAGTGAAGGAAATTCTTGTTGAAATCCATCTTGTAACTTATTAGGTTGAGGATCAATAGGTGTTGAAGGAAATGGGGAATTATCAACAGGCTTTTTGGTTTTCTTACCCGATGAGGTCGTAGGGGAATCAACAATTTTCTTGGCCTTTTGATCAGACAGAGAGATATTTTTATTTGGAGGGTTTGGAGTCTTTGGAGAATGAGGCTTAGATGGAGTAACAACCCCTAAATCAATTGATCTCTTGTTGGTCTTGACTGTGAGATGAGGGTTTGAGAATTGGTAGAGCAATTCATCCCATGTCTTTCCCTGTTTTGTCAACTCAGTTATGACAAGCAATTTGATTTGAAATTTTCCATTGTCATCCTAAATCAGATATTATACAACACTTGTTGGTTTGAGAATCTACAGTACTTATGCTCACTTTGTGAATGTATTTGTACATTTTTGGGAACTGTTAAGAATTAATTATTTCTTGCAAGCACACATATATTATGTATATCTTAAATGGTTTGCAACTCAGCTTTTGTGTCCACAAATAACAAAATAATAACTCTCCTATTGATTGGAACATCATTCTAAGTCGTAAATATCCAGAATGTTCATGCTTATACTTAATCATTGCAATAGCTAACATGATTTCAACGGTTTGCCTAACATATTGAGGAATATAATTTTGTTGTTGCAAGATGCTATATTATGAATGGTTGAATGCTCATCACTTTTCAGTTTGGGGTAATATTCAAATCTTATATGTGGTCATAGTATGGTTCTGTTTTATTCTTGAGTATCTTGGCTCACAATTGGTGTATCATATCATAGGCTGTCATTTTCCTTTAAAATCCTGAGCACATTTTAACACTCACTGTGTGAATAATAATACCAAGGAATATGGATTGCACTCTGAATCGATTTATAACCTCAATATCATTTGATGATAATCCAAGGCTTGGCATTTTACAGTGAGCATTCACAAGCATCTAATACTCAAGCAAATACAACAACTTTGTGCTGGTTTAATTATATGGTAATCTACAACAATATTGTGACAATTCTGATAATGAAATAAAGAACGCATTCCAAAATAGTAATATGGCCCTTATACATTGCAATAATCTAATATTTGGTAAATATCTTTGAGGAATTAAAAAAATTAGTTTCTCATAAATTTTGTATCCTCAAGAGTAACTTAATTTGAAACTAGAAGGACTACTAATCTATCATATTCTCTAGTGGTGTTTATTATGGCATGAATGTTTCTATAAACCATCTTTTTCACTCATTATATCATGTTTTGCAACTTCTTTGGTTCATCAATGAATTTGAGCTGACCTACACTCCCACTCCCCTTATAACGAGTTAACTCATATTGACCTTTAGAGATTCCCCCCTAGGGTAGGGTAGCTTAGTTTCTTTAATCTGAAATGTGGGGCAAGGCTATCAAGGTGACAATGGGTATACTTCCTGGTGTACCTCTAGCCTCTACTATTTGAGGTTAATACTTTTTCTCCTACTATAAGTTTGAGTGGTAACAATGCCTAAGAAAATTTTTATAATGAAAACTCTCACTTTTTTTTCATAATATTTCTAAGCTAGAACAATTGAAAAACCCTTAAAGGAATCCTTGGCAGAAAATATTGCATGATCAGTGTTGGACAGGTGAAACTTTAAATTATATTGAAAAGGTCGATCTCATCCTAAACTTTCACACCATTTTAGAAAAGGGCCCTAAATATTAACCAAGTGATGAAAGGGCCAAAGGTAACAAATTTGAACTAGTTATAAGAAAGATTGCTAATTACTTACCAAGTCCTTCAAATCTGAGGTTGTTGATTGTGATTTCTAGGCTCCTAGAATGATTCTTACAAACGTCCTAAGGGGAAAATCACGTATTCAAGAGATCCTCTCAAATGTGTAGAGCTCATTGTAGATGTTGCACTAAAAACTAAAGCTTCTACGAAGAAAACAACAAAAAATAATTTACAATTAGTTTAAACCTTGTAAAACCAAAAATAATAACGAGTCCCATCTCTCCTCTACATGGGGAGTCACTTATTCTGCCTCTTTCCCTGGAGGTAGGGGTTCATCCAAAAGAAGTGGCCATTTTGAAGTCACCATGAACAAGGAGAGGACAAACTTCTTATGAATGTTTGTAGAACCAAGGCTAAGTGAGCCTCCAACCACATCGGAAAAAGGGAAGGCGCCAATGATTTTTTTCCTAGTCAATCATGCCTCAAAAATTGTGTTTTGGCATGGTGGCTAGGGTTTGATTTTACAATAGGCATGATTGAGGCGGATATTGTAAACTATTATAGAATAAACTCATAGATGAACCAAAAAATACAATAATCTTTAGATCTACTTTCTACCTAGCCGGAAATACACATTTATACTATAATCAATAGTAAATACACAAAATATAACAGCCACACAAGACAACCCAAGATTACACTAGAATAACCACTCCTGTGGGGAGAACAATAATGTAAAAGATCTCTTTTATTCCTCAAGAAAGTTTACAAACGCATTACAATGCAACTGTCTTAAGCTCACTCCTCAAGATATAGAGAAATTGGCCCCTCCTCTTTTCTAGACTATGCAGTACCCTGAAATTGGTCCTCCTCATCTCGGCTAACAGATATGTACTATTGTATGGACTCCTTTCGACCTTCTCTAGCTGACCCAATCTCCCTCTTGCGACCCTTTTATTTATTTTTTGTTGTCCGTATGAATCCGTACAACCTGTATGATTTCTCTTGGGATGATTCGTATGACCCTCCCTTGGCCAAATCTTTCTTGGATTGACCCTACTTAGCCTTCACTATATTGGTTAGACCCAACTCAGCCTCTCCCTACTTGAGTGGACTCAAATTGTCAATGATATCACTTGAAGTACCCTCTCTCACTCAACTAGCTTACTTCTTTTTGAGATTATTGAGAAATGAGGCCTTCTTGGTGTTTTATAACCCTAGCCTTTCTCTCATTCAATCTTGTCCCTTAGATATTCCAATCAATATCTAGATCTGATCGTGGGGACTTAATAAAGAATTGAGACAACTTAAGGCACATCCAATGGTTGTGACTTAATCTCATGTTGACTTAAGTGATACCCACTAGCATTAAGTTGTCCAGACATTATGGGGGGGGCTTCCACACTAATAGACACCCTTAGTGTGTAAGTACATTCCCAAGCTACAAACTCTAACACTCCATATTAGTGAGGGAGGTACTTCCCCTGAAGTTTCCTCCTCCATGGTCCACATCATTGTGATTCTCTCCCTCTGAATATGAGAGATCCAACCTCTCTAAGTCTGGATACTCCACCTTCTCTTCTTTATAGTTGCTACTGAAGCTATCTATACTGAATCTCTTTGGGTATCCCCACTCCTCCAACTGGTCAACTCCCACCAAGTAGGCATGCTCAGGACAACCTCCTACTCTATTAGGTATGAACCAATTGTCCCATCTCTTCCATCCCTGAAGTGATACATGGGTTGTCCCCATAACCTGTATAAGATATCCTCACTGATGCCTATCATAACTAGAGGTCCACACTTTTGACCTCTCAGGTAGAGAATGTACAATCCACATCCAAAACAACTGATACCATAGCATTTATCCTCCAATGTTGAAATCGAGAGTAAAATAAATCTCATACTCGACACATATAGTAATTTTTTCACTCTAAGAATCCTCCCTGACCCTATATGGAATGACACTATCCCAAATCCTTGGACTTCCACTAAACTGGGATGCACTCCACATATCACGAAGCCCAAATATTGTGCTATGAACTCTTGGAAGGCATGTATTTCTCATGTCATATGGCATGTGGCACCACTGTCTAGGTATCATCCCTCCCTGGGTTTGTCCTCTGTGTCTATGAACAAGGTATACGCATCTAGAAACATCTTCAAGATCTGACAAGTTGTGGAAGCCAACTGCTACTACTCCTATTCCTCACCTTGATCCTCCTCTTCTGTTGAAGCAACCACTTTCTGCCTCCTACCCTTAGCTCTCTTACCATTCTTGGTTTGAGGGAACTGGATGGCGCAGTGGCCAAATTCGCCACATACATATCACTTTATGTGTGTTGAAATATTGTAACTTCGAAGAATATTCTAATTATATTTGAGTTATTATTGCATAAGATCAAATATTTTTTTGTGGATTGATCAAGGCGGGCCTTGTATAAGATCAAATCCCCTTTTGTGGATTGGTCAAACTACAATTTTATAGTGGTATTTGTAAAGTCGACCCTTAGTAATTATAAAGTGGTTTTAACCACTTCTAGGAGAATTCGTCCCCACCAAGTGAAGAGACATAACCATAATGCCTCCTCAAATTGTATTTATTTGTGAGGATGATGCCTCATTTGAGCACACACTCACTCTCACTCATCTAGTGCTCATATCTTGAAGGCAGTTGTAGTTGTAGGAGGAAGGAGAAGAGAGGCACATTCTCAGTATTGGTTTATCTTTGGTGTTTTGTTCTTAGTCTTGGAATTGTATTGGCAATCTATTATTGAGGAAGTTTTTGTTGGGTTTTCTCCCCCATGAGGGTTTCCTAGGATAAAATGTTGTGTACCTTTTAATTTTGTTTCTTTTGGTGATCCACTTTATGCTGTTGTTTTGAAAATGAATTGACTGCTCGTGTAATTTGAAAATAACATAATAAAAATAGTAAAACTTGACATGGTTTCAGAGCTTGATTGAATAGAGAATCTTTCACTAGGTATCTAAAACATCACTGCTATCGTACAAGAAACTTAGGGCTTTTTAATGAAGAAGAAATTTTGACCAAAAACTATCTTGGGAAGTGTTCCCTACCCTAGCGCATCTTTTGGCATCTTGAGCGAACTTTTTTAGTGGCCAGATTCTCCTAAAATTCAAACCCTAGTTTTGAATGGTACTATTTCTCTAGGGTTTCTCAATTGAAGGAATAGTTAGAGGAAATTGGAGACATCTTAGATGAATATGAACTCGTGATGAAAAATCTTAATGGTATCACAAGAACTTGGGATGCATTCATCCAAACTATTTGTGCAAGAAAAGAGAAACTCCAATTTGATAATTTATGAGAAGAAATGTTCACCAAAAATAGGACATAAGTAAGCCATTTCAAAATATTTGGCTTTCCAGTATTTGTACACATTCCAAACTAAAAGAGAACTAAGGTGGATCTTTCAGGAAAGAAGGGAATATTGGTCGAATACTGTGAGGTCTTTAAGGCCTTTAAAATTTACATACCAGGTTACCATCATATTGAGATCGACAAAGATGTAACCTTTTATGAAGATGCAACACTCAAAATATCAAGGAAATGACATCTTGAAGAAGTATATGAAGAAGAACCTATAGCTCCCATAGTTACAGAACCCGTGAAGGAATTTATAGTTACCCCTCATGGTGAGATTCCATAATATCATGATATGATAGAATCTCAAGAACCTCCCCATATGACGATCTCTCACAAGAGAAAACCAACTTGTGCGAGATAACTTATTCAATATGTAGAGACGTATGGTTCCCCAGATGCTACCATGAGACAAAGAAAGAAGCCTAAGCCATTCTGTAGCTATATGACCTTAATGTGTGATCTCGTAGAGAAGGAACCTACTTTATTTGAGGAAGACGTTCACAAGAAAGAATGGATGGATGCCATGAAAAAAGAATGTTAAATTTGGCAGCATCGACAATCATTCTCCAATGAGAGGCCATATGGGCCACCCTGAGGCTAGCTAGGGAGATTTGGAGGATCAACCAGTCTTGTGAGGCATTGAAAAAATATAGGGGGAACGTACAACCTCTGTGAGTCAAACCAAAAGTCAAGACGAACGATATGTTATGTGATTCTAATGAAAAATTCAGGGGGAACATACAACCTCTGTGAGCATAGACAATCTAGTGAAAAAATCAGGGGGAACGTACAACCTCCGTGAGCATAGACAGAATAGTGTGAAATTAATGGGGAACATACAACCTCTGTGAGCCTGGTCAAGCCTTGTGAGACATGAGCAAAAGTCAAGGCATCTAGAAAAGGTTAGGTTGAATATAAAATTCCCATGAGCTAGAAACAAACGATATTCCTAATATTGCAAATGATATAAATGTATTGATATAGTGTGTTGGCATGTGTAACATTATCCACCATGAAGAGAATTTAGAATTTCCTTGTAAAGAATCAAGTTGTAACTGAAGTCTCAATTCTAGTTCTATTTTAGAACTAAAGTGTAATTTTGAGTTGTAACTGAAGTCTTAAGTCTAGTTTGATTTTATAACTAAAGTGTAATGTTGAGTTGTAACTAAAGTCTTAAGTCTAGTTCTATTTTCGAACTAAAGAGTAATGTTGAGTTGCAATTGAAGTCTTAAGTCTAGTTCTATTTTTGAACTAAAGTGTAATGTTGAGTTGTAACTAAAGTCTCAAGTCTAGTTCTATTTTCGAACTAAAGTATACCAGTCTCAAGTCTAGTTCTATTTCCGAACTAAAGTGTAATGTTGAGTTGTAACTGAAGTCTCAAATCTAGTTCTATTTTCGAACTAGAGTATACTAGTATCAAGTCTAGTTCTAAGTTCGAACTAAAGTATGAAGCTGCATTATGATTAAAGCATGCAAACAAGTTACTATTTTGAGTCTCTCCTCTTCTCCTCTTCAGCCTATATAAGCAGAGGTTGACCCCTCTCTTCAACATAGTTTTGATATGCAGGTTAAGGGAGAAGCAATAGAGGAGAATATTAGTGATAAACAGGTAGCATACCAAAACAACATATCACTGTTGTATATATCAGCAATAGAGGCTGCATATCAGATGCATATATCAACATCATATCAGTGTTGTATATCAACAATAAAGGCAACATATCAGATGTGCATTTCAGCAATGTCTCTTAGGTCTTTGTCATGTCAGAATCATCTTGGCAGGCTCTTTAAGAGAAGGACATTCATGGTGGATATTTGTAAGTGATCTTACATCATTAATGAAATAAAGGAATATCGTTTTCTAGGGATTTTCTCCCTGTACATGGTTTCCCCAGGGTATATGTGTTCTTGATGTGCATGCTTACTTATCTACATTGTTATTTCTATTTGGTTATGATTTGGTAGTGTTGAAGTGTATTAATCTCGAATCAAAGTGTTGAAGAAAATAAAATAATTAATCCGCATAAGAAATCAAGCTCATAATTTAACATGGTATTAGAACTTAAGGTGTGTTAAACGCGTTGAAGTGTAGAAGAAGGTACACACAGATCCAAGCTAGCTTGATTAAGTTTCCAGTGTGAAGTCCATGGCATCCTTCGTTTCAATCAGGGTCGAGGGTAGGCTCGAAGGAGCTGCCAAATTCAATGTGTGGAAGCTCCGGATAACAAATATCTTGTAGGAGCATGATCTTGAGAAGTATCTTACCACAATGGTGGAGGAACCCACGAATAATGCAGGAAGAGCAACCTTTAGGAAGAGTCAATAAAAGGCCAAGTGAATCAGCTTTGACTCATCAAAGACAATATAATTCCTGCAATTACTTTGTTAATGACTGCCAAGGACTGTATGGATACCTTGGTGAATCTATATGAGAAACAAGCTCCAAGTCAGAAGAGGACACTTAAGAACAATCTTAATTATTTGGATGGAGAAAGGTGCATTAGTGGCATCTTTATGCTCCAGGATATCCTAGATCAGAGATCATCTTTTGGTCATAGGGGTGAGAGTGGACGATGATGATTTAGTGTAGGCCATTTTTTACGGTCTTCCTTCTTCATGGGAGACATTATTATCCAGTGTAAGTGGGAGAGAGATTCAGCCCACGTTTGAGAGGTTATGGCATGATTTCGTCTAGGAGGAGAGTCACACAGCTACCTGGAGCAAGCCAACGAAAGAAGAACACTCAACTTTATCATCAAGATTCAAGGGAAAGAAGAAAGGAACTTTCTAGAAAGGCTCTCAGAGGAAGCCAAACACCAAAGGTACACTCAAAGGTAATAATATTGATACATCTAATATTAAATGCTTTAGTTGTAATAAGTTGGGTCATTTTGCTAAAGATTATTGGTTTAGAAATAAATATCCAAGGAAAGGGAAACATCATGCCTCAACTGCTGAGGATTATGAATCCAAAAGAAATCAAAAAAGTCCTTCTAATGAGAAAGAAAATAGAAAAGAATATTACTTGGTTTCTGCCTTATCCAGTTCAGTTTTCAAGGGACCAAAAACTTGGTTAGTAGACAGTGGTGCATCAAAGCACATGACAGGGTTAAAGGAGATCCTCTCAGATTTCAAGATAAAATATTTTGCAGAGCATGTTGAGCTTGGGTATGGAAGATGTTACAAGATAGAGGGAGTAGGCTCTATCTCCTTCAGATTGGAATCTGGGGCTAGACTTCATATTGATGAAGTATTATATATTCCAGGGATCAAGAAGAATATTCTATCAGTTGCAACCCTTGAGGACAAGGGATATTGGGTGATCTTGAAGTTCAGGAAGGCACTACTATGGGCTAAAGGTAGCCACTTAAGTACAACATAATCCATTGGAACTCCCAGTGGAGGACTGTACGTCATTTCAGGACAATCAATTCAGGCATTGGCTCATGATGTGACTAGCTCCAGTGAGTTGTGGCACATAAGACTTGGACATCTTCATTACAAAGATCTTCCATATCTACAGAACATGGTATGTGGCATGCCCTCTATTTCTCTTAGTAAAAATGAAGTTTGTAAGGGATGCATGCTAGGTAAAAATATAAAGAAAGAATTTCCTAGTAGTGACAACAGAGCTCAGGGAATCTTAGATCTAGTTCATTCTGATGTATGTGGTCCCATGTCATCTCCCTCACTCAGTGGTTGTTTGTATTATGTCATTTTTATTGATGATTACTCAAGAAAATGTTGGATATATTTCCTTAAAGTTAAAAGTGACAAATTTGATAAATTCAAAGAGTATAAAGCCTTTATTAAAAAGAAGACAGGGAAACACATCATAATCCTTAGAACAGACAATGGAGGAGAGTTTGAATCTCTCCAGTTTGAGGATTTCTGCAAGTCAGCAGGAATCAAGAGATAGATGACCATGCTATATAACCCTCATCAAAATGGAGTTGTTGAGAGAGAATAAAGGACAATTTGTGAGGCAGCGAGAGAAATGATGTTTGACCAGGATCTGCCAAATTCTTTATGGGAAGAATCTACCTCCATTTCCATGTATGTTCAGAACATGTGTCCACATGCTATATTGAAGGAAAAGAATCCTGAAGAGGTCTTCTCAGGGATCAAACCTAAAGTAGGGAAACTAAGTATATTTGGGTTTACTGTGTATATTCATGTCCCTAAGGAAAAGAGGACAAAGATGGAACCCTCAGGAAATAAAGGGTTTTTTTTTTGGGTACAATGAGAACTCCAAGGCTTACAGGATTTATGTATCAGGTTGGAGGCAAAGAGAGGTAAGAAGAGATGTGAATTTCCATGAGGAATCCACATTTAAGAAATCTAGAGAGCTTCAACAGGAATCAGAAGCAGTTTAGCTAGCTTCACCCTCTTCTGAAAATGAAGAGTCAGATGATCATAGGGAGGAACCTAGTGAGGGAAAAACTAATGAGCCCCTAGAACCTGATGAAGTTTTATAAAGAACTCTTGAAGAACCTCCAGCCAAAAGGAAGCCAGGGTGTCTTAAAGAAATAGTACAAGAAGCAGAAAGGATAGCTTCTCCCAAAGTAACTTTCAGAGAAAGGAAGAGGCCTCATAGGTTGGAGGCTATGTTGCACTAATGAACAATATTAGTGATGCCGAACCTTCTTCATTTGAAGAATAAGATAAATTACAAGTATGGAAGCATGACATTTTTGAGGAATATAGGTCTATAATAAATAACAATGTTTGGGACATTATGTCGAGGCCAAAAGACAAATTAATGGTCTCTTCCAAATGGATCTATAAGATCAAACATGTAGCTGATGGAAGTGTGGAAAATTTCAAAGCAATATTTGTAGCCATAGGATTCACTCAGAAAGAAGGAATCGACTACAAAGAGACTTTTTCCCCTCTAGCAAGGTATACCTCCATTCAAACTATTATTTCTTTAGCTCCCCTTCTTGGTTGGAAGTTGCATTAGATGGATGTAAAAACAACATTCTTGAATGGAACGATTGAACAGGAGGTCTTTGTGGAAAAACCAAATGGTTTTGTACTGCATAACAAAGGCACTCATGTATACAAGCTAAGGAAGGCCTTGCATGGTCTTAAGCATGCTCCCAGATTTTGGTATGATAGGTTTGATGGCTTTCTTAAAAGCTTGGGCTTTTAGAAAAGTGATGTTGATGCAAATCTATTCTTCAAGGTAAGAGGTAACCAACCTGTTATACTAATATTGTATGTTGATGATCTCTTTCTAATAGGGGATGAAGGGCTAATATCCTGGTGTCAAAGGGAGATAACCTCAGAATTTGAGATGAAATACTTAGTCTTGATGCATTACTTCCTAGGATTGGAAGTGTGGCAAAGACAGGGCGAGATATTTATGGCACAAGGAAAATACATAGTGGATGTACTACAGAGGTTTGGTATGATGGATTGTAAATACATGTCTACTCCGATGGTTACCAACCTGAGGAAGTTGCATGATTCTGATACAAGTTCAGATTTGGTGGATCCCACCATGTATAGGCACCTGATTGGATCATTGATGTACATGATCCACACTAGGCCAGATATATGCTATGTAATGATTTCAATGAGTCAGTTCATGAATGAACTCAGACAGAGACACTGGGTGGCAACAAAGCACGTATTGAGATATCTCAGAGGGACTATTACTTATGGTATGAGATATACATCCAGTGGTGGTTTATTTATGCATGGGTATGTAGATGATGACTGGGCAGGAAGCCCAGTGGATGGGAAGAGTACTTACGGGTACTGCTCCATTTTAGGATCCACTATGATCTCTTGGTCAAGCTGGAAGCAAGGATCCATTGCACAGAGTACAACATAAGATGAGTACATTGCAGCAAGTGATGCTAGCAAGGAAGTAGTATGGCTCAGAAATTGGTTCTTGGGTTCTTTAGAGACAAGCTCGAGATGACGATGGTTCACTATGATAATCAAAGTTGGATAAAATTAACAGAGAACCCTGTATTTCATGACAGGTCAAAACATATTGACATGAGGTACCACTACATCTGAGACTTGGTCCATAGAAAAACTCTAAAGTTAGAGTACATAGCCACGAGCGAGCAAGTGGTTGATATCCTAACCAAGCCTTTGACCTCGAGACAGTTTGTGCAACTGAGAGGCAAGCTTGGTGTGGCTGAGAATGACTCCCTCGCTAAGAGGGAGTGTTAAATTTGGCAACATAGATAGTCATTCTCCAATGAGAGGCCATATGGGCCACCCTGAGGCTATCCAGGGAGATTTGGAGAATCAACCAATCCTGTGAGGTATTGACAAAAGCCAGGGGGAATGTACAACCTTTGTGAGTCAAACAAAAAGTCAGGATGAATGAGATGTTATGTGAGTCTAATGAAAAATTCATGGGGAATGTACAAACTCTGTGAACATAGACATTCTAGGGAAAAGGTTAAGGGGAATGTACAACCTTTCTGAGCATAGAAAGACTAGTGCAAAAGTCAAGGGGAACGTAGAACCTATGTGAGCCTAGTGAATCCTTGTGAGCCATGAGCAAAAGTCAAGGCATCTAGCAAAAGTTAGGATGAATATAAAATTCCTATGAGATAGAAACAAACGATATTCCTAATATTGCAAATGATATACATGTATTGATCTAGTACATTGGCACGTGTAACATTATCCACCATGAAGAGAATTTTGAATTGCCTTGTAAAGAGTCGAGTTGTAACTGAAGTCTCAAGTCTAGTTCTATTTTAGAACTAAAGTGTAATGTTGAGTTGTAACCAAAGTCTTAAGTCTAGTTCTATTTTAGAACTAAAGTGTAATGTTGAGTTGTAACTGAAGTCTTAAGTCTAGTTTTATTTCCAAACTAAAGTGTAATGTTGAGTTGCAAATGAAGTCTTAAGTCTAGTTCTATTTTCGAACTAAAGTGTAATGTTGAGTTGTAACTGAAGTTTCAAGTCTATTTCTATTTTCGAACTAAAGTATACTAGTCTCAAGTCTAGTTCTATTTTCGAACTAAAGTATACCAGTCTCAAGTCTAGTTCTATTTCCAATCTAAAGTGTAATGTTGAGTTGTAGCTGAAGTCTCAAGTCTAGTTCTATTTTCGAATTAGAGTATACCAGTCTCAAGTCTAGTTCTAAGTTCAAACTAAAGTATGAAGCTAAGTTATGATTAAATCATGCAAACAGGTTACTATTTTGAGTCTCTCCTCTTCTCCTCTTCAACCTATATAAGTAGAGGTCGACCACTCTCTTCAACACATTTTTGATATGCAGGTTAAGGGAGAAGCAATAGAGGAACATATCAGTGATAAAGAGGCAACATACCAAGGCAACATATCGGTGATGTATATCGTCAATATAGGCTGCATATCAGAGGCATATATCAACAACATATCAGTGTTGTATATCAACAATAAAGGCAGCATATCAGAGGTGTATTTCAGCAAGATCTCTTAGGTATTTGTCAGGTTAGAGTCATCTTGGAAAGCTCTTTAAGAGAAAAACATTCATGGTGGATATTTGTAAGTGATCTTACATTATTAATGCAATAAAGGAATATCATTTTCTGGGGGTTTTCTCCCTGTACAGGGTTTCCCCAGGGTATATGTGTTGTTGATGTGCATGCTTACTTATCTACATAGTTATTATTATTCGATTATGATTTGGTATTGTTGAAGTGTATTAAGTTGGAATCAAAGTGTTGAAGAAAATAAAAGAATTAATCTGCATAAGAAATCAAGCTCATAATTTAACAAAGAATACCAATCCATTATAAAGAATGATGTATGGGAATAAGTTCCCAGACCAAAGAACAAAGATGTGGTATCTTCCAAGTGGATATACAAAATAAAACATGCAATAGATGAAAGTATTGAAAAACATAAGGCAAGATTTATGGCTCATGGATTTTCTCAAAAGGAAGGTATTGACTATGAAGAAAAATTTTCTCCTGTATCCAGATACACTTCTATCAAAACCATCATATCTCTTGCAGTAAAAATGAAGTGGAAATTTCACCAGATGGATGTGAAAACAACTTTATTAAATGGTTTTATTGAAGAAGAAGTGTATATGGAAAAACCACAAGGGTTTGAAGTTGAAGATAGAAAGACTCATGTCTACAGATTGTAGAAAGTTTCGTATGAGTTTAAGAAAGCTCCTAGAGATTGGTATGGCAGAATTGATAGTTTCTTGACAAGCTTGGGCTTTACCAAGAGTAAATTTGATCCTAACCTATACTTCAAGGTTATGAATGATGATCTAGTTATATTTCTACTATATGTGGATGATTTATTCTTGACAGGAGAAGAAAATCTCATCACAGATTGCAAGAAGAAGATCGTTGTAGAGTTTG
This sequence comes from Picea engelmannii, assembly GCA_009831015.1. NCBI lineage: Eukaryota > Viridiplantae > Streptophyta > Pinopsida > Pinales > Pinaceae > Picea > Picea engelmannii. Next base: position 342,294 of record ML785352.1, on the reverse strand, counting down.
AGATGAAATACCTAGGCCCGATGCATTATTTCTTAGGTTGTGAAGTTTGGAAGAGCCTGGAGAAGATCTTCCTTAACCAAGGGAAGTATGCAGTTGAAATACTGATGAGATTTGACATGTTGGAATGTAAAGCCATGAAAACACCCATGGAAAGAAATTTTAAGCTCTTGGTTGATACTTCATCAGAGTTGGTTGATGCTACTCTATACAGACAAATTGTTGGATCGTTGATGTATCTGATGAATACCAGGCCAGATATATGCTTTGTTGTGAACACCTTAAGTCAGTATCTAGTGGAGCCCAGACGTGTTCACCTTGTAGTTTCAAAGCATGTGATGTGATACCTTAAGGGTATGTTGGATTATGGTCTATGTTATACTGGAGATCATGACTTCAGGCTGTATGATTATACTAATTCATATTGGGATGGAAGTGATTAAGCCAGAAACATAACTTTAGGATGTTTTCTTATTTTGGGTTCAACCATGAATTCATGGCAAAGTAGGAAGCAGTCCAGTATTTCTCTCAGCACGACAGAAGAAGAGTACATTGTAGCATGTTCTACCAGTAGTGAAGCCATATGTATTTGGAAGTTGTTGACAGGTCTGTTCGATCTGGATATGGAATCCACCGTGATTATATGTGACAACCAAAGTTTTATCAAGATGATGGAGAACCCACTGTTCCATGATAAGTCGAAGCGCATAGAGATCTGATACCACTACATTCGTGATATGGTGCAGAGGGGACTTGTAAAGCTCCAATATGTTGGAACAAATGAGAAGGTTGCAAATGTGATGAGCAAGCCTTTGTCTCATGTGAAGTTTGAGTACTTGTGAGAAAAGCTTGGTGTAGTCTGAAAGGACCTCCATTGAAAGGGGGAGTGATGTTGATGATACTATGGTATCCTGACTAACAACGGGTAGCTTCATTAGGATTTTATATCCTAGGGGATTGATCATCCCTCAGAAGATCCTGAAGGTCCTGTAAGGACGGTCTGTCAGAGTACCTATGCATTTATATGCCAGTTGTGGTCAGTAGTGGTAGCTTCGTTAATATTTTATATCCTAGGGAATCTTTTGATTCTTGGGCAGATCTCGAAGGTCTGGTAAGGATGGTCTATCAGAGTACCATGTGGTAGCTTGTTAGGATTTATGTCCTAGGGAATATTATGATTCTTGGGCACATCTCGAAGGTTCGGTAAGGACGATATGTCAGAGTACAAAAAATGTTGTTGTTGATGCACCTTCCTCATTATGTTTCCACATGTTGATGATGTTGTTGTTCCATCTTCGTGTTGTTGATGGTGTTGTTTCAATTTCGTGTTGTTGATGATGTTGTTTCAACTTCATGCTATTGATGTTGATGTTTCAGCTTCATGTTGTTGATGATGATGATGTTACTCCAACTCCATGATGGAAACGATGATGATATTGATGATGAGAAAAACATCTGATGATTTATCGATGTTCTAATCAGTGTTCCAAATGTTGATGATGATGTTTCCCTCTCCTTTTATTGATGACGTTGTATTGGGGCATGTTAGTAAAATAACCTTCTTGTTAAGGGGGAGTGTTGGAATATTGTAACTTCGAAGAATATTCTAATTATATTTTAGTTATTATTTAATAGATCAAATCCCATTTTGCAGATTGATCAAGTCAGGTCTTGTATAAAATTAAATCCCCTTTTTTGGATTGGTCAAACTACATTTTTATAGGGGTATTTGTAAATTCATACCCTAGTAATTATAATGTGGTTTTAACCACTTCTAGGAGAAGTCGACCCCACCAAGTGAAGAGACATAACCCTAGCATATCCTCAACTTGTATTTATATGTGAGGATGGTGCCTCATTTGAACACACTCACACTCACTCATGTAGTGCGCATATCTTGAAGGCAGTTGCAGTTGCAGGATGTAATGTCACCACTTTGGGACATCATTATATTACAGAGTCTTATGATGACCAGAGTAGCTAGATGGAGGTTATAGCGAGTACAAGAGCGTTTGAGGGGTTTTTTTTGGTCCGGATTGCATCACTCATCTTATTTAATAATCATGATCCATTCCACACATCTTGGTTGTGGTTCTGTTGCATTCCCACGATTTCCATGATTTTGAGTTATTTTGGGCTATATGTTAATTAAATTCACTAAGGAGGTCATAATGGGCATAATACTTGTAGGAACCTCTTAGTGTAATAGCTCATTGGAATCAGGAGGAACATAAATACAGGATATGATGATGAGAAGTGACTTTCAGTGGTCAGGGAAGCCACAAGGAGGGATAAACTACTCTTTAGAGGTAAAATGGTTAATTAATTAATTAAAGTGATTTAATTAATTAATTAATAATTAAATAAAGTAAAAGTCACTTTGAGAGACAAAGTGATCAGGGAGAATAGAAGAGAGATAGGGGCCTCTATTCTTTCATTATGTTGTTTATCATTTGATATCTGACTTCTTTCTAGTGAGCCCATGCACTTGGGGGTTTTGAGGGCTTTGAGTTAACAAACCATAGAGATCAACTCGGTGGTGAAAGATCCCACCTATCTTGATCCAAGATTGGTCATGGAGGTGAAATATTCCTCCCTCACCATTCTACATCATATCTAATCAACTTCAGAGGGTTTCTACATCAGTTATAGGTTCAGAGAGAGCTTGGGCATAGCTTTAGGGGATTTCCAGCAGGAGGGCACACCACCTTGAGGATATTAGCTTGATCTAGGTAGAGCAGAAGGATTATGAGGAAACAAACTTCTGGGTATTCTTTGTAGTTCCTAGGGCACCTCTCCTATCCCTTTCTGGAGGAGTTTTCTCGGTCGTATTATTTATTGGAGCTCAAGACAGATTCAAAGAGAAGAGGGTGCACCACATATTGAGGATCATGTCTTTTGGAGGGTCTGTTCTTCATTGTTTAACCTGAGACTTTTCCAGGTGTTTTCCCTTGACCCTATCTACAGTGCCATGTATTTTGAGATCATCTGAAGGTCTATAGGATAGAGGCCGAATTATTGGATCTTCAATCATCTAGGAGGGAACAAGCCAATTAGGGGTTTTCTCATTTGGATGGTCATAACTTCACCGTTTAGATTGAGACTTTAGCAAGGGTTTGGTATTGGCCCAATATACTCTTCCAACCATTTTCAGAGTGTTTGGAGGCCTCTAGCAGCAAGGCTTAATTATTGAGGGTATTCATCTTTCCAGTAAGGCACAACTCATCCAGTTTGAGGGTTTGATCCAGCATTGAGTGGAGATCTCAGTTGTCATTCATCTTGGGAAACCATATGGCCTTTGGAGGCTTGTATCTTCTCTTCTTGATATTGCTTGAGGGCTATCCTAATTTTTCTACTAGCTCTTAGCTATATTGTACCATATCTTCAGATCCATTATATCAGGGTCTTCTACTATTATGAATAATTTAAGATCTGAGGTATTTTTTGTTTTTCTATTGTATTGTTGATCTTGCATCTGTTGAGGTATGTTCCATTGCCATATATTCTTTGATTTTTGTTGTTGTGGTGGGAAATCCCCCTACGGACTAGCAAATAGGGTTATATTATGCATGCAGATATGAACAAAAGAAACCTACTTTCTACCTTCGTCCCCAGACCTAATCCCCATTTCTTTTCAACAAATACATGGTTAGACCAACATACCTTGTTCCATATGTTCGATGTTGATCCTTATTCACGCTTGATCGCTTGTTAGCATCTCTCCTCCCAAGGCTGACCTACATACAAAACAAGCAACAAACTACACATGCATTTTATTTACAGACTAATGGGTTAGAGATTCAAACATATATTTACTAAACTATGAAGAACTCATATAGTGGGACAAGAAAATCATTTCTTTATTATTAACTTTAATGAATCAACTTACAATGTCGAGAGCGACCACCACTCCGCGAATCCTGATCCTGGGCTCCTCTTCAAATGTCCTCCAACTTCTTTGCTTTGTATCTCTCTTTGCACAAGGATGGCTAAAGGGTTGGGACAATGGGAATGTGCAATTGGGCAGAGTTTCTTTACTCTTATTCTCCTCCTCCAAATGGGACCCCTAACCCTTCTTTTATAGGCTAGAAGAAGCTAGGTATTTGGACAAACCCTCGGCCATGCATGGCCGGGAGTTTTAGTTAACTCACCCAAAGTTGTGTGTTATGTCGAAAACTTTTCTTTTTTAATGATTTTGTAGGTTCACGTGGGTTGTTTTAGGTCAGCTAGCATGTACATGCATGTAGTAATGGAGTAGGGTGTGTGGGCCCTTATAAAAGAGGTTTTTTAAAGAGTTGTTCAACAGTTCTTTGCCAAAGAAGGGATCTAAGATGGCCTGATGCTAGGTAAGCATGTATGGTGCAAATTAGGGTTATAACAATTGTTGCAAAGACACATAAAACCCATCATATTAAACCCCATTGAAACTCATGAGACTTAAGACTGCAAAGTGTTTGACGAAATTCCACAACCAGAAAACATTTAAAAATCAAATGAAAAACACAATTTTCTTGGAATCTTGGCTTGGGAGCATTGCAGTGGTATCAAAGCATTGATCCTCCTAGCTAGTGGGGATTAGCGCATGCAGAAATAAAATGGAGATGGATATTAAGTACTTTTCTAGAGAGATTGTACATTTTTAATGGGAATACTACGCCCTTAGTGAGGGATTTAGGGCTCAAGTAACACTCCAACAGTTTATATCCATAAAAAATCCTAGGTGGAGAAAGGATGAGGTTACATATTAGGTCATCATAGCAGAGGGAAACAGAGCCAGAGAAGCTAGATGGAGGGAAGCATAGATTAACCCTACACCCATTAGGAGCAGGCAATGTTGCTACAATTGAAAAGTGCCTTGAGAACTAGATCATAGATGTAGGGGTAAAGGTAAGAGACACTTTATTGAGGTGCACTATGATAGTGAGGATGAGGATATGCATGGGGACACAACCATAGATTCATATTTAGAGAACTTTGAGGAGGCTAGTGAATCTAGCACACTTGGGGAGGATAGTGACCCTTGCACATTGGAGGGACATGATGATAGCACCTATCCTTTAGCAGTCATATCACATAGTGTTGTTGACCTTACACTTCAATAGAGTGGTGAAACTAGTGAATATTCACACATGTTAGCACTTAGATATGATGAGCTTCCTATGGTGACTATGACACAATTGGCACATTCGCAGACACCTATGATAGCCATGACACAGGAGGTTATCAGTGGCATTACTGATATAGTGGTGGAGCCCTACGTGAGGATTGCACACCAGGGACAGGTGGACCTTCATGAGAGACATGACTTGGAGACAATTGATCTTACACATGCCTATGAGGAGAGTGGGTCACCTCTTTTGGAGACTCCATTGTTTCATCGTATTGTGGAGACTGATATTTTGATGGGACACTTACTTCCAGGATGAGTCGAAAGTAATGAGGATGCACTCCATATTGGTTGGGATGACTAGAGCACGTGTCTGGACACATCTATATGGGATCCAAGTACAGATGATAGTAGCAAGGTGACTTCACAGGAGGATATAGCTACTCATACAGGATACAATGTGATTCAAAGGGAGCTAGCAGTTGGCGATGGTGTGCAGTGGCATACAACAGGACCTAGTAGCACAGTGGAAAGGGGGGAGTTCACTACCTTATATTTTGCAGAGAGTGTTGTTGGGGATTCCAGGGTGGACACTAGCAGTGAGGGGAATGAGGTAGCACCTCAATAGGACTGGGATCAAGAGTCTCGATACTTGGTAGGACAGTTGAGATTCAGTGAGGACATGATCATGGAAACCATTAGACGCATTCATGACACATATGCATTGGTGGCAGATTGTTGTTGTAGGGCATCAATGGAACTTGACAGTTCAGACGGGGGATTTTCCATGGATGAATTTCATACTCTCAGGGAGAGAGTGACTATGATGATGGACAACTACCAGTAGTTGTTGATGGACATAGACTACTTATTGGGAGTTGGAGAGATGTATCACAGGGACCTGAGGGAGTAGGAGTTGGAGGTGGATAGACTCACTCATGAATTGGGGAGCACATGAGGATTATTGAAAGGCACACAGACAACCCTTCAACAATCAAAGTCCAGATCAAATGATATCCTTGAGGATATTAGATAAATATCCACTACACCTATCTTAGTAGAGATTCATATATATCCTTCAACCACCTTGCTAGAGGATGTTTGTAGTTTAGTAAAGGAGCACCAGTTGATGGAGGAGAATGAGGAGTACCCAGGATCACTGATGAGTATGGAGAGATATGATCCAGATACACAGGAGGATGTCCATGTGTCACAAGAGATACTCTCCATGAGGATCTTTGAGACAGTCGAGCACTCACATACGCATGGGGACTCTAGAGCCAGGGGAAGTTATGAGGACACTTCCATTTGTGTCCTAGGATTGGATGAACTTCATGTAGATTTTGACCTAGTAATACACCCAGGATCCATGACGTTGCAGGAGTATACAAGATATTACATGAGTATGCAAGAGTATACAGTGGTGAGCGATAGTTCACAGAGATGTGTAGAGGTATACAATGGGACGTATTGGATTGTAGGGAGGAGACACACTTGGTGGAGCATGGAGATGCCTCTCCTTTGTAGAAACACACATTTCTGAGAGATCACCTTCACAGTATCAGCAGTTGCATGAGAGATGAGGGATGGAGGGTGGTTGACCAACAGTTGGAGGAGTTACCCCCAATTGTACCTAATGATTGGGATTCAGGGATGATTATAGGGGAGTATTTATCATGGGTACCGGTGGACGAGATTTTGATTGAATCCTTGGGATTGACCAAAGCATATGATACTTTCTAGTCCTACAGTCTGTTACAGATGTTTCTGTTAGCCTTTCTTGACACTTTCATCATTTTAAACAACATCGAGGGAGATATACAGTGGCAGAGGACATGGAGATTTGTTAGGTTGAGACCACCTAACAAGATCTCCTTTGCGACATACAATAGGATAGGGGTGGATCACTGGAGGAATACAGTTGATACCTTGTGCGTGATGATGATTATCTTAGGCCATGGGATAACAAACATCTCGGAGGGCGAAACAGATCCATATTCTCATGGGGATGAGAATGGAGGGCTTTCGACAGTTAGCACTATGACACAAGAGTAGTTAGTGGGTATTGGAAGTGATGAACTTCCACGTTTTCCATGGGATCCATGCGTCCATTTGGTTAGTAGGTTGTTTCACCTTATGATGACCCATGTTTCACTAGAGAGCCACATACTCCACTTTGGGCTGGTTTTGAGAGGGCTTGCATGGACTTGTCCTATGGAGTGAGTGATTTTATCCCTTTTGATACTCATGATTGAGTATGGAGATGTTTGGGAAAATATTACGTCCACAGGGGTACTTTTACTGATGCATCTTCTATATAGCAGGACCAACTTCCATAGGTATTCCAGCTTGAGGATCTAAGAGTGGGGGATCCAGTATGTATACGATGAGCAGATAGTCATGATTAGAGTAGTACAATTCCAACATGGTGATCATTGGCAGAGACTAGCATGGGACTCAGGAATTGCAGGGCTGATCATTTCATTGACTGATGGAGGTGAGTGGATCCTTCCAAGGGGAGGTTATTTTGACTTTAGCTTCGGTATTGAGGAGAGCACGTCACTTGAGGGTGATTCATTGGGGTCTTACCATACCTCACTATGGAAGAAACATATGGAGTTGGTGGAGATTGTGTTGGTATTGGTATCAACTTGGAGGATGGACTCAGTCTAGGTTGAGACCATGTGTCATTTATAGGAGACTCATGGTGTTGATATGTTACAGGATTATGCTTCACAGGGTATTGCAGTTCATGTCCTGATATGGTACCCAACGGATAGAGTGTGTGATATTTTATCTTTGGATGGAGCCTATGGTGTGTCCCAGATGTGGAAATGGGACCCATGTATTATATATGGATTGATTCAGTTATTTCTTGAGGACAAGCAATATTCTAGCAAAGAGGATTGTACTTTGGGACATCATTATATTACAGAGTGTTATGATGACCATAGTAGTGAGATGGATTTTATAGAAAGTACAAGAGATTTTGAGGGTTTTTTTGGGGTATGTCTTGCATCACTCATCTTATTTCATCATTATGATCCATTTCGCACAGCTTGGTTGTGGTTTCGTTGCATTCCGACGATTTCCATGATTTTGAGTTATTTTGGGCTATATGTTAATTAAATTCACTAAGGAGGTCGTATTGGGCATAATACTTGGAGGAACCTCTTAGTGTAATAGCTCATTGGAATCAGGAGGAATAATACTACATGATTGGATGATGAGAAGTGACTTTCAGTGGCCAGGTAAGCCAAGATAGTCATATATATTTATAATAAAAGTACCTTGAATAATCCCTCCAATTTAATAGATTATTGTTTTTCCATGTTTGCATTGTGAATAACGCGTCATGCGAGACCATCATTATCTTACAATAACCCATATTATTTGTGTTTCTACTCCCTATAGATATGTCGGTCATATAATTAGTTTCAGGTTTTCCTTAATTAATCATACAATACTAGTATTAGATGAAGGTTCTTATTAGTGGTTGGAACAAGATTTCACCGTGCAAACAATTCAAGTTGAAGCCCTAGTTGATATAGAGTGCTTGTATGTATGTGGAGCTACGTTGTTTCACCTCTTCGTGTTGGTTTCCCTCCATAAATAAATCGGATCATCACATGTATGAAATTATAAAAGGATTTAAGTGAAACTTTGTAGGATATTTTGTCCCTTTTATCCAAGGAGTGAACAAGTGAATTAGAAATTGGGTCATGATCATATCTAAATATACCATATGCGCATCTAAAATTATTTATTTCATTTGGAACCATAGTTTTGAAGAAAAGGTAGTGGAGCATGTAGCTTCTTGTTGATTCGACTTCTTTGTCCATTTTATTGAGTGTTAAGGTTTTTTGGGTTGTTCAATATTGACTTATTTGGGTTATCGAAATTGAGATTGTACTTTATTTTTTTCCAATGAAAACATCATGGATAAATTCAAGGGATGCTTCTTGACATTTTTGGATGGCATCCCTAGTAATCATATTGGCATAGGCTACTGTGCCTCACCTAGGGCTTTGACCTAGGCACATGTTCACATAGAATTATCCAAATACATGACAACAAATTTGTAGCAACAAGTAGCAATTAGAGATCATGCTTCATATTATGTTGCATTCAAATATTGAAAAAAAGTAGAATGAATGATGAAGTAGCAATTAGAGATCATGCTTCATATTATGTTGCATTCAAATATTGAAAAAAAGTAGAATGAATGATGGTTTGAGAATTAAGAAGTTTTTTCCCCTCAATATCCTCCTTATTTTTCTAGTCAAAGTTAGGGTATATTTCTTGTTTGATTGAATGCTAGTATTTTATTTTTCAATACCAAAGTTTAGGCTTGACGACAAAGTCAACTATTAGTACATGTCACTTTGTAGAATAGTATGTAGATACCATACACACCATCCACTAGGAATCAAACCTAGGCTAGTGGAGGAAAAATCACCTTTATTTAAACCTCTACAACTCAACCAATTGAGAAGTGATAACTTACAATACATATAGGTTAAAATTAATATAACTAACCATTGTATGACAAACTATAAGAGAGTTCAAAATGTTGAAATGGGTGTCAAGTACCTCACTCAGTTTGTAGAAAAAATTGTAAAGTCCTTGGTTAGCCTAGAACAAAATTTGAGTGCACTATAGGATAAAAAATGCCAAGCTTGTTAGCACCAAAAAATAGAGCAGTTGGTGATATGATTCTTTACTATGATAATCTTGGCAACATCTTAGACTTGATTCAAGACTAATGGGCATTGAGAGTGAAGGTAACATCATGCACTTGGGTTAGGGTGGCAATGACCAAAACCGACTCATATCATGTGAGTATGGGACCATGTTACCAATTCCTCTAGTACAAAGTAAAACAATACCAAAAATGTGTAGTGTGAGTTATGTTTGATATGATTCTTTACTATGATAATCTTGGCAACATCTTAGACTTGATTCATGACTAATGGGCATTGAGAGTGAAGGTAACATCATGCACTTGGGTTAGGGTGGCAATGACCAAAACCGACTCATATCATGTGAGTATGGGACCATGTTACCAATTCCTCTAGTACAAAGTAAAACAATACCAAAAATGTGTAGTGTGAGTTATGTTTAATTAGTTCATTAAACATAAAGAAAAGAGAGTGTTAATAATAAACTAAAACAATAAATTTAAATGAAAGTGGAAAAATGATACAAATTTTGTGAATTGGATTTATTTTAAATGATTAGAGGAATGTTGTTACCTTCCAAAATTTAATACTCACGAGTACATTATATAAAATAAAACTTAATCATAACATAACCAATTGGATGATTATATCTTATTTGTTATCTCCATTGACATTGAGAGTTTCAGTTTTAGTTGTACTCTCTTATTTTTCATTTTATGTCTAAAACCTCCCCTCTTAAATAAATAAAGTATTTGAGGATCTTGCATTGTACTCGTTTATTTTTCATTTTATGTTTAATCAATAAACCTCCCCCTCTTATATAAATAAAGAATTTGAGGATGTTCCAATTTATTTTAATATTTAATAAATAGGTGGAGGTGTCTCCTGCTAATAGCGTAACGGGGGTTTAGTTTCCGTTAAATAAATAAAGTATTTGAGGATCTTGCATTGTACTCGTTTATTTTTCATTTTATGTTAAATCAATAAACCTCCCCCTCTTAAATAAATAAAGAATTTGAGGATGTTCCAATTTATTTTAATATTTAATAAATAGGTGGAGGTGTCTCCTGCTAATAGCGTAACGGGGGTTTAGTTTCCGTTAGGTTACAGTTCAAATTTGGTTACATTTTGAAACCCTATTGTGAATAGAGGTGTTAGATTTCCAGAGTCCGTTTGCTGTCAGTTATACGTGAACAAAATTCACAACAATAAGTAATTTTAAATAATCGAAAAGTCAAAGATATTAGATAATTTAAAAATGGCCAATAATATTTTTTATTTTATATTGGATTACTAGATACCAATGTGATTAAAAAGTTATGTAATTAATGTGATTAAAAAGTTATGTAATTGATGTATGAAAATAAAATAACAATCCAAAATTTAAAGAGATTTGACTGAATACAATCTTAAATAATCATTTATAATCCAAAATTCAAAAATTACAAAGTACATATTAACGAGTTTTCTTAAATAATTATTTAAAATTCAAAATTTAAAAATATTTTGTAAAAATAAAAATGTGCATCAAAAATAAAGAAATACCCTATAATCTAGTATAATTTTTTTTCAAATAATACATTTATTTTTTCCTTGTATTTAGTACATACTAAAATCATACTTAGCATGAAATTAAAAAATAACAAATCACCAATATTTAAATGAGATAAACCTAAACTTCGTAAAGTCCATCGTAATACTTTTTTAATTACTTTTGGTTGTTGAACCTATCTCGATATTTTTACACTTACCTTTGGCGGTTGAACCTATCTCGATAAACAATTTCTTATTATTTATTTATGACACATTTCTATTAGAGTTCATTATAAGTTCGTTGAAGTTTATAATGATTCGGTGAATATTTCATTTTATAGTAAGTTTTTTAAATTAAAGATCAAAATTATATAATCAATTATTAAATTATAATACTTACTGATAATTGAGTTACTAAATAATTTGGTTGACTTCGTCGATATGTGACAAAATAGATAATAATTAGAACACCCCGAAGCTGTGAAAGGGAATCCTGAAAAAAATCAACATATGTTTTTTTTGCAATGTTAATTTTACCAATGTGTACCATTCTACTATCTTTGCTTCATTCCCGGGGACTCAGTGAGAGTATTGAAATGTTTGAATCATAGGAAACCAAAGTCATTCATTCAAATGACTCAATAGTCTACTAAAGATGCAGATCAACAACAAACAACTTGCAACAACAAACAACTTGCTATTTGCTCATAAATGAAATCAAAGCCCAATTGAATATTTCACTTATCATGCATTCATAGCAGGTCACGATACAACTACAACAAGCATGTTTTTAAGTTTTTCAAATTTATCTCTACTCAAAGATTTGTGGAGAATATTAGTCATTCAATGTTAAGTGGCACAATTAGTTTGATATCCTCATCTTGCACCAACTCTGTGATCTTATGTTGATGAATTTTCTTGGGTTTAGACATAATTGAAATCTTGAAAACGAAAACATTTTAGGAATCCTTGGGATTCTTTCGGTTATCTTGCCAAGCCTTATGATAGGATTCTCTCCAAAAAAAGGAATAAGCAAATGGAAATAATTATGGATTCCAGAATAGTTGGTTCTCATGTAGAGACAATTCCAATAGGTTCAGTCTCAATAATAAGCATAACCCACCTACCCAAAAATATTTAATGTAATTGATTCATCTTGCAACCCAGTAAGTATTACTGTGAAATTGAATTCTAAATGGTTGACCACCGATAATGAAGAAGAATGGTATCAAGGATTAATCCATTTGCTCAACTCCCTCTGCCTATAAAGTCACGGTGCTTGGGTGGTAGGATTTTCTTCGAACGCCTGGGTAACAAACATAAACTGGATGGATCTAGCCTCACTGATGGTGGCATCTAGTATGGCAAGAAAGAAAATATTAGAGACATATTTTGGTCTTGCAAGTTCACCAAATCACATTGGTCTTATACAAGGTAGTGGGTGCATGATATGTGAGCCTTAACTCTTTAAGAATATGGTGGGATGGCTTTGGCATGTCCTCTGGATCACTACTCTATCCTATTTGTGAAAAAATAGATGTAAAACTAATTGTGAGGATTCTAAAAAGGATTTCAATAGAATGGATTTCCATGGTTTTTTACATGACTAAGCAAATCAAATTTGTGTTAATCCCTTTTACAATACATTATCTCCTCTAATATGGGAGCCCTATTGGATATGCTTTCCTTTCTTCGTGTGATAAGGAAAAAATTCAGTGTTGTGAGGGCCTGCGCTTTGTACTTTGTATTGATGTCGTAATATAAGACATAGAATTTTTCAAAAGAAAAGTGTTCAGTGATCATATATTAGTAGTGATAATTCAAGAAAACAAGTCAGCAATCACAATGTCTACAACCTCCACATTCGACAATGTCAAAAAAATACAAATTCGAAAAAGAACATGTCAGTTAGTATTGTATGAGAATTTACTTATGAGGAGGATGTTCCATAATGGGATTGTTTGTGTTTTTTTTCTAATATTTATTTAATGACTCAATTGGCATCCTTTATAATATATTTGTAACCTTTGATACCGTTCTATCTTATGTTAATGAGGATTTCAATGTTACTGGAAATCACTTAGTTATTAGTAAATTTTAAGAGGCGATGTGCTTTTACTTGTTTTGTCTTTCTTTATTGTGATTAATTTATCCCTATGAGGTCTCTTGGTAGAATATTCACAATGTTGCTACTTTAACTAAAATAATTTCACGCCATCCAAAGAAGCCAAAGGACCGATTTCCACAAATGTGAAAGTCAGAATACCCGTATCATTCTAGATCCAACACCCATCACTGAGGGTTCTCAAATCTTTTAGGATTCATTTCCAGAATGATTTCTATGTGTATAACTTGTCCTTTTAGGAACCATTTCCAAAATGTATTTTTTTATTTTAAAACCCTAATTTAATGAATCAGCAAGTCCTAAAAATTTGAGAGCTGCACTTACGCCCTGGTGCTCTAACACTCAAACTTCTGGTAAGTTTACTGAATGTAAATTTATGAAACAATGCATCTCACATCTTGCCTACTATATTGATACCTTTAACTAGTCATTCAAAAATATAAATACATTTAACGAGTCATTCAAAGATAAGAAGCACGAGGAATCCAGAGTTCTCGAAAGAAAACTAAGCTTTCGTGTAAATACACAATAATCAAGGTCAGCAAAATAAAATTTAATTGAGAACTTTCCACACTTCCCATGAAGAATCAACCATCGTAAGAACCAACTTTGTCCCGTTTATCAAATTCTCATTGTTGTTCACATCATTCTCCGCCAATTATATAGCTGTCTTTGTCACTCTTCCAATTGCAAAATTAAATGCAAAAAGGGCACCGACATTCACAAAATAAAGCCTTGTATTCTGAACGTCTATGACATTTGCATCAACGTTTGTGCAATAAATCAGACTGAATACATAGAATGCTAGCACCAGAACCACTAGACAATCCTGACAATGCAAAAAAAGGCGCATGTTAAAATATCACGTTCAAGATTCTGACTTGGATAAAAAAAACAAATATTATACAACATAAATATGAATGGAAAATTCAAGTGTTGTGATATCCTACCATCGAGTAATAATCAAGATGAAGGGGAGGTTGCATCAACACATTTTGCAAGCCAAAGAGATTGAAACAAAAAATTTCAAGTCCAAAACAATTTCCATTTACAGTGAAAATCAAAACAAAAGTCTCAATGCTTTGGAAGCATTAGACAACTTTAATTGCAAAAATATGGCGGAAGGAAGGAAATTTCAAGTGGAGAGTAGCCAAAAATTGATACCTAAAGCTTCAAAGGACTTCAAGCAAGCAGGATTTTGGACAAGAAATGTGAATCTGGGCATGACTCTTTGCCTGGATTAAATATTAAAGATCCATCTCTGTAGCTTAAGAAAATGATTTTGAAGCAGGCATTAGCCTCAAAATTTAAAGCCGATAATGACGATAGCCTCGTTCTTCAAAATAAAGAATATCCATGACACTGTATAATAAGTAAAGATGATGGAGATAGAATTTGATGGACAAATTGTCCATTATAGAGTGATTTTCCCATGAGATGCTAAATATTGTGCAACAGATACTTATTACTTCTATTGTTGGGTCCACTCCAAAGCAACATAAAGGAGGCTTGGTGTTATGTGCAAGCAAATACCAAGGAGATATTGTTTATGCAGAACACATTTAAAATTAATATTATTATCATAATATAAACTTAAATTATTTAAATTTCGATATTTAAGTTTAGTTTAGTATTAAATATACTAAACTTAATTTTTATACAGAATATGTTAAAACACATTTAAAATTAATATTATTATCATAATATAAACTTAAATCATTTAAATTTCGATATTTAAGTTTAGTTTAGTATTAAATATACTAAACTTAATTTTTATACCGAATATGTTAAAAACAATGTTCAACGCTACTCAATCATTGAGTAGCAGTGATGGAATAATAATAATAATAAAAAGAAAAGGTGTAGGATGCCATTCCCTTCCATAATAATAATAATTCAGGATGCCATTCCCTTATCCATATATCAAAATACTTTTTAAGTGTACCAAAACAGCATGAACCCATTTTCCCCGACTGGATTCATAGAGATTTAGTATTATTTATGGTGTGGAAAATGCAATGCTATTCTACCATTCGAGAGGACTTAATTTGCGGGTACTACTGTTGCAATAGTAAAATGGATTCATGGAGATTTAGTATTACTTATGTTGTGGAAAATGCAATGCTATTCTGCCATTCGAGAGGACTGAATTTGCGGGTATTATTGTTTCAATAGTAAAATGGATTTATGGAGATTTAGTATTATTTATGGGGTGGAAAATGCAATGCTATTCTGCCATTTGAGAGGACTGAATTTACGGTACTATTGTTGCAATAGTAAAATGTACGCTTTGTATAGTTTTCTATGGTTGTTAAAATTAATTGAATTTGTGACTTTGAAACTTAAATCAAAATATTAAAGTATGTGCACTAACCACTAAAAAATGGTATGGATATGACTTGGTTAGGTACGACTGATATATGATTGGAGGCTGGTACATATTGTTACTGGTGGCTAAAAAAACTTTTAATCGATTGAGTGGATTAGATGAGGCAATATACAATATTGATGAAAGTATAGAGAAACTTAAGAATCATTTTCCCTCTTCTCGCGATTTAATGATTCCCTCTTCTCACGATTTAATGATTTCAGATGATGTGAATCAGATGGATGTACTTTTGCCAGACGTTCAGAGTGTTGTCCACTATGATAGCTTAATATTAATTACATCTCATGAAAAATCTCTTAAGATACATCAATTTAGAATTTAAATGGCCTTCAGATACAACACTCGCGAGAGCTCTTCTGCTCCCATGTCTTTGTTGGAAATGGTGACAACAAAACTCATCCGTGAATAGGATTCTAGATCCTATAAACCAGGATTGGTTGTAACCAATGCACCTAAGTTAAACTATGGATGAGATTACATTTAATAGTCAGTTTCTAATATACATTGCTATAAATTTGTATGCCCATAGAGGCTGTGAGAGTGTCTGAGAGGAATGAGATCCGACTGTAATCTCCATTAGCTGAATAATAAGATGACCGATACCTATGCTTGGTGGACGTAGCCCAACTTTTGGGTGAACCACGTAAACTGCTGTGTCCTTTTTGTTTGCATATGTATTGATTGTCTTATGGTAATTGTTGTTTCCGCACTGGCAATTACAACAAGTGGTATCAGAGCTCGGGAGCTGAGGAGCTGAGGAGGACGCAGCCGAGAAGAGTCACTGTTGAAATTTCTTGTTGTTGGCATTGACGCTTGGCAAAGACGTGCACAGGGGCGCCAACGCTGAGCAACAGTCTAAGGGGGAGCGCCGGTGCTCGAGACCAAGTTGACGGGCGCGCCGGCGCTAGAGACCAACTTTAAAGGGAGCCTTGTTTAATGAAAATTGGCTTTTTTGATAGGGAGCGCTGGAAGGGAGCCGACGCTCACCTTACCGACCATAGGGAGCGCCAGCCCACTAGTTGACTTATGCACGTCTCATTGATTTGGTTGAGCGCCCCCTTATCTCCTCCAAAGGAGCGCTGAAGAGGTTAAGGAGCGCTCCCCCCCTTATAAAATATTCCTTTGAAATTTTTTCTTTCAAAATATATGTTTGCATATTTGGGCAAGTATTAAAGATTTTTTATATTTTCTATTTTTTGGAAAGTATTAAAGTCTTTTGGTATTCAAGTATTAAACAAAAGATTTTTTATTATATTTGAAATTTAAATATAATATGGAATGATGGAGGATAAAGGGTGGAGGAATAAGGTGGAATGAATTTTTTATTAAATTTGTTTTTTTAAGGTGAATGTATGTATGAAAATTACATAACATTATTTCTCCACAAATTTTAAAAGGGTTTTTTTTTTGATATTACAAACAATAGTGTTTGTTCCTTTTATGTTCCTTCTAATGAAAAAGATGCAGAGTGCTAAGCTCGAAATTGAAAAATTTAATGGCAAGAACAATTTCGAGATCTGGAAGGTTAAGATGCACGATCTGCTCGTGCAACAAGGCGTGGTGAAGGCGCTTTTGGGAAAAACAAAGAAGCCTGCGTCCATAACAGACGAAGACTGGGATGAGATGGATGCGAGAGCACTGAGTGCCATACGCCTGTGTTTGGCGGACGATGTACTGTTCAACATTGTTACAGAGAAGACAGCAGCCGGTTTGTGGTCAAAGATGGAAATCTTGTACATGACAAAATCCTTGACAAACAGGATCTTTCTGAAAAGGCAACTGTATAGTTTGCGCATGAAGGAAGGTACGAAAATTGTTGATCATCTAAATACTTTCAATACTCTTCTAGTCCAGTTGAATAGCATGGGTGTGAAATTTGAATCCGAAGATAAGGCAATTACTTTATTGTGTTCTTTGCCTTCGTCATGGGATCATTTCGTTACCTCTATTCGCTTCAGTTCAACAGAAACTATTGAGTTTGATGATACTGTTGGAGCTTTACTATCTGAGGAAACAAGGAGGAAATCAAATCTAGAAACCTCTACATCTGAGGCATTGGTGGTCAGAGGCAGACCAAAAGAAAGAGGACAGGGT
>ML785352.1:300102-321891 GCA_009831015.1 Picea engelmannii | reverse complement strand
TACCATTTTGTAAGACAGGTCATCGATGAAGGTGGAGTCTCTCTTGAAAAAGTGCATACAAAAGAGAACTGTGCAGACATGTTCACAAAACCAATACTGTTAGAGAAGTTACAATGGTGCTTGGCTTCTCTTGGCTTGCAGAATAGGTGATGAACAGAAGCAGGAGCAAGGTATCAGGTTAATTGTTGTCAAGGTGGAGATTGTTGGAAACGGTGACAACAAAACTCATCCGTGAATAGGATTCTAGATCCTATAAACCAGGATTGGTTGTAACCAATGCACCTAAGTTAAACTATGGATGAGATTACATTTAATAGTCAGTTTCTAATATACATTGTTATAAATTTGTATGCCCGTAGAGGCTGTGAGAGTGTCTGAGAGGAATGAGATCCGACTGTAATCTCCATTAGCTGAATAATAAGATGACCGATACCTATGCTTGGTGGACGTAGCCCAACTTTTGGGTGAACCACGTAAATTGCTGTGTCCTTTTTGTTTGCATATGTATTGATTGTCTTATGGTAATTGTTGTTCCCGCACTGGCAATTACAACAGTCTTCAGTCAACAACATCCACTCTCTGAATTCGAATCTCTGGTAGATGAATTCACAAAATCCTGTCATGGTTTTCTTTTATCTCTAAAAGTATTAGGGTCACTTCTTTACGGAAGCGATGACCAATTTCACTGGAAAAACCAACTAATTCCCGTTGAAATACAACGAAAACTAAAAATTAGTTATGAGACACGAATGAAGAGGAAAGTCAGATATTCTTAGATATTGCCTATTTTTTCATAGGAGAAAACAAGGATAAGAATGTAATAATATGAAACGCATTAGGCTGGTTAGTTATGAGACACTGAATGAAGAGAATGTCAGATATTCTTAGATATTGCCTATTTTTTCATAGAAGAAAACAAGGATAAGGCTGTAAGAACATGGAACGCATCGGGCTGGAAGGGTTCTCTGCCGGGATTAAATATTAAAGATCCATCTCTGTAGATTAAGAAAATGATTTTGAAGCAGGCGTTAGCCTCATAATTTAAAGCTGAAAATGATGATAGCCTTGGTCTTCAAAATAAAGAATATCCATGACACTGCCTAAGATCCATCTCTGTAGCTTAAGAAAATGATTTTGAAGCAGGAGTTAGCCTCATAATTTAAAGCTGAAAATGAGGATAGCCTTGGTCTTCAAAATAAAGAATATCCATGACACTGCCTTAGAGACGCAAAGGCCTTCGCACGACAAAGATAATAGAAACCTACCGTCAAATAGCACGAGCTTTGAGGTTGAGAGCGACATTTTTCTTGCATCAAGGTTTGCTAAAGCTCCAGATAGGAGGCCATCCTGCCACCGGGGGTGCTCTGCAACCGCAGAAACACCAAATGCACTCATTAGAAATGCGTTCGACCCAAAATCTTAAAAATGGGAAAAACAATTAATGCAGTTATGTTGTATAGACCTGGAGGGGGTTCCACTTTGGTTCGAAGTGCTCAGTCTCGGCAGGGGTTTGTATTTTTTGTCTGGAATCTTTTCTCGTCTGGAATCCCGCTGGGCACTATAGCCTGAGGATATTGTTGGAAATTCAGCCTATTTTTGTTCTCCCAATTGATTTGACAAGTGTTTGGAGAGCCATGCTGTTGCAGAACAGCCCAAGGAAACATGAAAGGCCTTGGTTGTGCTTGGCTCAACAACCTATGGATTCGGTAAGGCGATCTGATCCACCATATCCAACAATTGCCTCCACTGCTACAGGGCACTGCGGGCGCCTTCCAAGAGAGAAGAAGATGGGGCACAACGTGGAACAAGAAGAATATATCAGAAGACCTGCCTTCATTCATGGCAGTTTTCGCCAAATTTTTCGAAATTTATATCAGAATACCCGCCTTCGTTCATGGCAGTTTTCTCGATTTCCTTCCATTTCAGAGCATTCTTCCTCATTTCTTCTCCCGATTTACTCCGCTTGTCAACAACTATTCTCATACATCTCTCGATCTCTTCCCTTCCAACAGTCCCATCTTCTCCTTTTCTCATTCTCAATCTGGCTTTCCACACGTCCGCCAGGAATTTCGAATTGGTGGTCTGACCAGTCCAGACACCTACGATAACCACCGGAGCCCCCAAGCTCAAGGCCAACTCATAGATTTTCTGAAGTCCCAAGGCCAACTCATAGATTTTCTGCGGGTTTATAACTATTATGCTGCCGAAGGAAATGTATACGATGGACGAGGGGGGATTCCTGTCCAGCCACTCCTGCACTCTATTCGTTTCCTTCCACGGATCTGCGTCGACTCATGCGTCCTGTAGATTACGTCCGTCGAGAAGAGCGGAGGGTATACAAGGGCCTATGCTGCTAAATGGGACTCCAAATCTTGATCTCATAAAGTGGATCTTCTCGGCCTCAAGTTCATAGAAGGTACTCGCAAGAACCCATGACGCATCGCTGAGACCGTCCAATTGGCGAAGATAAATCTGTAGTGGGTCGCATTTTGGAGTCACTGACCTGCAAAAAAGATTGGATAAAGAAACCATGATGATGACCACCTCTTAGTGTTTGATTGATCCCATGTGTTATTGTTTGATTGATCCTGGATAGACGAAAATTGGATGAAAACATCTCCTAGAGAACGTCTTCGGCTTAATAATAGGAAAGATAATCTAGTTTGGAAATAGAAAATTTATAATTAAGGGTTTTATATTTTCCATGAGTCAACTAGTTTATATATTTTAAGTTTCAAATTATAAAGCATTTAGAGGGATCTAAATTTTGGAGATACAAATAATTTTTAGAGTATAAAACTTAAAAAAAAAATTTGATTCTTCTTGACACTTGATAAATGGTTTATAAATATTATGGTTTATAAATATTATAAGATAGATGGTTTATAAATATTATATTATATCTTAAAAAATTTAAATATATAAAATTATATTATTTAAGTTTAAAATTTAATTATACATATTTATTTATTTAATAGATAAATTAATAATAAATTAATATATATTATTTAATATTTAAATTAATAATATATTAATTATATTATTTGAAACTTTTAATTAAAAAATAATATTCCTTTAAAGAAAATTTAGAAAGAGATAGATTAGTGACATAGAATAGAGGAGAGGATAGTGTATCATTACACTATCAAAACTTATGTGCATCAAGATATGTATGTTATCACTAGAAGGGGGCATCTACACTAGCTATCATGAAATGATTTGTAATAAACTCTTTAATATGGTAAATGTGTTATTCACAAAATACTACATAAACAATAATTATATCAATAAGAAGAAGCATCGAAAAATTAAACATATAGATTTTTATAGTTGGAGAGAATTCCTTTCTAGAAGATAATGCAAGTATTAATTTTTTAAAGTGTAATTGAGAAGACTATGTGACAACATCTTCTTCATACTAGGCTCTAGAGTGCCATTTGGCACAATAATTCAACATTACTACTTGGTAATCTATGTATTTTATTTGTCTTTCTTTCTTTTAATGTACATATATTTATACCTACATTCATTCTTCTTTTAATGTACATATATTTATACTTACATTCATTCTTCATAGACAATGTAAATAAACTTATTTAAATAAAGATTGCATTCCAAAAAAAAAAATAGTTTCTCCTTTAACAATCATAACAACTAAATAAACACTAGATAGCAATGGGATGGAACACAGTAATTGATTTTTCATCTCAATGAAGATGACTTCCAATTTTTACTTCCTCAATCGATCCTTCTCTGTGGGAAAGTGCATGAGGTTCTATCACTTTCATCCCAACCAACACACCTTGATTTTTGTGGTAACCCATGCAACGGTTTTGCATCATCTCCCATACCTCTCTAGCAAATCATGCATACAAAATCCTATCTCACAATAAATATCTTAGAATCTTATCAATGCTTGGGTTACTATTTGTCTTCACATATAGTTTTTCTTGAAAAAAGATTTATAATAGTTAGGCCACTCTCACCATTTCAATCACAAGTTTAACAATTTTTTTAATTTTTTGTGTTACCATTCAAGAAATCACAACCCCAATCCTTTTCACTCTCATACTAGTAGTCTCATTCCCCCACTATAAATTTAATTCATCTTCATCAATGATCCTTTCAAACTCTTCATACCATGAAATTCCATGGGTAAACATTGATATACAATTATGGTGCCTATTAACAATTTGTAATCGTTTTTCTATTCCCCAATTTATGTTATAAATGATAAGGTAAATCCTATTTTTTCATCCTTCCTACTTGTCTATTATTCTAATGTTCATATTATTCTTTCCCTTTATCCATGATTCCATATCTCCTATCATCATTATGTGTTGGACTTTGCCTTAATTTATCCTCTTATTTATGAAAGCTAGGCTTCCATGGTCAAATTTTGGAACTGCTACCCTAGAAGTGTCTAGAAAGCATGGTCACCTAGGCCTTTCCCAAACATCTTTGCAAGAACTGACAACAAATTTGTTGCTCAATTTTTTTTCCCTTTGAGACCAAATATATTTTTACCCCTAAATGGCTTTCTTCCCTATGTTGTAGCTTGGCATAAAATTCAAAATGGGCCTCTAATCAACAAAATGTTAATTTTTTTGGACTACTAATATTAAAGTACCACTAGGAGCACCATTCTCCCATAATTCTAATGGATTGTTGCTTGTTTTCCTTAGTGATTTTTGAAACAAGGGTTTGGCCTAGTCAAACACAATGCAAAATTTGCATTCATGGATCTAATTTTGGAATGCTTCCCTAGAAGCATGTGGTCATCATTATCACCTAATCCTTACACAAAACACTCTCTAGAACTTATGACATGCAATTTTTCTTCTCAATTTTGTTCTTCTTCCCTCGCGACCAACTTTCCATATGCCCTTAAATGGATCTATGCCATGAGTTAGAACTTTCCATAAAATGCATACTATGAATTGGATTAACAAATTGTTTCTTTTTTGTGACTCGTGACATTAGAGTGCCACTAGGGGTTCCATTATCTCATGAGTCCCATGGCCCAATTCTCGTATCTTTATAATTCTTAGAACTAAGGTTTTTCTAATGAGGGGCAATGCAAATTTTTCATTTAGGCATAAACTTTCAAAAAAATTTCCATGTGAGCATGTGGATAGAATTATTTCTTTAACCTGGCTAAAACATGCTTGTTAGAACTGAAGACACACAAGTCTTTTACTTGGTTTGGAATTTTAATCACCAAGGCCAATTTCCCATCTGTTCTTGAATGAAAACTCATCATAAAACAAAAATAGGGCCTCAAGTAAACACATAGTTGATTTAGTTGGACATGAGATCAAATTCCCACTAGGGGCTCTCTTACCTTGCAACTCACATGGAAAAACAGTTGTTTACTTCAATGATTCTTGAAACTCAAATTCTACCCAATGAGAGGTAATGAAAAACTTTAATTTGTCTATCAAATTTTGAAATTAATGTCTCCTTGGAAGGGTGTGGATAGTGTACTCACCTTCAAATTTCCAAAACATGTTTCCATAAATTATGTCATGCAATTTTTATGATTAATTTTTTTTTCTTACTCTCCATACCTTTTTTCCATACATCCTTAAATGGATCTAGCTCCAAGTTATAATTCACCATAAAATTGAAACGAAGACTTAGATTGATGAGACATGAATTCTATTTGTCTTTTCACAGTTAATTACTTGTATATGCACCCTTCTCATGCGATTCCCATGTATCAACAACGTTTTTTTAAGATTACTAAAAAAACGATTTTTCCCAATGGAAAATTTGCATTTGCAGGTTTGAATTTGAAATTGTACCATAGAATGTGTGGAAAATATGCTCACCTCATATATGATGAAGACACTCCTTTCAAAATTTAGAATATGATTTTTTTTTTCTTATATATGCTAAAAACAATTTTTTCAAAACTGAAAATATGCAATTTTGTTGCTCAGTTTTTTTTTTCTTATGAGGACCGATTTTCCATGCATTATTAAATAGGTCTATATGGAAAGTTAAAACTACAATAAATAGAAAATGGGGACTCATATTGAGAAACAATTGACTCCCACATCATAACACTTGTGTTTTTTACTATTCCCCAAATTTGTGTTTTGCTCAATGAGAGGTAGTGGAATTTTCATTTGGGGGTTTAATTTTGAAAATGATACCCTTACAGTGTATGGATGACATGATCTCGTTGTCCAACCCCAAACATAATTTTTGTAACTAATTTCACACAATTGTTTTTCTCAATTTAGTTTTTTCTTGCCTGGGACCAATGGCTTCTAGTTGCAAGTTGTAACTTGCCATAAACCGCAAAATGATGTTTTGATAGATGAATAATCAATTCCATTAGTCCCATGAAATTATAATACCGCTAGGGGTTCCCTTATATTTTTATTCCTATGGCATGTTGCATGATGCTTATGTTTTTGATAATTCATGGAACTAGGGTTTTATCAAGTGAGAAGCAAAGCAAAATTTGCATTCAGTGGTAAAATTTTGAAATTTCTATATTGGAAGAATGTTGTCATCATACTTAGCTTCACCTTACCCAAACATACATATTTGAACTAAATCTCATAATTTTATGCAGGATTTATTTTCCCCTCAGTCCAATTCGCTATATGTCCTTGAATGAATTTCCAAGTAATTTATCCTCTTATTTATGAAAATTATGCTTCCATGGTCAAATTTTTGAAATAATACCATAGAAGTGTCTATAAATCGTGATCACCTAGGCCTTTCCCAAATATGTTTACAAAAAATGACAACATGCAAATGTGTTGCTCATTTTTATTTTTTCCTACAGGACCAACTTGACATCTGTCCCTAAATGGGTTTGTTCCCTAAGTTGTAGATTTCCATAAAATTAAAAATGGGTCTCTAATCAACCAAATGTTAATTTTGTTGGAATACTAATATCAAAGTACCACCAGGGGCACTATTCTCTCGTAAGTCTAATGTCTTTCTTCTAGTTTTTCTTGATGATTCTTGAAACAAGGGTTTGGCCTAGTCAAATGCAATGCAACATTTTCATTCAAGGATCTAATTTTGGAAATTATTCCCTAGAAGCACGTGGACAACACTATCACCTAATCGTTACCTAAAAAAATCTCTAGAAATTACGACATGCAATTTTTCTTCTCAATTTTGTTCTTCTTCCCTCGAGACTAACTTGCCATGTGCCCTTAAATGGATCTAATCCATGAGTTATAACTTGCCATAAAATGTAGACTCATCATTGGATTAATGAATTGTTGATTTTTTGACTCATGACATTAGAGTGCCACTAGGGGTTCCCTTATTCCATGAGTCCCATGGACCCAATTCTTGTTTCTTTATCATTCTTAGAACTAAGGTTTTTCTAATGAGGGGAAATGCAAAATTTACTTTGAGGGGTAAAATTTCAAAATTGTTTTAATGGGACCATGAAAATACTATGATTTATTTAACCTTGCTAAAACATGCTTGTTGGAATTGGAGATACAAAATACTTTTACTTGGTTTAGTATTCTAATCTCCAAGACAAATTTTTCATGTGTTCTTCAATGTAAACTCATCATAAACACACATGGGGCTTCAAGTAAACAAATAATTTATTTTGATGGACATGTGAAATCATAGTACCACTAAGGTATCTATCACCTTGAAACTTGCATGACACAACACTTGTTTTCTTCAATGATTCTTGAAACTCAATTTTTTCCCAATGAGAGGCAATGCAAAAATTTAATTTGGCTATCAAATTTTGAAACTAATGTTTGGTTGGAAGGGTGTGGATAGTTTACTCATGTTATCCTTTCCAAAACATTCTTTACATAAATGATGTCAGGGAATTTTTATTCTCAATTTTCTTTTCTTATTGTCCATACCTATTTTCCATGTTCCCTTCAATGGCTCTAGCTCCAAGTTATAATTCACCATAAAATATAAAATGAACCTCAGATTGATTAAAAAAAAAATTATTAGAATTTTCACAATTGATTACTTGTAGAGGAGCCCTTTTCATGTGAGTCTCATGTCCCCAAAACCCTTTTTTTATGATTCCTAAAAAGAAGATTTTTCCCAATATGTGGCGATGCAAAATTTGCATTTGAAGGTTTGAATTTGAAATTGTACCATGGAATGTGTGGAAAACATGGTCACCTCATATATGTTGAAGTAAATCCCTTCAAAACTGATAATATGCAATTTTTTTCTTATATATGTTAAATACAATCTTTTCAAAATTGACAATATGCAATTTTGTCGTTCAACTTTATTTTCTCCTTGTCACGACCAATTTTCCATGCATCCTTAATAGCTCTAGAGGGCGAGTTAAAAACCACCATAAATAGAAAATGGGGAGTCAAAATAATAAAATATTGATCTCATTGTACTTATGGCATTGGATTACCTATAATGTTTCCATACTCACATGAATCCCACATCATAACACTTGTCTTTTTTGCTATACCCCAAATTTGTGTTTTTCCGAGCGAGAGGTAGTGCAAAATTTTCATTTGGGGGTTAAATTTTGAAAATGAAACCCCAACATCCTATGGATTACACGATCACATTGTCCAACCCCAAATGTAATTTTTGTAACTAATTTCCCACATTTTTTTTGCTCAATTTGTTTTTTTCTAGCCTAGGACCAATGGCTTCTAGTTGCAAGTTGGAACTTGTTGTAAGCACAAAATGAACCTTCTATAGATGAATAATCAATTCCATTAGTCTCGTGAAATTATAATACCACAAGGGATTCCCTTCTCTTTTGATTCCCATGACATGTTGCATGATGCTTATTTTTTCGATAATTCATGAAACTAGAGTTTTCTCAAGTGAGAAGCAAAGTAAAATTTGCATTCAATGGTCAAATTTTCAAATTTGTACATTTGAAGAATGTGGTCATCATCCGGAGCTTCACCTTACCAAAACATACATATTGGTACTCAAAGCTCATAATTTTATGCTTGATTTATTTTCCACTAGGTCCAATTAGCTACATGTCCTTGAATGACTCACAACCATGATTTGCAACTCATCATAAAACATAAACTAGAATTGGACCAACAAACCATCATTTTTTTTATGAAACACAATATCAAAGTTTTGTTAGGGAACCCTTCTCTAGTAAGGCCCATGGTTTGATGATTGTTTTTTTATGATTCCTAAAACTAAGGTTTTTTGCAATGATAGAAAATACAAACTTTGCACTCGAGGTTCAAATCTTGAAAATGTCAATTGAGAAGGATATGTATAGTGTGATCCCTTGATTGCAAAAGATTATTTGTAGAACTAAAGGAAAATTTTGTACTTTGTTTGAATTTTGTAATTTGTTCGAATGTGTTAGTTATGTGTATTGAAGTTATTGGAAGGAAAACAAGGTGAAGGATATGCAAGAGGTTAATAAAGATAAGAAGGAGAGATATTTTAGGTGTTAGTTATGTGTATTGAAGTTGCATAGGTCAATAAAGATAACAAGGAGAGATATTTTAGGTGTTAGTTATGTGTATTGAAGTAATTGGAAGGAAAACAAGGTGAATAGAATGCAAGAGGTCAATAAATATAACAAGGAGAGATATAGGTGTTAGTTATGTGTATTGAAGTAATTGGAAGGAAAACAAGGTGAATAGAATGCAAGAGGTCAATAAATATAACAAGGAGAGATATAAAGGGCTCTCATGAAATCATGAAAATTCAATAGGGTCACTACATTTGAAACCTATAAATAAAAATATAAACTAATAAATTTCAAAACCATATAATCTATGATACCTATTTAAAAAAATTAAACTTTCTCAAGGGATAAAGAACAAGAAAAAAAACTTAAAGATAATCCAATTTATTAACCAATAAATAAAAATATAAACTAATAAAGGTCAAAATCATATAATATGTTATAGGAGTCCTACTTAAAAAAAGAAACTTTCTCAAGAGATTAAAAACAAGGAAAAAACCTAAATGTAACCTAATTTATCAATAATGTTCATTGATTTTATTTGGATAGGAAAAGAAAAAAATATAAATGAGGAAAAATAAAAGTGTCTTTCTACTCAAGCAAATTAAAGTTATGAGGAAAGCTTGAGGGAATGTTGTCTCCATCATCATTTCTTATGTTGTCTCCATTACTCAAGGATGTGGGTGTTTCTTCCAATATCATTGGACATGAAACCCTTTTATAGTTTTATTTCCTATATAATTATGAATTTCTTACCTCACATGTCTACTTAATTATGATCATTCTAATAGGACATCTAGAAATTTTTTGGTATCCATTCAATTCTAAGGCTTGGAATGAGGTGATCCATTGGTCATGATTTCTACTTATATCAATTAATTTGAAATATTCTCTCTCACTTTGTAGACACTTCCATGGTCTCAACACAATGGTGTTTTTATTAATATATTCTATTAACCACGCATCACAACCCTTCAACAATCATCACTATCATATTTGTTTTGGTAATTTTTTATTTTTTCACAACAATGTCGATAATTACTTTTGACCAACTACTGCACCTCTCAATTTTTCTCACATTAGGAACATATACATGGTTCACTCCATCAATAAACTACTTATATAATTAATAGGTGCCACAATTTTTGTAAGAAGTCAATATGATTACTTCTATAAAGGACATCAATTACCAATGTAGTCTTCCTCTAAACCTCAACATGAAATATATCATCATCTTTGAGTCTAATCCAATAAATTCTATGTGGTCACCCATTTATATGTCACCAACACTATGAAATTATTTATCTTGAATGGTTGTCCCACATAGGAAACCTTGCCCGGGATCTTTGTTTTGGGAGAATGATCTCACACTTTTTGCATATCAGTTATTTAGTTGGGAAACATTATTTTATCAAATAAAACATTGTCTTCATCCATGCCTCCATGCTAAGAATTTTCCACCAATTTTAACTCCATCAACGAACTATTTCTTGTCTTGACCATAGCATTGCATACATACTCCAAGGAATCCACTCCTCTTTTCTAGTTGGATATGCCTCTTTCTCTACCCAAATATGGACTTATTTAAGACCACCACTCTTGATGAAGCATTCATCTATGACCTCACTATGGAATGTAAACTTATCTACTACCATTTCTTTTATTCTTATCATAACCATGAGCCTCACTTTGTTGCCTCTCACACACTACTATACCTCTCTCTACATTCTATTATTTATGTGTTTTATTCTTCTCACCTTTTTTGCTAGTTTTACTACCATAAGGTTCCCAACCAATATGCCACAGATTACCAATATCTGCAACATCAAGCTATCTCCAAAGATGTGTACACCAATGAGTATGCTATTTATTATTATGATCAATACTTTTACACTATTCATTTTACTCAACATGACAATGTCCCTCTTACCACCATAGTTCTCCCACTTATTGCTACTAATGACTAGGGACCTTTATCATCACTCCACTAATTCCCTATTTAAAAATATTTTTTATGTCAAGAATCCAATTTCCACTCTCATTCTCGATAATAGCAATAGAAACAACCCCATATCCCATTCCCTCATAATTTGTTTCTATCTCATTCCCTCATAACTCATCTTTGTCTCCCCACCACATGACATCTTTCTCCATATAACTTGGTATAGTTGTATCACATACAAACTTTTTTGTTGGTAAACAAATGCTACACCATTACCTTTTCAATTGGTTCTTTTCAAGACACCATGGGATGTAAACTCTCTCCTATACATTCTTATAATGTACTATTATGAATCGTGTACCAAAATTAACGTCATTATTTATATGATGCAAACTATATAACTTACACTCTTTTTAAAAATATCAATACTTACACACTAACCCCATGTATGGCCTCAAAACATTAGCTTATTTCTAGCACTATTGTTATGTTCCCCATAAATTTGCATTGATATATTTCCTTTCATATGAGGCATCCTCCCCATTTGATTGTTAATTTTCCACATCCCACCCCTCTAGGAAAACATACCTTCCACACTTTTATATTATCATTTCTCCTACAAAAAACCCTTCCATCCCACCATTACTGCATCCATTTATGAACCCCCTCATAAGCATGTCTCTGACATTGATCAACTTTCCACTAGTAATCTTGTAGTTCTAAATATCAATCTTATTTATCTCTCATCAAACCACATATTTATATCATCATTCACCTACATCCCATTCTACAAATACCTTTATCGTTATTCCCAATATCTCTACCAACTACTAAAAATGTTTCTCACACAGTGAAGCCAAACTTTGTGAAAGATTTTGTATTTGAGAAGATGTAGCATGGTTTGGATCACACTCCATACACAAATATGTGTCTATGAAGAACCATATGACATTATAAATGTTGAAATAAAAAATGAGATATAGCTAATGGAATGTTTTGAAGTTAATAATGTTATATTCATTGGCAAAAACATATCTATGTGATTTGATGATATTGAAGAAAACTTTTCTCTAGAAATTAGAGGGTTATTAGATTACGATGTCTTACAACTTGTTAAACCTTGTGATGTTGATACCATGTCTTCCTAGCTTGCTGTGTATCTTCTACCATGGCCATGCACTGGTCCATAATTTCAATACAAAATTTGACATCATTGATTTCGCTTCATGACTTAAAAATTAGTTGTTGGAGCATGGAGAGGGATATTGAAATGTTCTTTTAGTCTGCTTCCTTTGTTTCATTTGAATTTCCCATGGAGCCCACATTCACTAGAGTCGTAGGTGGGTGGCCAGAATAATGGGAATCCTTTCCACGACTGGAGGAGATAGTTGAGGCACTTGGAGGTGGGATTTCAGAGGAATTCCATTCCAAGAAGGAGGTTGGGGCATAACTTAGGGAGCACTTGCATTGATCAAACCACTTAACTTTGCATTCCTATCCAGACAGAGTATGCTTTCTCTTTTCCTTCTTTGTATCTTCCTAATGGATTGGGGGAGACCTAAGCCTTTTTCCATGGATTCTTGAACTTTCCATGCCAATAACCACTAAAACAAGATGACCAACAAGATTTTTCATGCCACACCCATGCTTTGTATGCCCTCGCTACTTGGACATGCCTGCCACCATGAAGATGGTCATCTAGGTGAGAAATAGACCAACCTTGAGCTTCCTTCTACATCGATGTCACACTAGATAGAGAGTCAAGATGAAATGGTGAAATTTCCCATCATGAAACCCCCTTATTATGTCTTCCCCAGCCTACATCATGGTGTATAAATGACCTTTGTGTGTCTGGTACCAAAATTGATGTTGGCCATCCTCCGTCGAGCAACTATCCATCTACTCCTTGATTTGAACTTGTGCGAGTTCAAATCATTCTCTCCCTGTGAATTAATATTACAAATATTTTCCATGGATAGGGTGATACAAAATTCACAGGGGTGGAAATTGAAACAAATTTTCCACTACCATGCCTATTTTTGGAATTCTTACCGCGTGCACATCTAAAATTTTATTTTCCATACCTCCATTAAATTTGCTTAAACCAAAAATAATATCTATATCAAGATTCAACTCAAGCTTGAATCACATTGTATGTAAGTGTTGAAGTGTATGATATATTTTCGGAACAAAATCAAGATATAATCTTACTTTCTTGTACAAAATCTTGTTAAAAACAATGTAGTGTAGTAGTAACAAGTATAGGAAATTTCAAGATGTCCTAGATCAAGAAAGCATTTAGACTGAGATTGAATTTGAAAAATACATGCTGGAAGAATTCAATTATTATATTTGGCATACACATTCATAGGAATTTCACATGTTTGGGTATTTTAGTATGTTGGCACACTTATACTGAGAGAGGGGGGTGAATCGATATAAGACTACCTTTTATTTTTTTTCAATATTTATCAATGTGTTACTTTACCAACTATAGTTTTTAATGATAAATACAAAACCATACAATCCAAAGTACACTGAGATTTAACATGGAAACCCAAATGGGAGAAAACCATAAAACAATTCTTTTATAAAATCACATAGGCAACAACCTATTGTTACAATGTTTGCAAGCACCAACATGCAAGAGACACCAATTCCCTTAGCTGAGCACTAACTCAACACTTCCTATCAGAACCAAACTACAGATGCAATATGTGCATCCACCAACCTACAACTACAATAAATGAAGGTACCAACCTATAGGAGACACCAATCCAATTAGTTGAGCACCAACTTAGCAATATGTAGGCACCAACCTATTAGAGACACCAATATCCTCAATTTGTCAATAATGTAAAATATTCTCTTGGAATATTGGAGTTGCTTCTATTTTTCCTTATGGCTCTTATATTTCCCACAACTCATAGAAAATTCATCAATTGTTTCATCTTCTTTACATTCTTTTGGAACATTGAACTTCCTCTTCTTCATATTTTCTATGTCTATTGATCTTAGTGGTTTATGCTTCTCCTATGTGTATCAATACACATGTTGTTTGATCCTTTTCATAGGATTGTGTCTTGGGATCCTTCCTCTTTTTCTCTACTTTTTCACATGTCACTTTTCATTACAGTTGAAATAAATTATGGAACTCACTCTACCATACCTCCATGGATTATCCTTAAGCTTTATATATTATTTACATGGTTGATCGACTTCGTATGCCTGAAGGATCTCTTTGACATCTACTTTTGTGATTGCTTAAACTAGTTGCAATCATTGTATTCATTCTCTTATCATCATTTCTCGTGTCATTTAAGCCTAGTTCATTTTTCCTTCACATCAACTTCATTGTCAGCTTCGTAGTCTTCTCCTACATGTCCCATTATTTTCAAAAGTATGTCATTATCCTTTGAATTATCATATTCTTCTGCCTCCTTCATCAAGTTCTCATTAGACATATTTTCAGGATGCTAATTTCTTCCTTGGTATGATTGACATTAAGAGAAACAACCCCATCTCTGCAAGAAATCATTTGTCTAGTCATACCTTTTGCAAAATTTGGTTCACTGGTTATGTGACTTGAGCATTCATTTTGTGTTAGGAGTGTAGTCTACACCGACATGGATGTATTTTCTTCTCGTTGTTGTTTCATCTTCCAAACTTTTCTAGTATCTTTCTTTTGTTTGGATATGGAACTTTGTTCTTTGTTATGTGAATACCAAGCTAGTTCATATTCTTCCTTATCTTTTTTTTCTTATTTTCTTTTCCATACCTTTTTGTGTCATTTTCTATGAAATTTTTTCATGTTGCTTCTATAGTCTCATGCTATGTGTCCAGAATTATTGAATTTGTAACATTCAACATAGTAATGTAGGGGAGAAAATTGATTGTATTTTCTATCAATAGGCCCATGTGAAAACCTCTAGTCTTGATATCCTTGTAATTCTGGTGAAAGCTTCTACTTTTATTTCTCATATAACTATTTCCTCCATAAGCTTTGCAATCTATTTCCTTATGTCAAAAAGATTTGCAAGAAAAATAATAGCCTATAAAAATATTTCGGTACCTAGATGTGAAGAGTCTTATTGATGGAGAATCTCTTTTGAACTCGTCCTTATCTTCCTTGAGTGAAGTATTTGTCTCTTGTTGGTCATGATTTCTTTCTTTGTTGCTGGAATCCATAACAATATTTGCATGGCTTTCAGGATTCTCCTCAATTTTCTTTTATGGAGACTTAGATCTTGTGTCTTCCCCGGGGTTTTGTGATTGTAGTCATAAACAAGACATGTCTTGATATATAGTGACCTTTGATAGCTGAGAATATTGTGTAGAATTTTAGTACTCTTTTCAAATTTGAATTTCGTATTCACTTGGGTGACTGTCTCTTCTAATTATTTCCTTATAGAGGTATTTTATTCTTCAAGATTCTCACAACGTTGTTCCTTTAATTTTAGTTGTCTTTATATCAATTCATTTATTACTTATGTTTATTCAATTTGCACCTTAATTATTTTTTCTTTTTCCTCAAGGCTTTGTGACAATTGCTCCTTCAGTAACATACTTTGTTTTTTGAGCTTTGTGATTTCATTTTCATCACAAGTAAGTTCCCCTTTAGGATCAACCTTCTCATATTTATATTTTTGAAATTCCTTTTTTAACTTTATATTCTTTTCGTTGAGTCTGCCTATTTATTCTAAGGTATAAGTCATTTCTTCTTCTATATCCTCTTCCACTTCAATCTTAGGATTGCCTTCTTCTCTTGAATCTGTGCTTCCTTCTTTTGATTCATCATTCTGTGTTTATAGGGTCATTAATATGATATATTTAGTTTCACTATCATTTTCATCGGAAGATTTGTTGTATTGATTGGTATATTTCCTTTGTCTGTAGAAGTTTTCTCTCTTTTTCAGCCTTGTCATTCTTGTAATTTTTGAGTTCACATTATTATTTTTCACAAGGACATTTAACTACAAGGTGTCCTACTTCTCCATAATAAATATATTTAAAAACATGCCGACCTTTGCATTTTCCCGATCCTCTCTTGGGATTACTAGCAAAGTTGGCTTCTTCAACATCTGATTCACTCTCCAAGTTGTCAGTTGTTTTGTATTTATTTTTTCTTGTCTTCTTTGATGTTTTGAGGGATGCTTCCTTCTATGATGTGTTTTATTTTTCCATATATGAATCTTGATTTTCTTCATATTATTGATCAACATAATTTGTTTCTATGGATATGAGGAGATATTCCTTTGTTTAAAGATCTTGTAGCTTCTCCCAAAGATCTTTAGCTGATGTACATTGTACCACTTTGAATTTGTTCGAATCAGATAAGCCACTCAAAATTTCATTCATTGCTATTTAATTATTGTCACTTGAATCCTTTGCAGTTGCATCTGTTGGTGGAGTTTTTGAGAGTGTGTAACCAATGAAACCTAATTGCAATATGTTGTACCCTAGTGCCTATAGATATAACTTCATTTGTATGCTACATAATATATAGTTTGATCCATCAAACAAGGGGAATTCTCTTGTAGGGTGAACCTTTTTTACAATTCATATGTGCTCGAGATATGCCTTCTAGTGGTTAAAATGTTTCTGAAGGAACCTGGATCAGATACCAATTGTTTTCACACTTACTTATACTGAGATGGGGGGGTGGGTGAATCAATATATGAATAATTTTTCTTTTCTTTCAATATTTATCAATGTGTTACTTTACTAATTATAATTGTTAATGATAAATACACAAACGCAAAATCCACAATACAAAGAGATCTAACATGAAAAACCAAATGGGAGAAAACCAATAAAAAGTTCTTTTCTAAAATCATGTAGGCACCAACCTATTGTTACAATGTTTGCAAGAACCAAAATATAGGAGACACCAATCCCCTTAGTTGAGCACCAACTCCAGACTGCTTGTAGTCACCAACCTACAACTACAATATTTGTAGGAACCAGCATGTACAAGACACCAACCTCCTTAGATAAGAAACAACTTAGCGATATGTAGTCCAACCAACCTACTCGAGACACCAATATCCTCAAACTATCAATAATTCCAAATCTTCTCTTTACCTCAAGACTTCACTTGCATAAAATTGTTGCTCTGTCTTTTGTTGTTAGAACACATTCCTTCATTTCAAAATATTCTTGATCTCAGAAGTTCCTTATACCTTGCACCTCCCATCAACCCTTATATGATTACATTATCTTCCTTTCATTCTCTGACATCCTTGGACCTCAGATCCTTAGAGATTCTCTTCACAAGATCCACACAAACTTACTCTCACACTTTTTTTTCGCACACTCATAACAGAGTTGGGAAATTATATTTATATAGTCAATGCTGCCATGGATTTTCCACATAAAAAATATTTCCATAGGGTCGACTCCAAATCTCCTAAAAAATAAGTCTATCAACAATCCTTTCTTTCTTCATGCTACAAAACATGATTCTCAACAACCATCCAATCTAACCTTGATTTGATCTCTATCATCAATATTTTCTTATTCTCTGTCTAATACAACCACAAACAACCTCATTTCTCAACACTCGTTGAATTTGGTTCCTAATCAATTCTTATCCATTGATATCTTCTTAGAACATTGGGACCACCAGGTCTTGGAACACACACCATGCCACTCAATTCTCAGAAGATGTCGGATCTTCCTTTGAATTAAATGTCCATTGTTAATATCACTCATTAGCTATCAAAATATACTACATGAGCCTCATCACTCTGTAACCATCTGATCAGTCCTTTGGATTTAATCTTGACTGTATATCTACTATCGTTGGCTAACGAAATGCTTGACACGACCCTGACACTCAAAAACCATCTGATTTGGACTTTGATTCTATATCAATCGTCAATCTATCAGCTTGATGGTTTACTTCATCATTTATTCTATACATACTTCCACTACCTCCATAGTACACCTTCACGTTCCATTGCTCTTATTTTACACCAGTACATAGACACTTTCCAAGCATTTCACCACAACTCTAAGGAATTTTCATTCAAACTTTTGTGGCCTCCAGAATACAGCTGTTCTTTTTGTTGGGTATGTGTTATATTCTTTGCATGTGTGTGTGTGGGCACGTCAAACACGACAACTGTGTCTGACGATCCCTCATAGTAGCGCCCTGTATGTGTCATGTGCACCGGGCACTTTTCTAGAGGGGTCCCAGGGGGGGTAGGTATGCCCCCCCCTGGTTACGGGTAGAGTTCAGCAACGGGCAGTAGCCCAGGGTAGTGCCTCGAATTTTTTTTTTGACGGTTTTTTGCTATTTTTAGCGGTTTTGTAAACTAATCCTGGATTAAGGTATTAGGGTTTTGGTATCTACAGAATACTTAAAAACATTGTATATATATTGTATGGTGAATGGTGAAATTCTATATAATGAATATAAGAAAGGTTTTCCCAGTTGAGGGTTTTCGGTATAAACCTTTGTGTACTATGTGAATGAGCCATTCATTAAATTTTGTTTTGCTTAAGAATCTATATGTATTGCTTTACTTCACAGGTTTAAAACTTACATGTGGTATCATAGCTAGTTTCTGGCTTCAGAGGGACTCCTTTGTTGTTGAGGGTTTGGCTCAGTCTTGATAGATCAAGTTTATCTTAGGTCTGTGATAAACCTAGGTTTAGTGGGAGCTTTTGCAGTGGTGATTTGAGTGCATAAAGAGGAAGGGTGAGTTCTTCTAGAATCGAGATAGAGAAGTTCAACGGTAAAAACTTTGAGCTATGGAAGCTGAAGATGGAGGACCTTCTTTTAGACAAAGAACAATGGATCACTATGGATCCTGGTACACAGCCTACTGGTACACCATCTACTAGCACACAAGCTACTGGTACACAACCTACCAGTACACAAACTACCATTAAACCACCTACTGGTATGTCGAAGGAATATTGGGAGAAGTTGGACA
The DNA here is from genome assembly GCA_009831015.1 of Picea engelmannii. Classification (NCBI taxonomy): domain Eukaryota; kingdom Viridiplantae; phylum Streptophyta; class Pinopsida; order Pinales; family Pinaceae; genus Picea; species Picea engelmannii. The sequence goes on along the minus strand of ML785352.1, from coordinate 302,567 downwards.
GAAGAGCAAGGATTACTATTCAATGTTGTCTGGCAGATTCAATTTTGTTGAATGTCTCGGGAGAATCTATAGCCAAGGAACTATGGGATAAGTTGGGGAATTTGTATCAATCAAAGTCCCTGGTAAACAAGTTGTTTCTTCGAAAGAAGTTGTACCATCTTAGGATGGAAGATGGAGATTCTGTGACAAAAGATCTAAATTCCTTTAATACTCTAGTAAGTCAACTTGTCTCTGTTAGTATTATAATTTCAGAAGAAGATAAGTTTATTACTTTGTTATGTTCTTTGCCAGACTCTTGGGATAATCTGGTTGTAGCAATTGGTAGTACCACTCAATCTACATTGAAGTATGAGGATGTAGTTTCATCCTTGTTATCTGAAGAGATGAGGCGGAAAAGCATGGATAGTCATAGCACATATTCTTTATTTGTAAGAGGTTGTACCCAAGACAGGAACCCTGGTAAGCCTTCGGGGTGGAGATCTAGATCTATAGGTAGATCTAAGTCTCCAGGAAAATATTTGAGGAAATGCTGGAAGTGTGGTAAAACAAGGCATTATAAGAAAGATTGCAAGTCTAAGAAGGTTGAAAAAACAAAGGGATCTGACAGTACCTCCTCCACAGAGGCGAAAACCTCTACTGAAGAAGGAGGTGATGTTTACATGGCATCTACAAGTACACATGCAGACCGTGATGTATGGTTGATTGGCTCAGGTGCATCATACCATATGACTCCTCATAGGGAGTGGTTCTCTGAATATGAAAAATATGATGGTGGTGATGTATTCCTAGGAGATGACTCGAAAACAAAAATATTGGGATGTGGAAGGGTTAAGTTGCTGCTAAAAGATGGAAGGATTACAATACTTCCTGGGGTTCTTCACATTCCAAAACTAGCCAGGAGCCTAATATCTATAAGCAAGATGGATGATGCAGGAGTGGATACTATATTTGAAAAGAACACTTGCAATATGGTACAAGGAGAAATGGTGTTGATGAGGGGAGTTCGGTGTGGAACTCTGTACAATTTGTTGGGAAACACTTATACTAATGGGTGTAACAGTTTTGTTGTCCCTGAACAGAGAAATAAAGAAGACAAGACCAATATTGTCCCTGGAAAGAAGACCATGTTGTGGCATCAAAGACTAGGACATATTGGAGAAAAGGGCCTTCGAACACTACATGGTAAAGGTATGGTTGAAGGTATGTCTAATTTCACTCTGGATTTTCATTTCTGTGAACATTGCATATATGGTAAACAAAATCGAGTAAGATTCCCATCTAGTGCTACAAGAGAAAAGGGGATCTTAGAGTTGATACACAGTGATGTGTTTGGACCTGTTCTTGTTCCATCCCTAGGTAAATCTGTGTATTATGTTTCATTCATAGATGATTTTTCAAGGAACACATGGATTTAGTTTCTTAGAAAGAAATCTAAGGTATTTGATAAATTTAAAGAGTTTAAGGCTCTGGTAGAAAATCAGATAGAGAAGAAAATAAAGGTATTGAGAACAAATAATGGTGGAGAATTCTGCAGAAATGAATTCGAAGAATTCTATAAGAAGTGTGGTATAGCAAGGCAAAAGACTACTCCATACACTCCTCAACAGAATGGAGTTGTAGAAAGGATGAACATGACACTGATGGAAAAAGAAAGGAGCATGCTCAATGGTGCCGAGTTAGGACAATAATTTTGGGCAGAGGCAGTGGGTACAACATGTTACCTAGTCAATCGATCACCTTCATCAGCGTTGGATGATAAAACTCCACACGAGGTATGGTCTGGAAAGAGACCCTCTCTTCAACATCTTAGAGTGTTTGGTTGTGATGCTTATGTACATGTTCCAAAGGAAAATAGAAGTAAGATGGATAAAAAGGTTGAAAAGTGTATCTTTATTGGTTATAAATATGGTGTGAAAGGTTATAAGATTTGGAACCCAGAAACCAAGAAAAATGTTTACAGTCGAGATGTTGTTTTCAGAGAGGTAAAAGATGTGTCCAAACAAGAATTCCTACCAATGCAAGATGAACCTGAGAAAATAGAGCTTGAGTTGGATGATGCAAAATCTGAATCATCTAAAGAAGAGGAAGCAGAAGAAGAAGAAGAAGAACCTCATACCCCAGTATTGGGGAGGTCAGTGAGAGATAGAAGGCAACCAGAAAGGTATAGTCCACCTGATTTTTGTTCAAATTTTTCTTTACCTAGTACTGATGATGATCCCAAAACTGTTAGGGAAGAAGTGAATTAAGAGGATAGTAAACTCTGGAAGAAGGCCATGGTTGAAGAAATGGATGCCTTGGATAAGAATGAGGCATGGGATATAGTTGAGTTTCTAGCTGGAAGAAAATCGGTTGGTAGAAAATGGTTGTTTAAGAAGAAGTTTAATGCACAAGGTAAAGTGGAGAAATACAAAGCTTGATTAGTAGCAAATGGTTATTCTTAGGTAGAGGGAATTGACTTTGGTGAG
>ML785352.1:258223-285714 GCA_009831015.1 Picea engelmannii | reverse complement strand
AATGGAAGCTTTATTATCTTGCTATTGTATGTAGATGACATGCTTGTTACAGGGACTAATATGCAGGATATAAATGTGCTCAAGAAGAAATTAGCCAATTCATTTGCAATGAAGGATTTGGGTGCTGCAAAGAAAATCCTTGGTATGAGAATAACAAGAGACATGAAAAATCGTAAACCGACATTGTCTCAGGGTGAGTACATAGAGAAGGTGTTGGAGAGGTTTAGAATGCAGAATGCAAAACCAGTTAGTACACCTTTGGCCAGCCATTTCAAATTAACTAAGGAAATGTGTCCCAAGACACAGGAGGAGATAGAATACATGTCCAGGGTCCCATATTCATCAGGAGTTGGCAGCTTGATGTATGCAATGGTTTGCACAAGACTAGATATTGCACATGCAGTGGGAGTTGTGAGAAGGTATATGAACAATCTAGGTAAAGAACATTGGGAGGCGGTAAAGTGGATTCTCAGGTATTTGAGAGGTACTACTACACATGCATTATGTTTTGGAGGTTCAAACATTTTTCTACAGGGATATGTTGATTCAGATATGGGAGGTGATAAAGACAGCAGGAGGAGTACCACAGGGTATGTTTTTACTATAGGTGGAATAGCAGTAAGTTGGATTTCAAAACTGCAAAAGGTTGTTGCACTTTCAACAATAGAGGCAGAGTATGTTTCTGCTACAGAGGCTAGTAAAGAGATGATTTGGTTACAAAGGTTTATGGAGGAATTTTGAAAGAAGCAGGAGAACAACAAGTTGTACTATGACAGTCAGAGTGCCATTCACCTTGCAAAGAACTCAGCCTTCCATTCAAATACTAAGCATATATAGTTGAGGTACCACTTCATATGATCCGCCTTGGAATATGGACAATTGAAGCTAGAAAAGATACACACTAGACAAAATCTTGCAGACATGTTAACAAAGGGAGTAACCAGGGAGAAACTGAGTTCCTGCTCAGTTTCAGTTGGTCTTCAAGAATGAAGATGAAAAAGAGAAATTTTCCAGGTCCAAGAAGGTTCAGAGTCCAGCATATACAATAGCGATGGAGTTGTTGAGATCAGTCTCCAAGTGGGATATTGTTGGTTGTGGAGACTGATTATCTTCCTGATTCATAGGTCCTTGCTTTCAGCCGTGTTTATACCCCATGAAGTATTTACACCCCAGAAGTATGTACACTCTTCCATGCGGGGGAGTGCAGAGGGGGGGTACCCCCTCTGCGGGGTTCGGGGGGGCTATCCCCCCGTTTGGGGGGTCTGGGGCCAAGCGGGCCTGCAGTGGGGGTTCGAGGGCAGCGTCCCTCGATGGGGGTTTGGGGCCGAAGCCCCCGAAGAAAAAATTTCCTTGTAAAATTATATTGTAATTTCATTGTAAATCTGGACCGTTCATTATAAGGTCGCAGATATAACGGTAGAGATTATGTTAGGGTTTTTTTCCCTAGAAGGCAACCCTCTTTTATGAGGGAAATGTATCGCGGCTATGGATGGTGGTGAATATTGTATTCTGAGAGAGGAGACTGTGAGAGAAAGAAGAGGAAGTTACAGTGGGTTTTGTTGTAGGTTATATCCCTTCATTTGGTGGATAATAATAAAGGAAGGACCTGGAAATTTCTCTGGTGGACGTAGCCCACACTGGGTGAACCATGTAAATCTGTGTCTCTCTTGTATTGTGTGTCTTTTGTGTTTTGTTTCTGCATTTGTTTTATTTTATTTCTCCGCGGTCCTATTTTTCTAACAGGCACTGTGAAAATGTGCGTCTCCAAATTGGTGACTACCACCTAAAATATCATATGTTTGCTATTGACATGGGTGGTTGTGACATTGTGTTGGGTGCAGACTGACTAAGAACTTTGGGTCCCATTCTCATGGATTTTAAGGCATTAACCATGCAATTCGACCAAGAAGGCCACCAATATAAATTCCAACTTCCAAGGCATCATTGTTGGTTCACCTAAGGTCATTAGTTCCCATCTCATGGAAAAGATGCTCAAAAAAGGTCATTCTGGTGTCATTGCCCAACTCCATGCCATACAAGCAACAGAGACACCCTCGGTGCTGCATGACCTCCAAGCCCTCCTTTCTAAACATAAAAAGGTATTTTCCACTCCCCAAGGACTCCCTCCTTCCTGCAGTGTTCATGATCACTCCATTCCCCTTACATCCGCAAGCCTTCCTCCCAATATCCGTCCCTATCGCCACCCCTTTTCACAAAAAAATGAAATTGAGAAAATGGTCCAAGAACTCCTTAATGCAAGCGTTATTTTCCCTAGTAGGAGCCCTTACTCTTCTCCTGTAGTCATGGTCCTGAAGAAAGAAGGTTCTTGGAGAATGTGTCCTGACTTCCGTGCCCTCAACAAACTGACCATTAAAGACAAATTTCTCATTCTTTTCATTGATGACCTCTTGGATGAATTGAGTGGTGCCCAATTCTTTACTAAACTTGATCTTCACTCGGGCTATCACCAGATACATATGAAAGAGGAAGACATTCCTAAGACGACCTTTCTCACTCATGAGGGCCACTATGAGTTTTTGGTCATGTCATTTGGCTTGTGTAATGCCCCCTCCACCTTCCAAATCCTCATGAATCATGTCTTTCGTCCCTTTCTCCGTCATTTTGTCTTAGTTTTCTTTGATGATATCCTCATCTCTAGCAAAACTTGGACAGACCATCTTACTCATGTGGATCAAATTCTCCATCTACTCTCTCAGCACCAACTTTTCCTGAAACAGTCTAAATGTGCTTTTGGTGTCTCAGAAGTAGAGTACTTGGGTCATCTGGTTGGTAAGGATGGCGTCAGGGTGGATCTAAAAAATATTGAAGCTATGCAAGACTGGCTGCACCCAAAGACTCTCAAAATATTGCGTGGATTTCTAGGCTTAACAAGGTATTATGGCAAGTTTGTTAAGAACTATGGAAAGATTGCAACACCTCTCACTGCTCTCCTAAAAAAGAACTCTTTCACTTGGACTCCAGCCACTGGTCAAGATTTTCAAACCTTTAAGACGACCATGTGCACCACTTCGGTTCTGGCCCTTCCTAATTTCACAAAGACCTTTATGTTGGAATGTGATCCCTCAGGGAAAGGAATCGATGTTGTCCTTATGCAAGAGGGTCGACCTTTGGCCTTCACCAACAAGCAACTATCTGAAAGGAATCTGGGCAAACCCATTTATGAAAAGGAAATGTTGGCTATTATGCATGCAGTTGATCTATGGTGCCCTTATCTCTTGGGGCAACGATTCCAAATTAAGACCGACCATCAAAGCCTCAAGTACTTTCTGGAACAACACATTTCCTCCTAGGAGCAACAAAAATGGGTGACTAAGCTCTTTGGATATGATTATGAGATCATTTACAAGAAGGGAAAAGACAATGTAGTGGTGGATGCACTGTCCTAAAAATATGAAGAAGAAGGATCCATTTTTTCTCTTACCTTCATTGTACCCGATTGGCTCCAAGCTGTGCGCCAGGAATGGTTTCAAGATCCCAAAAGTTTGCATATGATCCAACAATTGCAGACCAAGGCTCCAGATCCCCCAGGGTACTCTTGGCTCCAGGATGAGCTTCGATACAAAGGCCATTTGTATTTAAGTAAACAATCAAAGCTTAAATCCATGGTACTTTCTGAGCTTCATGCTACACCCACAATAGGGAACTCAGGGTTCACCAAAACATATGACAGGGTCAAACGTTCTTTTTTCTGGGATGGTATGAAATAGGAAATCTGTAATTTTGTCACTGAATGTGAGGTGTGTCAATGCAACAAGGGAGAAACAGTCAAATCTCTGGGCACACTACAACCGCTTCCGATTCCACCTGCTATTTGGAAGGATATCTCTATGGACTTTATTACCGGCTTACCCAAATCGGGGAATAAATCAGTCATAATGGTGGTTGTGGATCGCCTTTCCAAGTATGCTCATTTCTGTTCTCTTCAACACTCATTTACTGCATCCATGGTGGCTCAAATTTTCATGGACCAAGTCTTCAAGCTTCATGGCATGCCACACTCTATTGTTTCTGATCGTGACCCAACTTTCACAAGAAATTTTTGGCAAGAACTATTTAAGCTACAGGCCACCCAATTGCATCTCAGCAAAGCTTATCATCTCCAGACTGATGGTCAAACAAAAGTTGTCAACAAGTGTTTGGAAACATATCTTAGGTGTTTTGCATCTGAAAAACAACATTATTGGGCTCAATGGTTACCCCTAGCTGAATGGTGGTACAACACTTCCTACCATACAGCTACTCGCATGACTCCTTTTGAAGCGATATATGGGCAGAAGCCACCTTCAGTTCTCTCATACTTACCGGGTACCTCGAAGGTCCAGGCGGTTGACCAAACACTTACAGTTCGAGAGGATATTCTTCATACCCTTAAAGAGAAATTAGTCATGGCACAGAATCATATGAAGCAACAAGAAGATCAAGGTTTCTCTGAACGTCAATTTGCAGAAGGGGATCAGGTGTTTCTGTGACTACAACCATACAAGAAAACTTCCCTCAAGGCTGAGCATTGTCAGAAGCTAGCACCCAAATTTTATGGTCCTTATACAGTTCTCAAGCGTGTGGGACAAGTCGCATATCAGTTAGCTCTTCCCAGTCAGTCGAACTACATCTTGTTTTTCATGTTTCATGCTTAAAGAAGGTGATTGGAACTAGGTGCCAAATTCAAACCAACCTTCCAGAGTTAGCTAAAGAAGGATCCATTTGGCTACAACCAGAAGCAGTTTTGGACCAGCGTGAGCGTCGCCTGCATCAGAGAACCATCAAGGAAGTTCTAGTCCACTGGAAAGATATGACTCCAATAGATGCCACTTGGGAACTAGCTACCAATATGCAATAGTTTCCACATCTCAAGCCTTGAGGACAAGGTTGTTTTTAAGGGGGAGGACATGTTAGGGTACTAACCCGCACATAGGTAGATCAATATATTTGGATGTAATAAAGTTCAATATAGTTAAGGCCTTTTAATAAAATAGAATAAGGCGGATGTAAGAAGACCTAATAGAAGCTTCCGCTTCTAGAAGGATCTTCCTCTAGATGCTTCTCTTGATAGACATATTTAGTATAAATAAGGGTCGAGGGTATGAAAACCCTAGCTTGGATATTATTGTAATAGAGCACTGCTCGACTGGAGGTTGCCCCCTCGAAGAGGCCCGTAAACATTGCTTTCTGAATCAAAGTGCTATTTCTATTGTTGTTCTTATATCATTACTGTGTTATTGTGGAGATTATGTTGGTTATATTATTGTTATTCTGCCATTTCTAGCATTTTATTTATGTTCTGCATATTTATTATATCTAGTATCTTGCAAGTGGTATCAGAGCACCTTCCTTGGAAGAAATTGTGGGAATTTTTTCCAGGGTAGAGACATATTCTGGCGTCTTTAAGTGACAAAGATCTATCGTTACGCACATAAACCCGCAGTTGAGGGATTCATACATGCAGGAAATACAAGTGGTACTTAAGCGCACATTTGTTGGCCACCCTTGTAACCCCTGTTGGAACCCCTTCGACTGGTAGTGCATCAGACAACACATCTGTATGGATCGACCTAGATTTCCTAAATCTCTCTTTAGATAAACCTATCGACTGCAAGACTTCTATAGTGTTACTGAGAGAAACACTCAGAAAGATACTCTCTAGTACTTGGGTAGTCAGGTAGTACGGCTAAGGGTACGGTGTATCCTCCTTAGTTAGTGCCCTGAGATATTGGGCCGAGTCCTATTATTGGAACCCGCACATATATCAGAGAGCTATAGCATAGGGAAAACCCTTGTCTATAGAACCCTTGAATACCTAACCCTTGGGGGACAGAAACATAAACAAATTAAAACAAATCAGATCTATTGTCATGCAACGGTCTTCGGGTTGCCAAGTAAATATACATTTCTTTCTGGTTAAGCATTTGGGGATTTCATCATTGCAGTATTCTTTAGACCGGAGTATAACTCCGCAGGTGTTAAAAAAAAAGTCTAGAAATTGTTTCACCATTATTTGAGACCTATTCCATTGGATTCATCTCTTTTCCCTTATCACATTCATCCATATCATTTTTCGGCAAAAGTTTTGACCCCGCTCGCCCATTTTTAGTTCACCCATCCTCATGGCCCATACCCGTAGCCAAGATCTGGAAACTCGCTTCAACACCTTGCAATATGGTTTCCTTGAGACCCAAAAATAAGTGAAACAACTCAGTGCTATTGTTGCCTCCATCGATTCATCCATCAATACAACCATAAATACAACCATGCAGTCCTCAATGGAGGAAGTCAAACAAGAACTGACCACCCAACTTGAATCTATCTTTGCATCACTCTGTACCAATCTGAAGATCCCTACAGATGACCCTTTCTCTAAAGCACCTCCAAAGACCGAAGGCAAACATTACTCCCATTTCCATACCTTTCAGCCCCATCACTTTCAACGTCACCTACGCCTTCCGCAGGTGGATGTGACCAAATTTGATGGCTCAGACCCCACTAGTTGGGTCACCCAAATGGAACATTATTTCTCTCTATACGACATAATAGTTGACTTGGCCAAACTCCGGTATGGTGTTCTCCATCTAGATCAAGAACGTTGGCAATGGTGGCAATGGAGAAAAACTTCCCGTCAAGGGTATATTGCTTGGACCCAATTTGTGACTAAGCTTTATGAATGTTTTGACACAGACACCAACCATTTGGGCCATTTGAGAAAGTTGAAACAATCCGGAACAATAGAAGACTTCATAGCTTCCTTTGAGTGCCTGGATTTTCGAACAGAGGGCATGAATGATGCTTTCTTTCGAGAGTGTTTGATCAGTGGCCTCAAGGAGGAGATTCGGGCCCATGACCTCATGGTTCGACCCTCGAGTTGGGTGGAGGCTACTAAAAGAGATAAAGAAGCACAACAGGTTGTATCCTCTCGAAACTAAAAACCTTCCTTTATCCCTCTCCCTAAACCCGTCACTCCCACTACTCCCCCCGCCCCATTAAAGATCCAAAAATTGACCTGGGCTGAAATGGCTAAACGCCAACTCAAAGGCCTTTGTTATAATTGTGATGACAAATATTTCCTGGGCCACAAGTGTAAAGAACAAAATCTTTTTATGGCCATCTCTAAGGATATTTCGGAAGAGGATGTTGAAACTACTCTTGTGTCTAAGTCACCTGAAATCACTGACATAACCCCTCCCTCAGACCCTCCCGAAATAGAACCCGTCATTTCCCTCAATTCTCTCACTGGATTCTCTACTCCCCAAACCCTCAAGTTAATCGGTTACATCAAGCATTGGAAGGTCATCATTCTGGTTGATTGTGGAAGCCCCCATAATTTTATTCATCGCCGCATTTCCCAAGAAACTCATTGCTACATCCATGCTTTCAACAATTTCCAAATCATGATTGCCAATGGTGGTTCCATGAAATGTGGAGGGCGTTGTGAAAATGTGTGTCTCCAAATCAGTGACTAACACCTAAAATCCCATATGTTGGCTATCTACATGGGTGGTTGGGACATTGTGTTGGGTGCAAACTGGCTAAGAACTTTCGGTCCCATTCTCATGGATTTTAAGGCATTAACCATGCAATTCGACCAGGAAGGTCACCAATATAAATTCCAAGGCATCACTGTTGGTTCACCTGAGGTCATTAGTTCCCATCGCATGGAAAATCTTCTCAAAAAAGGTCATTCTGGTGTCATTGCCCAACTCCATGCCATACAAGCAACAGAGACACCCCCGGTACCGCATGACCTCCAAGCCCTCCTTTCTAAACATCAAATGGTATTTTCCACTCCCTAAGGACTCCCTCCTTCTTGCGGTGTTCGTGATCACTCCATTCCCCTTGTACTTGTAATCCTTCCTCCCAATATCTGTCCCTATCGCCACCCCTTTTCACAAAAAAATGAAATTGAGAAAATGGTCCATGAACTTCTTATAGGTGGGACAAATACAAGATAAAATCTAGTATAAACCAACTCGGTAACAAGGTGGGAAAACTTAACTACTGGAAAAGGATGAGCTTGGGATAACCCTTTCACTCTAGCATCCAGACAATGATTCTCTATCACAGGCCTAGTACTAATACATTAACCTTCTGGTGTTCCAATTATTGGCTGAGATACAATTTATCAAAAGAAAACATGCATGCAATAAACGATGGGAAGAAAAATAGTTTCATTAACTCTAATCATCAATCACATACTAACACAACGATTCATTTTCATCATTAAAGACAAGAACTATAAAACATTGAATCGGATAACTTATCAACAAATTTAGAAGCTCTTACTCATTATAACATCCATTCATTAGATAGAATCAGAAATAATTCCTCTTCGGATCCATTCACACATGCTTTTGATGAAAAACACAAACTTGTCTTTGGTCCTAAACATGACTTCTCAATTAAGGAAGATCCAAAATAGTTCTTTACAAATAAAAAATGAGGGTCTTTGCAACAACCATCGACCCTTTACTAACAGATTGATCCTCTTATTTATAACATACTATTAACTAAAATAACTATTAAAGTGTTTCTAAGTAAAACAAAACTTTCCACATGGTGATTTCTTCTGTCAGTGTTCGAAGAGTCATCAAATTATCTCACTTGAGTGGATGACTCTTCTTATACTCCAACCACTTGATGAAGTGATCCTCACATGTATTAGCATACGAGAATATATGTTGTTCCATTAGGGACGAAAGGATCTCTCTTATATCTACTGCCCATGCCCGATACTTGAATATTCTGGCACTTAACTACTGCAACATGGCCCAAGATTTGATTGGGTGCTCCATGAATTGTTGCACCTGTCTTGGCACCATGTCTTCCACCTTTTCTATTATTGCATCCCATGATGAGTCTTGTTCGGTATGTGATTTGACTATGTCGCGCAAGTCGAAAAAGTCATCGGGTGTGTCGAATTCGGGGAGGCCAATGTCTCTCATGGCCCGATTGATCTTGGTCCATCTTTTCTCACACTCGACCCATTTCTCTTCGACATCCTGATGAGGTTCCTGAGCCATTTTTACACAATACTCGACTGATTTCCTTATGCGGTAGATGTTTCTTTCCCTTAGCACCCAGATGTCGTGCTCTTCGGCGTCTCGACCCTATTGCACTGCACTGATATAATCGATCCTTTACACAGATTGATGTGATTTCTCATACCACCTCTCCATATCCTTGCACGCCACCAATGCCATGAGGATGTCTTCTTGAAGCTTGACTATCCTTGCAGTGAATAGGTGTCGTTCATCTGTAAATTTGTTGTAGGCCTCCTGTAATTCGCTTTTCAGGAACATTGTGTCCTATGTGGTGTCCAGGTAATATTTTGCCAAGTGGTGAAAATGTTCCAATTCCTTCATAGCAACACCCATCTCCTCTTCATCCCTTTCCTCTTTGTCTAGGGTGGCATCTGTGATTTCCATTCCTGTGCCGATAAGTTCAGATGTCTTGGCATGCTCTACGTTGATCAGTTTTTCCTCCATGGTGATGAGGATGGAGTGATCTAGAGTGATCATACTCTTCTTGGTGGTTCTATATATGATAGATTTCCTTTTCCAGTCATAAGCAATGGCATGAATGTCAGCTACTTCATCCACGGGTTCAGGGATTTGTTGATCTCCCCAGGTGAGCATATTTCCCAGCCTCCTGATGGTATATATTTGTTCAATAATGGGTTCTTGAACTTCCTCCATGTGTTCCAAAGGTATGGCTTATGTTTGTTTCTCATCAGGAATTTGAGTACCAATTGAAATTGAGGCATCGGGGGTAGGCTCGATACTTACTTGATAATCGACGTTTGAGATGTCGATTTCCTGTTTTGTAGCTTCTTCTTTTTGTTCTCCCAAACTTAGCTTTTCCTTCATATTATCCACTTGGTTCTCCAATGCATCAGGCAGCTGAGTGTCTAAGACACTTTCAAACTCTTTTTATTTCTGTGGAAGTTCCTGAATTTGAGCATTGGAAGTTGGGGAAGATGCCTTTTCTGGCTCCTTTTCCTCTGTGATCCGCACAGGAGTCACGAGGGATACCTCTGAAATTTCTTCATCATCGTAGATATTTATCAATTCGTAGAGGGGGTTTGGTGCACTAGTTCTCCCTGATGTTCCAACTATCTTTAGCTAAGCTGAAACATACCCCGGTGATCCGGCCTGTGGCATTGTCATTTTAGGGTTGTCTAACCCAGCGATTTCATCAATTTCTATTATTTCAGGGCCACTTGGGCCTGCCTAGATTTCATATGGGTTGTCAGCAAGGGCCCCTATCATTCCTATGAGGTATCGATCATCTTGCAGTTGATCAATTACTCGCTATGCATGTTCTATAATGAGAAATCCACTTGCCCGTGTTTCTTGTGTCATAGGGAATCCTCTATCCTACACCGGGGCCACTGGGGGAGCCTTTGTTGCTTCTGCCACTCTGATTTATCCTCTGGCTCTACAAGACTCTTGAGATGATTACTCTATGGTCGTCACATGTTCATCTAGTCTCATGGCCTTGAACCTGGTCATTTTGGGGTCGACCATCCTTGCTACCACCTCGTCCTAGTCCTGAGCATTTTCCGTGAAGACTTCATCTTCAAATTTTTCATGGGCATACGACCAACAAGACGACACTTGTGAAGTGTGTTGCAAGATCAGGCCCTTTGGATCATGCTTGCAGAATTGTCCTATCTGGAACCTGCACTCGAGCTGGCTCAACCCTTCTTGTTTGGCTTGAGCTATGTCTTTAACCAAGGAGAAACCTACATGGAAACCATAGGGAATGAATGCCCACTTCTTGTCCTTGACTAGGGTGGCATTATATCCTTACACGATGGTGTGGTAGCATATTTCTCCTACTACAAGCTGGTTTGGGACATGAGATGGCAAGATATGTGGCGCTCTGATGGCCTCGAACACCCTGATGTAGGTGTCGTGCTCGTCCATGTACCATTGCCCTACCTTGGAAATCATATTATTTTCCGTGACCAATAGTCTCGGGCATTCCTTCTTAAAAAGAATGAAGTAAATACATGTGATGAATTCATCATAGATGAGGGAGTAAGACTTCTTGTACCTGTTCCCCCATAGGATGCTGAAATAGACATGGACCGGGAGCTCTGCGACATGCAAACTCAGATTTATGCCAATGAAAATGTTTTTTTCACACATGACATCAAGAAAATATGAAGCCATGTAGAAAACATATATCTCTCCCTCCTTCGGCTTCTGATCCTGTTGTATACATATGCTCAGTTGTTTAGAAATTATGTCTCCCTATTTGAAACTGCTCCCAGGGATAGCCACTGCGTAAGCTAAGGGAATCCATGCCTCTAAAAATCTGGAGCAGTCCTTTTCTCCATCTAATGAGTAGATGAGAGCCATCAAATAGATGTATGGCTCCTTTAAATTTGTTTTTCAATACCAGTCAGTGCTTCGGTTGGTGTATTTCTTGTCCTCCCTCCACCATGAGGCCATCATCTAGATGGTGTCGTGGTGCTCGGAGAACTTCATGAAAAAATATGTGTTTAGTTTCTCCTCAGGGTCTCTAAGATTGTAATACTTCTGGACTTTCACCAGTAAGAACACTCTAACACAACCACCATTGTCATCGTTGATAAAACACTTCTCTGTGTTTGTGTGGTTGATGAGCCACTTCAGGACTTCAATACAGGGAAAAACAAGATTTTTTCTCGCCACCATATGCAGGTATGACCTTCGGATGTTCGGGAACACTTTGTCATCGAGCGCTCTAAGATCTGGATCACTGTGTGGTATATACTCTAGGTATTTCGCTAGGTTGATGTTGTTAAAGAGTTCTCCCCAATGCGAGAGTTCCATCTTGGATCCTGTGCTTGCCTCTATATCTACAAAGGTCAGAGGCTGAATGAAATCCTTTTTCATCGATGTTTTGATGATAGGCTATGGTCTCGACCTGTATTCCAATTGTTTTGCAACCCCTAGAGAGGATCCTTTGCATACCTTTAGTTCTTTCATCTTCGGTGCCCTCGAAGATCATCTGGTGGTTGTATTTCTTAGCAGCATTGTTCCTACAACTCAAAACAAAAAAATTTAGAGACTATGTAAACAACAAAACCAGTTAAAAATATATATGAACTGTAACCATGTAAAATCCACAGACTTGGATACATACCTGTAAAGCTTGCTAAACCTAGTTATTTTGATACTCACAGGATCTCTGCAGTTTTTGAATTACTCGTCTTACTTCTTCAGATGCCCTAAATCTCCTTGCGCACATAATGATTTTTCGTTTACAACGGCTCAATACGATTTAAACCAGGGAACAAATTACTGTTTCATATTAGCCATTCAATTTGGGTGATGAGTGAAATTTAAATAGATCTTCCACCGAATCTCTACAAATTAAATTCATTGTGGGTTGATGGCAGAGGTGCGGGGGTGATACGGTCTATCGGTGATTTTAAATGGCTCCTTTGATTGGTGCATGAGGTAGAAACTAATGTGGGATTTGGTATTAATTAGCCCCTTAAATGCTCAAAATCTGATCGTATCTAACGCTAAAACGTCCCATCGTGTCACTCTCTCGATGGGTGGATCAAGAATTGGGGATGTGTTATGAACGTTTTCGTTGATTTCCTTCGCAAAATCTCCGACGTCGGTCACTCTCAATGCTACCATACAAAGGTTGACTCGGAAGTGTGACTTTGGACCTAGGGAACCAAGAATGACTCGGGGTAAAACTAGACCGTACGGTTCTCTAATCTGGAAAAGACACATGGCGTTGAAGATCGATGACCTAATTTGCGTGTATTTATCAGATTCAGAACTTTAATTAAGTTAGTTGTTTTAAAATAAACCTTATCTCCCCGATGCTGAAAGCATATCTAGGGTCGATGATTGGCAATAAACCTATCTAGTTCTTTATTCAGATTAGCTTCTTCGAAAAATTCCCGACGTCGAAGACGCATCGGGGGTCAGCGATCAGGGATATCTTTTAGTGTAGTCATAATGTTTATTGCGATTATTTTAGGTTTTCCCTGATTCCAATAAGCACATTGGGTATCGGCTATCAACGATATATTTATTTCTTTGTTAACATCTATTCCCCTCATCTTTTACCAATGCTGAAGGGGAATTGACTATCGGTGATATCCTTATGCAAGATTTTGATGCAAACAAAAACTTCCTTTTGCCGATGCCAATGGGGATCAACACTCGGTGACTGAGGTTTCTCGAGTGGTTCTTTTCCATCTTTGAACTCCTTCTGACGATGAATTTGAGCATGTCGGGTGAAGTGTTTTCGTTGTTGATTCTTTATTTAGGTTTTAAGTGTTTTTAAGTCATGGGATTTCATCAATTCAAACAACCTGAATAGCTAATGAGAGTCAACATAATAAGAAAAGACAAAAATAGTTTTCAAAATGAAGTCGAATAGGACAATGCAAAGATCAAGTGGTTCCCAAAAACTAAAAAATTGACATAGGAGTTTTAGGGTGTTTTGAGTGCTCAACAAATGACGACTTACTGGGATAAAGAAGAATCTATGTTCCTACCTTAGGCTCGACTGCTGCAAAAGATGGTCAAGAACTTAACTAGTTTTTATCAGAGCCTCTTGTATCCTTGCATTTGAAAATCCATGGTTGGTGTGTTTGGGCCCGCTTGTGGGATTTTCAACCTTTATTCCACCTTCATTTCCTGCAACCCTGACCCAATCCCCCTTTGACAAGAGTCTAGTAAAGAATTCACTAGCACTAGGCTATTTAGTTACCCTTATTCACTTGCTATGGTGTTGCTCTGTTGCCAACGAGCGTCCATAGCCTCGACGGAGTCACCCCGATGTCACAGACCTTGCTCTTCTGCCAGCTAGCATCCATAGCCTCCATGAAGTTATATTCATACCCTCACCTACTGTGCGCTCATTTGATATATTTTATTTTTTTATTTCGGCATAATTCCATGAGTGAGTGGGAGAGGAGGACGGCTGTTGTTTTCAAAATGAGATGGTTAAGGTGAAACTTTCTAGCTCTGTCTCTGAGGTACATGTAGTCCTTTCTAGCTTACCATCTTTCCATTAGGGTTTTACCAGACCAACAGGCATATGCTTCATCACTTTTCCAAGGTTTTTCATCTGTGCAGGTTAGATAGAGAACCCTTAAAACAACTGCAGGTCCCTTAGCACTTATTGTTTTGTATGTGAGCAATCATTGAGGAACAAAGTTCATCATGGTGCATGAATTAAGGTCAACCATTGTTTTTCTAAACAAAATTTTCAAAAGCGCATAAGTACAAAAGATAAAATCAAAAATAAAATTTCGCAATCAACGTATCTAAAATAAACATCATGAAAACATAAACACAGAATAATTTTTTTTTTTTTTATGGAAATATTGCTTTCGGGCTTGGCCATTCACCAGGATGGCATCAGGTTCCCCCCTCATATTCTGCAGTTGATACGTTCCTGCCCCAATCTTCTCAGCCACCTGGATAGCTCTGAGCCATAGATTCTGAAACTTAGAATGTTTTCCTTTAGGCTCATGTGCTCTGTCCCACTTTAGGACTAAGTATCCAACTTCAAAATTCTTCTCTTTAGCCTTATGCTTATCAAACCACCTTTTAACTATATTTTGATGAGCTATGAACTTTGATTTTACTTTCTCCCTTTCTTATTCCAGCATGAGGAGGGTATCAATTCTTTGTTGTATGACTGATGAGGGTTTTCCTCTTGAATCATGAGAAAGTTGAAGAGATGGGAGATATAGCCCATTCGGGAAAATGGATTCAAGTCTATATAATAGAAAGTATGGGGAATTACCTATAGCTTACTTGGGTGTAACTCTATCGACCCATAAAGCATTATGAATTGAACTATGCCAATTCCTTTGGTTGTCTGCAACTGTTTTCTTCAATATCCTCACTAGGTTCTTATTAGTTGATTCTGCCACACCGTTCCCCTGTGTATATAAGTTCGAAGAGTATATGGTTATGATTCCTTTGTCTAGAGAAAGCTCTGTTAATAAGGTAGAAGAAAAGTAAGCTTCATTATAAAAAACAAGGATGGAAGGCACACTAAACCTTGTGATCAAATGTTGTTCTATGAATTGGATCACCACCTTTTCATTTACATGGGTCAGAGGGATGGCCTCTGCCCATTTCGTAAAATAATTTGTGGTGGTTAGTATGTATCTATGTTGTTTTGAAGAGCTTGGTGTAATCTATCCTATGATATCTAACCCTCGTTTCTCGAATGGCCTGGAAATGGCCATCGGTTGGAGTGGGACAACTTCTCTCTTCTCCCTCCCCACTCTTATTTGGAAAGTTTTATAGTTTCTAGCATATGTGTGAGTGTCTCTAAAAAAATTAGGAAAATAATAGCCAGCTCTCAATATCTTATGAGTAGTGGTGCCTCCTGCAAAATGTCCTCCTGCAGGACCATCATGGATATCCTTCAGAACTTTGTTTGCATCATCACGTTCGAGACATCTTAAAAGTGCTCCATCATAATTAACACGGAAGAGCACCAAATTTATGAGGAGATATTGTGCATATTTTAACCTGAGGGATCTCCTTTCCCTAGCGTTTAGGTTTTCTGGGCAAGTCCCATTATGTAGAAGATAATTCAGTTTCTCGTACCAAGACCATTTCCATAGGGAGACGTATGAATCCTCACCACACCATAATGCCAATTCATTCTCCCTCCCAGGGTCTTCATTTACTTGGTCCTGGGCTTCAACTGCCAGTTTGAATATCCCTTGTCCTTTATCCAGTTTAGCATGTTTTATATCTAGATCAAATTCTTGGACCATTTCCATCCAATTTCCTTTTCTTTCCCCCATCTCATGTTGAGTGAATAGGGATCAGACTCTAGGGTGAGGCACTATGACTTTGGTATGGTTCTTAAGGATGTAAGATCTAAAGTGTTTAACTGCCTTGTATACTGCATAATCCTACTTGTATATATAAGGGTAATTTAGTTCTCCCCCTTGGATATTAGTGCTCATGAATGATACTGAGGACTCATTGCTATCATCATCCTTCTGAGTAATACTGAAGCTAGTGATTGGTCAAAGGCAAAAGTGTAGAGAAATAAATCTTTGCTGAAATTGGGACTTCGTAACACTCGAGCTTGAGATATTGCAGTCTTAATATTTTTGAAATCCCTGTTTAGTTCATCATCCCACTTAAATTCAACGTTTTTATGAATCATTTTTTGTAAGGGTTTGATAGTTTCAGCAAAATCGGGGGTGAATTTCCTCACAAAATTGATTTTCCCAAAGAATGATTGCATAGCCTTTTTGTTGTGAGGTAATGGAAGTTGAGCTATGTCCTTATCCTTTCTGGGTCTATGCAAATCCTTGCTTGGGATATAATATGGCCTAACATCTTACCTTCCTTGACACCGAAAATAGTTTTCTTAGGTTTTAAGGTTATACCATATTTCCTACACATTTCAAAAATCTGGGTTAAATGTTGGATGTGATCTTCTCTGTTCTTTGAATACACAATTACGTCATACAAATAAACCACTACACATTTATTGATTAGTCCCCCAAATGTTACATCCATGGCCCTTTGGAAGGTTTCTCCTGCATTGATTAACCCAAAGGGCATGCATTTATAAGCGAAGGTTCCCCACTTGATTTGGAAGTTAGTTTTCAAGCGGTCTTCTTCTAAACTAAAACCTGGTTGTAACTTGAGAAACCATCCAGCAGAGAGAAAATCTCAGAGCTAGACACGGTCTACAAGAGTTGCTCCATTGGTAGGACTGGGTAGTTGTCCTTTTCTAAAGCTCTGTTGAGGGTTCTGAAATATATGCATAGGTAGATCTCCCCAAACTTTTTCCTCATAGTAACCAAATTTTCTACCCATGGAGTGTGTCTAACTTGGAAAATAATCTTGGCATCTAGTAGTTTCTTTAACCCCTGGCACATGAGAGGCTCCAGGAATGGGTGTTACTTCCAGATCTTCTGTTGGAAGGGTTTTACTTCAGGATTTAACATGATAGTGTGTTGAATGATACAGGTATCATAAGTTTTCAGATCTCAGTAGGACCATGCAAAAACATATTGATATTGTCTGAAAAGTTTGAGATAGGCCTTCCTTTCCCCTTTAGATATTGTTCTGCTGAGATTTATATTTTTTGGGTTTTCATGGGTTCCTAAATTGATAGTTTCGTGTATGGGACAAGAACTCTCTATCTTTGCATTCTTTGACCCTTTAAATATTTCCCTTAGGTAAAAAAGGTTTTCTAAATTGGCTATTCCATTCAGTATCATGTGAGACCTTGATTTTTCAGTTGGTTGATCTATTTGAGGATCAGTTTCTGCTGATTGTTCCTGGAATACTTCATCGTCAATAGCTAATTATTTAAAATTATCATGATTGGTCAAAAAATTTATGATCTGTTCATCTCCTTCAAATACCTTCGAATTAGAAATATTGTTGGGCACCAACGATTTGTCGAGTAGCTCCACAGTGAACCGAGAGGCTTCATAATCTTCTAGAGGTGATAGCCTTGAGGCATCGATGGCCATAGAATCAGAAATAATTTTCTTTGTTCTAGGGATCGCTGTCATGTTAAAGGATTAAAAATGCTCTATTAGCCTGTGCACTTTCTGTTGGTAATTCCTTAGGTGTGGAGAGTTTCAATGTATAGTGTTCCTTACTTGTCTAATGATGATTTCATAATATCTAAAAACCTTCAATTATTTAACGTTCATTTATATGGATTTCTTTAGCCCTTGTACTAGAGCTTCATACTCAGTGGTATTGTTTGTGCATTCGAACTCTAGTCTACAGGAAAAAAAATGTCGTTTACCTTTTGGATCAATGAGGATGTACCCTGCCCCTGAACTTTCTTCTGATTTGTATCCATCAAAGTATAAGGTCCAAACTTGTGGGAAAAACCTATCAGTTTCCTCTTTCTTGTCACTTTCCTCTTCTCCCCATGTTTGTTCCATGATTTCTAACGCAGGTTCTTGACATAAGAGGATTTTGTCTGCCGTCGTTGGCATTTTCTCTTGAAAAATCATTTTAGAGTTTTGAGTAACATGGACATCATATGAGAGGGGGGAGAAATTCCCAAAATCGGAGTCACGAGAATAATTTCCTAGCATGGGGAAATCTGTCGATGAGGGTTCATTGAGGATTTCTAAGTCAGTGACAGTATGTTTTAGATATATTTCCCTATCGATCCTGATCATATTCATATGTCCCTTTAATGGCAACCAAAGGTGAGCCCAATCTGTACTAAATTATCCATTTAACTTCTCAGACCAATCTCGACTTAATAACAATCCATAAGCTTCTGGAATATCTAATACAATGATGCCAATTACTTGCACAAATTTAGGGTGCGTCGCTATTCTGATCATTACATCTTTGAGTTCTCCCATGACCTTTACTAGGGTTTTGTCTAGTTGTATTACATGTTTATCTTTTTTGAGAGGGACTGCATTTAATTTTTTGCAAATAGACAATGGCATAACATTGGAGGACGATACTGAGTCAACCAAATGATTATGGAGGTTTTTGTTCAAGAATTCAAACGTCAAAAGGAACGGTGGGACAAATTTTTTTTCCTCCTTATCTTCAGAGAAAGTGTTCACAATTGGCTTATTTCTTAGATCTGTGGGAATTATATTTCCTCATTGGTCGGTTCTTGTTGTAGGATTTTCTATTGATTTCAATGCTTGTAACAGAAAGTCCTTGTGTTGAGGGATTCCACATATGTCCATGAGCGATATGTTTTCCTTCAACTTTTTCAAGTCTTCTACTATGTTTTAGTCTAGCTTGGGCAATTCTCGTGTATGGATGTTTATAGGTTTTCTTCAAGGAGAAAAATGTGCTTTCAGGTGATTGGGAGTTGGTCTTCCTCCCGAAGTTTGGGAATTAGTAAGATCATTTGAGACAGGTTGACCCCTCCTTCATGTTTTCAAAACCAAGACTTCTGCGAGTGGTTCTTGAACCTCAAACTGATCATCGGAGGGCATTGGTAGGTCAGGATCCCATACTAACATGGTTGTTTCTTTCAGTGGATCAAATTCTTCCTAATCAACAATATTGATAATTGATCCGCTTGATTGTGCGGTTAGGGAAACTTCATCTAGAAACCGGTTGGCCATAAAATTCATGGCATGCACCCATTACGGTCAGTCTATTTCAGAGTGTTTCTCTTGGTGATAAGTACAGAAAGAGTCGAAAGTTACATTTTCTAGATAGATTTTTAAGTTGGATGGGGGAGGTTAAATCTCTTTGAATGGTGGATTCCTTTTGAAAAAAGGTTTATAGGGCCTCTAGCATTGGTTTCCCTCCCCTGCACTTCTTTTCATGTATATGATGTCGTTTGACAACATCTTGACCATGCGTTGTAGGTCTTCTATGTCGCCACTTCCCTTTTAAGGACCTTGTTCTGTTTGTTTCCCTAGGGGTCTAGTAAACAACAATCCTCTACTAGGAGGAGGTTGAACTTATCTATTGACTAATGAGACCTGGCCTTCTTTACATCTCTTCATTTGAAATTCTATCATTTTGGCTTCTTCAAAAGTTTTGGCTATAGTTGCTTTGGAAGACCTCTTAACAAACATGGAGATAAAAGCTAGGAGAGCGTTAACATATACTTCGATTTGAAAATCCTGAGTGGGTTTAGCTTCATGTTGGAATTTGTTCAAGATAGTGGTGAATCTTTGATTTAAGTCTTTGACCTTCTCATTTTAACTCATGGTGGCAATGAAAAACTCAGCCATCAAATATCTTGTAGTGGTTTCTTCTGCAAATTTATCTAGAAGATCCTTTTGAAACTTCGTCCAACTAGTTATGGATCCTACAGGTAAGTTAAAATACCATGTGGAGGCTGAGTTCTCAGAAGTATAGGGGAAAATTCTGCATACTACGTCTTCATGTTGGACATTCATCAACCTGATAGCTAGTATAAATTATTTGATATGGTCTTCAGGAAATCCTGATGTTTCAGGGTCAAATTTAGGGAGTAACTTCTTTGGATGTCGGGGAAGGTTATGTACTCATCCAGAGATGGCCAAAGAATATTTGGCCAACCAATGTTTATTATTCTAAGGTGGTTTTCCCCTTTCTTCATCATGTTCATTGTTATCTTCCATGTCTTCAGATCGTTCTGAGTTAAACCCTTTCTCTTCAGAAACGTCCTCAGGCTCAGACTAGTTGTCATCCAGTGTTTCAGGGATTATATTAAGAGGATGTTCGATTTTAGTGAGGCTGAAGTCTATTATGTCTTCTACTATGTGCCAAAAAACCTGGTTGGGGGACTTGACCACTTGTTTTCTTATTTTTTTTCTTCGAGGAATTAACAGAGCTAAGGGAAGTGCATTGATTTGTCGGGTGTAAGCTCTTATGATTCTTCTGAATTGGTTCAATTCCTTGTGAGGAAGAGTGTAAGGTATATCAGGGAACAATTGTTATTCCTCATGCTGGGGTGAGTTACTCATTTCAGGAGTACTCAGGGTGTGTGGGCTATCTTGGGAATGACTAGCCATGCATATGGGTTGTTTTGAATCTATAGGATGTGTGAAAGACTTTATAAAAAATATTGTCAGCCATTCATTCTTCAGGCCCTCCTTCTAGCGCCAATTCTATTGAGGGGTCCTAAATCCCTTTAACTCAACAACAGGAACCAAACCTGCCACCGAGCCCCAATTAGACTCTACAAAATTTAATGGTGGAGTGGTTCTTCAAATCTTGTGATTCAACCAAATAATCGATGGGATTTACGTTTTTTGGTGAAAGCTTCTCCTTCAGTTCAAACATTCTCTTTTTGTACTTTTTCTTATAGGTGGCACTAATACAAGATAAAAGCCGGTATAAACCAACTAGGTAATAAGGTGGGAAAAATTAACTACTAGAAAAGGTTGATCTTGGGATAACCCTTTCACTCTAGCATGCAGACAATGATTCTCTACCATATGCGTAGTACTAATACATTAACCTGTTGGTGTTCGAATTATTGACTGAGATAGAATTTCTCAGAAGAAAACATACATGCAATAAACAATGGCAAGAAAAATAGTTTCCTTAACTCTAATCATCAATCACATACTAACACACCGATTTATTTTCATCATTAAAGACAAGAACTATAAAACATTGAATCAGATAACTTACCAATAGATTTAGAATATCTTACTTGTTACAACATCCATTCATTAGATAGAACCAAAAATAATTCCTCTTCAGATCCATTCACACATGCTTTTGATGAAAAAAAAAACTTGTCTCTGGTCCTAAACAAGACTTCTCAATTAAGGAAGATCTGAAATAGTTCTTTACAAATCCAAAAATGAGGGTCATTGCAACAACCATCGACCCTTTACTAATAGGTCGATCCTCCTATTTATAACATACTATTAACTAAAATAATTGTTAAACTGTAGCTAAGTAAAACAAAACTCGCCACATGGCACGTTATTCTATTAGTCTTCGAAGAGTCATCAAATTATCTCACTTGACTGGATGACTCTTCTCGTACTCCAACCACTTGATGAAGATATCCTTGCATGTATTAGCATACAAGAATCTATGTTGTTCCATTGGGGTCGAAACGATCTCTCTTATCTCTACTACCCATGCCCGATACTTGATTATTCTGGCACTTAACTACTGCAACATGGCTTGAGCTTTGAGTGGGTGATCCATGAACTGTTGCACCTGTCCTGGCTCAATGTCTACCACCTTTTATATTTCAGCAACCAATGATGAGTCTTGTTCAGTATGTGATTTGACTATGTTGTGCAAGTTGACAAAGTCATCGGGTGTGTCGAATTTGGGGAGTTCGATGTCTCTCATGGCCCGGTTGATATTGTTCCATCTTTTCTCACACTCGACCCATTTCTCTTGGACATCTTGATGAGGTTCCTGAGCCATTTTTACCCAATACACAATCGATTTCCTTATGCGGTCGATGCTGCTTTCCCTTAGCACTCGGATGTCATGCTCTTCGGCATCTCGGACCTTTTGCACCGCACAGATATAATTGATCCTTTCCATGACTTCATGTGCTTTGTCATATTACCTTTCCATATCCTTCCACGTTTCCAATGCCATGAGGGTGTCTTCTTGAAGCTCGAATATCCTTACAGTGAATATGTGTCCTTCAACTGTAAATTTGTTGTAGGTCTCTTGGAATTTTCTTCTCAAGAACACCGCGACCTATGTGGTGTCCAGGTAATATTTCTCTAAGTGGCGCAAATGTTCCAATTCCTTCATAGAATTAACCAACTCTTCTTCATCCCTTTTCTCTCTGTCCAGGGTGGCATCTTTGATTTCCATCCCTGTGCCTATAAGTTCGAATGTGTTTGCATGCTCTGTGTTGATCAATTTTTCCTCCTTGGTGATGAGGATGGAGCGATCTATAGTGATCCTCCTCTTCTTGGTGGTTCTCTATACAATAAATTTCCTTTTCCAGTCATAAGCAATGGCATGTATGTCAGCTACTTCATCCACGGTTTCGGGGATTTGCTGATCTCCCCAAGTGATCATATTTTTTCAGGCTCCCAATGGTATATATTTGTTCAAGAGTGGATTCTTGAACTTCCTCCATGTGTTCTGAAGGTCCGACTTATGTTTTTTTCTCATCGGGAAGTTAAGTACTGATTGAAATTGAGGCATCATGGGTAGGCTCGGTACTTACTCGATAATCGGCCATTGAGACGTCGATTTACTGTTGTGGAGCTTCTTCTTTTAGTTTTCCCAACCCTGGATCATCCTTCATAGTATCTACTTGGGGCTCTGGTGCATCGAGCAACTCAATGTCTAAGACAATTTCGATCGCTTGTTATTTATGTGGAAGGCCCCAAATTTGAGCATCAGGAGCTGGGGAAGATGCCTTCTTTGTCTCCTTTTCCTTTGTGATCTGCACAGGAGTCACTAGGGATACCTATGGACTTTATTCATCATCATAGATATTTATCAATTCGTGGAGGGGGTTTGGTGCACTATTCCTCCCTAATGTTCTAAATATCTCTGGTTGAGCTGAAACATCCCCCGGTGATCCGACCTATGGTGTTGTAATTTCAGGGTTGTCTAACCCAATGATTTCATCAATTTCTATTAGTTCAGGGTCGCTTGGGCCTACTTGGCTTTCATCTGGGTTGTCAGTAGGGTCCCCTATCAGTTCTATGATTTCATCTTGCAGCTGATCAATTAATCATTTTTCATGTTTTATCATGAGCAATCCCCTTTCCTGTGCGTTCTGTGTGATAGGGAATCTTCTATCCTACACCGGGGCCACCGGGGGAGCCTCTGTTGCTTTTGTCGCTCTAATTTCTTCTCTAGGTCTGAGGACCTATTGAGCCGATTTATCTATGGTCATCGCCTGTTCATCCAGGCTCATGGCCCTAAACTTGGTCATTTTGGGGTCAACCATCCTTGCTACCACCTTGTCCCAGTCCTGGGAACTTTCCATGAATACTTCATCTTCAAATTTATCATGGAAGTATGACCAACGGGACGACACTTGTGAAGCATGTTGCAAGATCAGGCCCTTTGGATCATTCTTGCGAAACCATCGTGTCTGGAACCTAAACTCTAGTTGGCTCATCCCTTATTTTTTGGCTTGAGCTCTGTCTTTAACCAAGTAGATACCTACATGGAAACGATAGGGAATGAACGCTCGCTTCTTTTCCTTGACCAGGGTGGCATTGTAGCCTTGCAGGATGGTCTGGTATCATATTTCTCCTACTACAATCTAGTATGGGACATGAGATGGCAGGAGATGCGGCACTCTTGTGGCCCCGAACACCCTAATGTAGGTTTCTCTCTCGTCCAAGTACCAGTGGCCTACCTTGGAAATCATCTTCTTCGCCACGACCGATAGTATCAAGCATTCCTTCTTAAAAAGAATGAAGTAAATACATGCAATGAATTCATCTCATATGAGGGAGTAAGACTTGTTGTACCTTTTCTCCCATACAATTTTGAAATAGACGTGGACCGAGAGCTCTGTGACATGCCAACTCAGATGCATGCTGGCGAAAATGTTTTTGGTGCACATGACATCAAACAAATATGAAGCCATGTAGAAAAATGGTATCTCTCCCTCCTTGGGCATCTAAGCCTCTTGTATACATATTCTCAGTTGTTTATAAATTATGGCTCCCCAATTGAAACTTCTCTCGGAGATAGCCACTGTGTAAGCTAAGGGTATCCATGCCTCTGAAAATCTAGAGAAGTCCTTCTCTCCATATAATCGGTAGATGAGATCCATCAAATAGACGTATCTCTCCCTTCAATTTTTCATTGAGTACCAACTAGTGCTCCGGTTGGTGTATTTCTTTTCCTCCCTCCACCATGAGTCCATCACCCGGCTGGTGTCATGGCACTCACATAACTTCATGACAAAATCTATCTTTAGTCACTCCTTAGGGTCTCTAAGCTTGTAATACTTTTGGACTTCCACCGGTAAGAAAAATCTGACACAACCACCATTGTCATCATTTATCAAACACTTATGTGTGTCTGTGTGGTCTATGAGCCACTTCAGGACTTCAATACAAGGATAAACAAGAGTTATGCTCACCACCATATGCAGGTATGACTATCAGATGTTCGAAAACACTTCATCTTCGAGCGCTCTAACATCTGGATCATTGTGTGGTATATACTCTGGGTATTCCTCCTAGCTGATCTTGTTAAAGAGTTGTCCCCAATCCAGGATTTCCATATTGGATCCTGTGCTTGCCTCTGTATCTCCAAAGGTCGGAGGCTAGATGAAATCCTTCTTCATCGATGTTTTGATGACATGCTCCAGTCTTAGCGTGTATTCCAATTATTTTGTGACCCCTGGAGAGGATCCTTCTTCTACCTCTGATTCTTTCAGCTTCGGTGCCCTTGACGATCATCTGGTGGTTGGCTTTCTTGGTGGAATTGTTCCTGTAACTCAAAAAAAAAAAATTTAGAGGCTGTGTAAAGAGAAAAACCAGATAAAAAATATATGAACTGTAACCATGTAAAATCCACAGACATGGATACATACCTGCAAAGCTTGCTAAACCTAGTTATTTTGATACTCATGGAATCTCTGCAGCTTTCAAATTACTCGTCTTGCTTCTTCGGATTCCCAGAATTGCCTTGCACGCAGAATGATTTTCGTTTAGAACAACTCAAGAGGATTTAAACCAGGGAAGAACTTACCGTGTCACATCAGTCATTAAATTCGGGTGATGAGTGAAATGTAAACAGACCTGCCACCGAATCTCTATAACTTAAATTTATCATGGGTTGACGGTAGAGGCACGGGGGTGATGCAGTCTATCGGTGATTTTAAATGATTGCTTTGATTGGCATAGGAGATAGAAACTAACACGTGATTTCGTATTAATTATCCCCTTAAATGCTCAAAATCCAATCTTATCTAATGCTAAAACATCATGTCACTCTCTTAGTGGGTGGATTGGGAATCGGGGATGTGTTATGAAAGTTTTCATTAATTTCCTTCACAAAATCTCCGGCGCCGGTCACTGTCGATGTTTTTGTGGCAAGGTTGAATAGAAGGTGTGACTTTGGATCTAGGGAACCAAGAATGACTTGGGGTAAAACTAGACCGTACGGTTTTCTAATATGGAAAAGACAAGTGGTGTTGAAGACTGGTGACCTAATTCGTGTGTATTTATCAGAGTCAGAACTTTCCTTAAGTTAGTTGTTCTAAAAATAACCTTATCTCGTCGATTCCTAAAGCGTATCTAGGGTCGGCGATCGACGATAAACCTATCTAGTGATTTCTTCGGATTAGCTTCCTCAAAAAATTCCCGACATCGAAGACGCATTGGGCGTCGACAATCGGTGATATATTTTAGTGCAGTCAGAATGTTTGTTGTGATCCCTTTAGGTTTTCCCTGATTCCAATAAGCACGTTGGGTATTGGCTATCGATGATATATTTATTTCTTTGTTAACATATATTCCCCTTGTCTTTTACCGATGCTGAAGGGGAATCGACTATCGATGATATCCTTATGAAAGATTTTGATGCAAACAAAAAATGCCTTTTTCCGGTGTCGATGGGGATCGATGCTCGTTGACTGAGGTTTCTTGAGTGGTTCTTTTCCATCTTTGAATTCCTTCCAATGTCGAATTTGAGCGCGTCTGGTGAAGTGTTTTGGATTTTGATTATTTATTTAGGTGTTAATTCTTTTTAAGTCATGGGGTTTCATATATTCAAACAACATGAATAGATAATGAGAGTCAAGATAATAAGAAAAGACAAAAATATTTCTCAAAATGAAGTCGAATCAGACAGTGCAAAGATCAAGTGGTACCCAAAAAGTAAAAAATTGACATAGGATTTTTAGGGTGTGTTGAGTGCTCAACATGTTCTTCGGACCATAAACTTTTAGAGAACAAAGAGCTGAGTGGTAAGACCCTTAGGACTAGAATCAAAATAGAAGTGAAATATTATCGTGACCAAAATATAGCATTAGGAATTATATAACAGACTTAGATATCGAGTAAGAAGTTCTCTATGGAAAATGTTTTATAGACATTTTAGACAAAGATAGAGAAATAGCAATTACCACCACCATGAGCTAATGGCTCGATTAATAGCAACTTACATAAGAACAAACCAATAAATAGGTTGTTATAAATATTACCAGGTTAGTGACGATGTAACCATACACAATCCATAAATGCAATGAACGCTTAGCACTCACACAGAGAAATTAGTCGATGCTATGAAAACCTCTCGAAGTAGAATGAGAGAAGCGAAAAAAAAAACATGAAGTGTGAAATGATCCAAACGAGGGAAAGGTAGGAAGGGTTAAGGCTTCGACCAAAAAACCTAACACTTAAAAAAATGATGACACTACACATGTACATTCCGAGGACAAATGCCAAAAAAAATTTGTCTCGAGATGGCAACCACAGGTGATGCATGCAATATTGTATGACATGATGGCTAATGAAGAAAAGTTGGTGGGAATTAAATTAACGATGGTACCAATACAAGTTTAATAACCTCATAGAACTAGACAACAACTCTAACTATGCCAAGTGTTATCCACTGTACGATATGACAAAGGTAGTGTTAATGTATATCAAATCCGATATTAATATATATGCTATGTTTTAAGAACCAACGTCTAATAAAAGACAAATTAATAGATGTTGAAAAGTGAAACCCATTGATGTATGGAGAGACAATAAAATAGATTGGGGTGACAATTATATGGGGACATTAGCAAGGTTGATATAATACAAATTTCAAACACTATGTTAACAAGGACTTGTATAAATAATCAATGTTATCCATAGGAGGGTATTACAATTAAATAATCATCGTAATACCTATACATATATAGGTTTAGCATCAAAATTGTCCTTAATTTTCATAACAATGGATTATGGAAACTTAGCATATATATAGGTTATCAATTTACCAAGTTTTATGGAATAGGACTTAGGGTAACCTTGGAATATATTGTTAATAATGGAGTTGCTTGACCCATTTTAATAATGAATAATATAACTTAGGTGGCGAGAAGTTCTGAAGGAAGGG
>ML785352.1:241243-258066 GCA_009831015.1 Picea engelmannii | reverse complement strand
CTTCGGAATTTTAGGTTTGTGAGATAATGATATATGAGCTATAGGTTACAACACTTGGCCTTTTTATGGGATTTATCACAACAAAAATCTAAAATGTAAAATTGTCTTGATTTTCTTCTTACCTCTAGGAAGAAAAATAAATTGATTTTGTAGGAAAATAATAGAAGTATCTAAGGCTCAGGGACAAGAACATCATCAATATAATATCGAAAAAGGGAATGTAGGTGATCGACATCTTTAGGTGGATCTGAATAACGAAAGACATTCATAAATTATAAAGATAGTAATAGATTTGAGAGAAGAACTAAAAACAGTAAGAGAAGATAATGAAATAATTCTAAAGACTCAAGAGGAACTAAATGCAATTCTGTTGGAAAAATTATGCAATCAAAATACTAATAAAAATAAGGGGAATAAGTCTAGCAATTATAAGATAGCCCAACTAAAGAAGAACACAAGAAAATTAGAGTATCCTAAATCTGATACATATTCAATATACAAGGATACGAAAGACAAAAAAATGTCTATCGAAAGTAGTTATAGTACTAAACAAAGAACCAAAAAGAAACCTAAACAACATGATGAAGTCATGGGAGAAATTAAGAATATTAAACCACCAACCTTCAATGGGGAAGTGGAGACTAGAAAAGAAGCATATGCATGGCTCGTTGGTGCGAAGAAATATTTTCAAATATACAATTATTCGAGTGAGCTTAAAGCCCAGATGGCTATTTTAAATCTGACAGAAAAAACATACATATGGTGGCAACATATAAAAAGAGTGAAAAATATTAAGGAAAGGAAAATCACTTGGAAAACCTTTAAGAGATATTTTAAGAAAAAATAGTTTTCTAAACAATATTATAAGGGTAAAGCCAAGGAGTTCTATAAACTGAAACTGGGAAATATTACAATGAAATATTTATGTAGTAAGTTTATGAGTTTGCTGCATTATGTGCCTTATATTGTGGACGAAAAACCAAATATTCAATGATTTTTTATTTACTTACCTATTTCTTATAAAGATCGAATTGAGTTTTATAACCCAAAAACTTTGGAAGAAACCATGAGGGAATCCAAAATATGTTTTGAGCAGTATAAAAATAGAATTGCAAATTCTAAGAATTGGAGTGGGAAAAAGGGTTGAAAGGTTTGACTGTAAGAAGAAAGGGAGAGAATACTCTAACACAAATTTTGATAAGATATTTCAGGGGGGTAATAAGTTCAGAACAAGTAAACCTTTCAATCAACCTAAAAATAAGGGTACCAAACCACCAACATTCTTCAATAAAGAAATTGCCAAAAAAGAGATAGTAAAATGATGGGAATTCAGTGGTCTGCATTACTATAAATATTGTCCTCTTAGGAAGAAGGGAAATAACAATGTACAAACAATACAAGAAGAAACTACAGTTGGTGAGCTGGCAATGTCTACACCAAAAATCAGTGGAGCCTTGGAAAATCAACAAGAAGATCATCGAATTTCAATGGTAGAAATTGAAGGTATGATGCATAATCAAACAATTATTGTTTTAATTGATCCATGTGATAGTTTAATTTATATTTCACTAAGAGTTGTAGAAATATGTAAGCTACATAAATAAAAAATTTAAAAGTCCTCATAAGTACAATTAGCTACAGGAACTAAAAGGAGAATTAAAAATGTTGTTAAAAACTATGAACTTAGTATGAACGAATTAAGAACACAGAGGAACTTAAACATATTAGCTTTAGGGTATTACGATGTGTTGATCGGTATGGATTGGCTAGAAAAGTTTAAAGTGGTCTTAGATTGTTACAATAAATCATTTACCTGTGTAGATGAGAGAGTTAACATTATAAATATTAAAGGAGTATCAAGACCTGTTAGTATTAGAGAAATCACAACCTTACAAGTTAAAATATGCATTCAAAAAGGGTGTAAAATACTTGTTGTACACATAAATTACAATGAAAAAGAGGAAAGTAATAATGAGATATATAACGTTTCTGTGTTACAAGAATTTTAGGATGTATTCTAGGATATTCCCATCCTACCTCCTAAGAGAGAAATAGATTTCCCCATCGACATAGTAACTGGAGCAGTACCTGCTTCAAAATATCCTTATAGGATGAATATCCTAGAGTTAAATGAATCAAAAAGTAAATTGCAAGAATTGAAAGATAAGGAATATATACGACCAAGTATGTCTCCATGGGGAGCACCAATACTTTTTGTTAGAAAGAAATATGGAACATTACGTCTCTATATTTATTATAAACAACTTAATAAAATGACTATTAAAAATAGATACCCATTACCTCGTGTCAATGATGTGTTTGATCAAGTACAAGGAGCTACAATATTTTCTAAGATTAACTTACATTTTGGTTATAATAAAGTTAGGATAAAGGATGAAGATATTTATAAAACAAGATTTATAATGAGGTACAGACATTACAAATCTGTTGTAATACCTTTTGTGCCGACTAATGCCCCAACCTCATTCATGTGCTTGATCAACATTATTTTGGGAAAATGTCTAGATAATTTGTGATTGTCTTTATAGAGGATATACTCATCTATTAAAAGGATGAAAAGGAGCATGAAGAACAATTAAGAATAGTATTACAAATACTAAGAGAACATAAACTATATGAAAAAATAAGTAAGTGTGAGTTTTATAAAGATCAAATTCAGTATTTGGGACATATAATTTCCAAAGAAGGTATAGTTATAGACCAAGACAAAATAATGTCTATAATGAATTGGCATGAACCTAGGGATGTTTTGGACATAAGATATTTTATGGGTATAACTGGATATTACTGGAATTTTATAGATGGGTTTTCTAATATTTCATATCATATAACCTCATTACAAAAGAATGGAACTAAGTTCATCTCGTCCAAGAAATGTCAAAAAAGTTTTAACAAATTAATAAAAATCTTAACAACAACTCCTATATTAAAACTAGTATACCTAGACAAAGACTTTGTAGTATGTACAGATGCATGCCACGAAGGGCTTGGTGTTGTGTTAATGCAATAAAACCATGTAATAGCTTATGAATCTCATAAATTAAAGAAACATGAAGAAAATTATGTAATAGGTGACTGGGAATGGGATGCAATAATACATGCATTAAATATGTGGTGGAATTATTTGGTAGGACATAAATTATTACTGTTTATGGATAACATCGATATAAAATATCGGTTTGATAAACACAATTTAAATGCTCGCCAAGCAAGGTGGTTATCCTTCTGAAGCGAGTGTGATTTTGAGATAAAACACATTAAAGGATTTGCAAATAAGGTGGCAGATGCATTAAGTAGACATAAAAGTATGATCTATATATTTAATATAAGTAATTACGAAACATATTTGGAAGAAAGGGTAAGGATAACAGTTGAAAAAGACCTAGAATATCAAAAGATTAAGTTAAAAATTGTTGATAATTCAACAACATTAGAAGAATCAGATTTCAGATTCTCAAAAAGTGGACTGATAATGTATAAAAATAGATTGTATGTACCAGAATCTAATGAAATTAAGATATTAATTTTATATGAGTTGCATAAGAAACCATATTTTGGACACCCAGGTTACCAAAAAATAATCACTATGCTAAGAAAGGAATTCCATTGGCCAAATATGAAAGGTGAAACTATAGAATATCTAGCTAGATGCTTGGAGTGTCAATAGGTTAAGGTTTAACATCATCATCCATATGGACTACTAGAACCCTTACCCACTCCAGAATGGAAATGGGAAGTGATAAGTATGGATTTTATTACCAGATTTCCTAGAAGTAGTAAAATAATGACTCAATTATGGTTGTGGTTGATAAATTAAGTAAATAAAGACACTTTATACATGTGAAATCAACCTACAAGGCTATTAATATAGCAAAAATATTCATGAAGGATATATTTAGGTTACATGGAATCCTTAAAGTTATAATATATGATAGAGATGTTACGTTTACCAAGAATTTTTGGAAAGCTTTATTTAAAGGGTTAGATACCTAATTGAATTTCAGTATTGTTTGTCATCCATAAATGGATGGGAAAACTAAAAGAACTAACTAGATTATTCAGGACATGCTTGGAATGTATGTTATGTATAGACTTGGTAAATGGGAAGAATATTTCTACTTAGTAGAGTTTGCTTATAATAATCATTATCAAGTTTCAACAAAACTTAGTCCTTTTGAAATTTTATATGGAATCAAATGTAATACACATGTTTCATGGATTTAACATGTAAATCAATTAGTTATAGGACCATATATGTTAAAAGACATGGAACTAACAGTGAAACATGTACAACAAAACCCGAAAGTAGCTCTGAATAGGAAAAAAAGTTATGTTGATGGAAAAATGAATCCAAGAGAGTTCAATGTTGGAGATCATGTGTATATTAGAGTTAAACCTAAAAAGAGTTCTTTATGGTTTGGAAGGAATAAAAAGTTAGCACCAAGGTATTGCATCCCATTCGAGATACTTGCCCAAATAAGACCTCTAGCTTATCAACTTGCACTTCCAACCACAGTAAAATTACATGATGTGTTTCATGTTTCATTATTGAAAAATTATATACATGACCCTACTCATGTTGTTGACTGGAAAATGATACAGGTGGAGCCTGTGGGAGAGTTCCTAGTAAAGTTGGATCATATTCTCAACAAGATGGAACTTACACTCCAGATTCGACCCGTAGGACATGTAAAGGTGCAATGGAAGCACCTTAGTCCAGAAGAGGATACTTGGGAAATGGAAAGTAATATGCGGGAAACATATTCATTTCTATTCCAAAATGGCATTGATGAAACCTAGTTATCATCGAGGATGGTGATAAGTTCTAGGGGGGATGTATGTGATACTCCACAACTTGTATTTTTAATTATTATTTTTATTATTGTTTTTAAATTAGAATTTTAATTATTTTTCCAAAAAGACAATTTGGTCAATTGACCAAAATTGAATTGTAAAAACTTATTATTTTTATGAAAATAAAACAAATGTGGAAAAGGGGCACACGTTGAAGCAACTCTTAAAGAGGGAGTTAGGAATCCAAAGGGGTTGGCCAAGTGGCAGTAGAATCAGACAAGTTGTGGAGTTAACTTAACTTTAAAAAGAAACATTCCAGATTTATAGGAGAATCTATGAACATGTGCAAAGTTGAATTTGACAGGTGGTCAGTGAGCATGAGGCTCAAGAAAAGTGTCACAAGTCATAGGAAAAATAAAACAAGTCATTAAAAGGGAATGGGATTCCATTCCAAAAAGGAAAATTTGATAGCTTGAGAAAGGTTACGCTAAAACCGACTTGACACAAGAAAGTTTTTAAAAGCTTTACTCATAGCAATGGAGCTCAAAATTATGGAAGTGGCCACATAGGTAGCCCCTTGGATTCCGAACTCAGCTCGGGGGTGAAAGAGGTCACATAGACTCTAGTCTAAGGCTGGGAGGAACAATGTCTTCAATGTTTGGTTTCCCCAAAAGTTCTAGGTTTATTTCTTGCTATGAATATGTTGATCTAGAAATTACCGTGTTTTTATTTGTACAATATTGTGGCTAAATTCTCTAGTATAAATAACGGATAACAATATTAGAAATTTAATATTTTTATACGATATATCGATGCATATCATAATTTCAGGTAGAATAATAGTGAAAGGAATTTAATAGCTATTCTGAAGAGAATCATACTACCAATAATAAATCCATAGGTAGAAACCTAGTTAATAAACAAGGTTTTAATGTATAAGAGACTTGTGTGGAAGAGAACAAAGTTCCAACAAATACAATGTATACAACTGGAAATGAATCGACACTGATTAGAAATTCGTACAGAGTTAACATATTATACCATGCATATATCTGAAATTAAATTCATTACAAAGTTAAGATATTACACTATGCATATATCTGAAAGGAAATTCATTAAATAGTTAAACACTATGCTTAAATAAGAAAGTAAATTCATTACATAGTTAAACACTATGCCTAAATAAGAAATCAAATTCGTTACAGAGTTAACATATTATACTAGGCATATATCCAAAACGAAATTCATTACAAAGTTAACATATTATACTATGCATATATCCGAAAGGAAATTCATACATAGTTAACATATTATACTATGCATAGATACAAAAGGTAAAATTGTTACAAATTTAAACACTATGCCTAAATACCAAAGGAAAATTGTTACATAGTTAAACACCATGCCTAAATCCAAAAGGAAAATCGTTACATAGTTTAAACAAAAACACACTATGTATTTATTTGAAAGGAAATCATTACATTGTATAGAAGCTAACGAATGCTGATCGTTTATTTCAAACAATGAAAAATAAAAAGTAATTGTATATCAATAACAAAATATTACAAACCATAAAATCTATAGTCAGCAATCCTGAGTTAAGAGTTGTCAAATTACTGGGTCAACTAGCTATAATGATGGAACAATCCTAAATAGTGGTGCCAAACTCGAAGTTAGCTAAGGGATGGAAACCAAATACATTTTCTAAGTAAAGGTATTCATGAATCTCCATGGTACCAAACTCCATGATACATGTACATTAAACAACAAACAAGTTAGGATGCGATACAAAGTTAATTAAACAACAAACATATATACACAAAATAAAAGACTAACTTACCATGAATGTACCGAATGTCCTAGTATTTTTGTTCATCGCATGAACTGCACTTGAATGTACAAGGAATCGAATGGCTGATGAGTAACCTCACAAACAATACACAGGGCCCATGATTAGTCAATTACCTGAGAATAGATGTATCAAGAATTACAAAAAACAAATATTATAGAGTAAACTAGAGAACAAATCGATTTTATGTGAAACCCAATATTCTATTTAACATGAGTCCTAATAGCATTTG
The DNA here is from genome assembly GCA_009831015.1 of Picea engelmannii. Classification (NCBI taxonomy): domain Eukaryota; kingdom Viridiplantae; phylum Streptophyta; class Pinopsida; order Pinales; family Pinaceae; genus Picea; species Picea engelmannii. Next base: position 251,170 of record ML785352.1, on the reverse strand, counting down.
AATCACATAAACGATTTGAACAGATTCTTCAAACCACAAAATTTCATAGAATAATGAGTCGAGTGGTAAGACCCTTCGTAACATAATCAAAATGGAAGAGAAATATTACCATGACCAAAATATAACATTAACCATTATATAAAAGACTTACACAATGAGTAATAAGTTTGCTATTGCAAATGTCGGAGAGACATTTTAGACAGAGATGGACAAATAACGATTACCACCACCTCGAGCTAATGGATTGAATAATAACAAATGACAGAAGAACAAAACAGTAAAGAGGTTGTTAAAAATCTTACTAGGTTAGTGATGACGTAACCATATGCAATCCAACAACATTATGAACACTTAGCACTCAGTCACCAAATTAATAGATGTTGAAAAGTGAAACTCATTGATGTATAATGAGACAATAAAATAACTTGGGGTGACAATTATATGGGGACATTAACAATGATCATATAATACAAATTTCAAACACTATGTAATCAAGTACTTGTATCGAATATTAATGTTAGCCATAAGAGGGTATTACAATTAAATAATCATCGTAAGACCTATACATATATATATAGGTGTAGCATCAAATGTTTCCTCAATTTGCATAACAATAGATTATGGAAACTTAGCATATATATAGGTTATCAATTTACCGCGTTTTATGGAATAGGACTTAGGTTAACTTTGGAATATATTGTTATGAATGGAGTTGCTCAACTCATTTTAATAAAGAATAATATAATTTAGGTGGTGAGAAGTTATGATGGAAGGAAAGTAAAATAGACTATTAGGGTTGAATAGATAATATATATATTATTTCATAATTTTAGGTTTGTGACAATGGAGGAAAAGTGTCTTTTTACAATATTAAAGTTAACAATTATTATCATAAAGATCAGTTTATTCGAAGGTCCCTTTAAATCTCCTTTTATATTTAATATAGTAATTTGGATTTAGTTTTATGTTTTAATAGAATATTTAACAAAACAAATAGATATCTAAATCTATTCAAATGCAATTTACAACTATTTGTGTTATTTGTGTTATAATATATATATATATATATATATATATATATATATATATATATATATATATATATATATACTCTTTGAAATATTAATATTAAAAATTATTGTCATCAAGGTTAGTTTACTTGAGGTGTTTTAATTTCATTGTATACTTAATATAAAATTTTAGAATTATTTTTGTTATTTAATAGAATATGTATTTAAATGAATTGATATAAAAATTAATTAAATGTGACTTAATATGTATGACGTTATTATTATGTAAAATTGGAGTAATAATTATTTTGGTAGATTTAACTATAATAGTTTTATTTTTATCAAATTTAAAAAAATAATAAAATTATTAAAAATAAATTTAGAAATATAATTTTAATCCTCAAAATGATTTTAATATCAATCAAATATGGTAATTATTGATTGAATCATTTAATCAAAGTTTTTGAACATATTTAATCAATGTATTGTATCTTCTTGCACAACAAATAATTCACCTTGAAAAATAGTTAAACATTATGTGGAATATCAAATTTAAATGAGTGATACATCTCAAATTTAATTTGAAAACACAGAAATCATTAAACACACATCACATTTTATAAATAAAACAACATCAACATTGACATGATATGAAAAAACAACATATATGAATGATAATATCAAAATCAATATTTATGTTAAATTTACATTTAAATTCAAATATGCATGTAAAATATACAACACCAAAATCAAATATACACATGTCAACAACTATTATAATCTAGCTGTACTACTAGAGCTAGAGGCATCAGTACATCTGCCAACAAATCTAAGAACATCAATACCTCCACTATACAATAATGTAGAAAGTAGAATATGAGGAGGAGATTATGGTCGATCTACTACTGGAGGAGATCATGTCTAGTCTTGTTCTAAAGGAAATAGTGGTTGATATGTTTGTAGAGTATATGGTGGTCGATATTCCAGTGGACATGGTGACCATTCTAGTGATGGAGGAGGGTAGAGTGGTCATTATGATACTAGAGGAGGATATGGTGCTTGTTCTACTAGTGGAGATGATTATTGGTCTAGTGCTAGAGGAGGAGATGATGGTCAGTATCATATAGGATATGGTGGTTTATCTAATGTTGGTGGAGGAGATAGTGGTAAATTTCCTAATTGAGGAGATGACGATCAATATTCTAATAGAGGATGTGGTGAAGGTGTACGAGAAGGATGTGGAGGAGTATTATCCTCATTAGATGAATCCAAAGAAGAATTTTGAGAATCCCTCAACCACTGGAGTAGGTTGATGGAACCAACAAAATGGAACAATGAATATAATCATATCATGTTGAAATATTACCCATAACATCAAAATATTAGGGTCTCGCATGATCTCCCATGATATTATAGGGAATACTCCATGGTGGTACATCAATGCACATATCCAATCGATCACCTAGTTACATAATTTGTGATCTAGCCTATGTGGTGTGCTAGGTATCTACACTTGAGGTGCCTTATTTTATTTAGGCATATCCTCATCATATTGGGGAGGAAACTCCCAAACATATGTTCATAGACAACAATAAATGAATGATCTAAATGAACTATTATAATAAATTATATTTACATTAAATAATAAAAATAAATATGCAACTAGATGAATTAAAATATAGTGATAATATTACCTTTCATATCTAGTGGATTAGATTGACTAAATACAATGTTGCTACATACTTTCTAGTCCATCCTTACATATGGGTACCATACAAGATCAGGGATGTGATTGTACTCACGAACTAATTAATCTAATACATATGAACTCCCCTACCTACATGACGAATCCAACTGGGATCTCCTAGGAAACATATCCCCTCACATAATGCATATGAAAAATATTCATCAATGTAGGAGAAAGGAAACCAAATATAGGTCATGTCATTAGAAACCTCTCAAAAAATAAAGTAATTAACTATAAACCAAAGGGGAATACAATCTTCTCATCAAACATAGCACAATATAATTGTCTTGAAAAAATTATAGGTGACCTAATCAATCTAGGATTCTAAACTAAAGTATATACATAGTTCATAATATGGGAACAAATGTGTTTCCCATAAAAGTTATAGTGAGACAATGTACTGAAAATGAGTGACATGCACCTAACTTCCTTTATATTGAATGAATGTAAAAGAAACTAGACACTATCAACTTTGAATGTATTAGGGTCAATGATAGCTACAGTAACATATATTTTCACATACACCAATTATGCCTCTCTTAAAATACAATGTGGCCAGTTGAGGAACTAAGGAAAATCCTTCCCTCTCTTGGACAATTCAATAAAAAATGAAAACAATCCTCCTCTATGGGATGATATCATAGATTGGGAACAACCCTAAATGCATGTTTGACATTATCTTAGTGATGGATCAATCATGTTAACAACTGAATGTTCCCTTTAAGGCTTATAGTCTCCTCCTAAAACTTGAGGACACCAACATTCCTCAAAAGAACATGAGTTTGTGCTATAATAGGATGATAGTTAATATTGTTCTCCTTCTGTCTAACCTCCCACTCAAGTATGAAGTTGTACATGTCAACCTACTACGATTGTTTTTATTATCATTTCCTTTGGTGCACATACACATTTCATTAAAAATACACACCACCTTCCCCCACCCAACACAGACATATATATATCATAAATAATATAATACTAAATTTCCATTTATAATATTCATTAAAATCGATTTTTTTATATTTTAAAAATCATAAAACCCACCGGTCCCTGTTATTAACATAGACACATCCACAAAAGTGCATCTTTCTTATCAATATACCATGACCAATGCTCTTGATTAAATACTAATGGACTAGTAAGGTCAATAATATTTTTTTGAACTATTATCAACAATTGGTGTGCTGCCATATGTATAGGGGAGCTAACACATTTATGGCGTGTCTTATATACATTGGCACATAGCTAAATAGTACATATGTGCATTTTTGTATGCACTCACAAGCCATGTAAATTTACTTTATTCCATTTGATGACTAATGTACTTATGATGCATGTGAGCACTAGGAATAATGCCTCCTAATTTTACTTAGCAGACTCATTGAGTGAGAGAATTATTTTTATTCTTTGGCTTTATGGTGCATTTTGGATAGTACAAGAGCACTAGTTACCATGCAACTATAAATTTTCAAGCACATCGAGAAGCATGAAAAAATATTTAATTTACAACGTTCTTTACAAAGCACCTTTTATTTACTAAGGCACTAAGAATAGTTCATCCATGCATTTCTTAAAGCACTGCGGATATCAATTAATTTTTTTAAATTAAATTTTAGCTCCATGGTGCACATATAATAATTAGGATCACCAATAACAATGATTCCTTATATTATAAAGAACACTAAAAAGTGTTCATCTTTTTTTATTGTAACGACTTCCATTAATGCATAGTAGTGGTAATTTTACTTATTTATTTATTTTTAAACATCATACAAATAAATATTATATATACGAAATTAACATATATCAATATTATATATTTATTTTTTATCTACATCCTATACATAATAAATGATCAAGTTTATGATTCATCTATTGATTTTGATCATTTAAGATTTTAGGATTGATGTTCTAAAGAACATGCATATCTACTCTCCTAACCCACTTAAACCGTAAGGTAAGAAAGTTAAGCATGAAATAATTAAATTATTCAATCATCATTAGAGTATTACACATTCATCAATTTATAAATCAATTCCATACCATAATATCTACTCCATGTCCAACTTCATATCGTTGTAAAAACATCTCTATTACCCCATTCATAACATTGTTATAACCAATTGTAAATTCAACAATTAACAAGTCATTGAACAACTTGTCCAATAAAATGATCATAACAATATTTATATTGATCCCAACCAAAATCAATTTTCTTTTTACTTATGATTTCAATTGAACGATTAACCACTACATCCTTTATCCTCTGCTCCCATTTATTTCAACATCTATTCATGCAATAACCATAACTTACCATAACTTATATAATGAGTAAAGCATACTTATGATTTCAATTTAACAATTAACCACTACATCCTTTGCTCCCATTTATTTCAACAATAGTTTCAATAATATATCTATTCATGTAATAACCATAACTTATATAATGAGTAAAGCATACAATGATCACACTACTACCATTAAAAGAAGAAGACCCACATCATAATGATACATTCTAATATATTCATATATATACGAAATAATAGCTATCAACTAGGACTCAATTCAATTTCAGTCTATTTTATTCAAAATATCAATCATAAATTAATAACTCATTAGCAATTTCTATTTAATTACATTTCACAGACTATTATAATTTGTGGAAAAGAAGCTTGGCTTCAATTATATTTTGTATAATTAAAATATGAATAATTCCATTCCCTTTTTTAATTAAGTGATAAGAAATTATAATATCAAGCAATCAAGAAATGAACAATACCATTAATTAACACCAAGTTATAGTTGGCCAATTAACACCAAGTTATAGTTGGCCAATTGATAGTTTATAATATCATTAAATCTTAAATTCTAAAGGTTGACTTCTTAGGAAATTACCCAATCAATACCTATAATTATTGTAAACCTTAACAATGTTGTATATAAGCAATAAGGTGGGTATAAATTTTACATTAATTCCAAATCTAGGATATCAGTGGCTAAGAAAAACTATAGAGTGATATCCATTCACCGATGGACTCTTACATCCATACTTACGCACATTGCTAAAATAATACAAGTTATCCAAGTCCAACGCACACTTCAGAGTCTTCAAGATCTTATATAGGTGGCATATAACACTACCACTGGTCGTGGACTCGATGATGATTGACTCGGAGGTAATTATGAGTTATGAGTTCATTCTTCAGGAATTTACTACCAACGACAAATTGATTAAACCACCAAAGTTCAACCGTAGTATACGATTGAAGTTATCAATTTCAGCAGGTCTGTAAGGTGCTAAAAACTCAAGGCGCTTATCCTTTCAAGATTTTAGAACACTCTACCTCGAAGGGTTAAGGATCTGATAGTATTACTCGCAGATCCAACCTCTTACAACCAAGGACAACAACTATACGGTTTTAAGTTTGATTTTTTCCAAAATTTTACAGAGCTTCTACCATTTCTTCCGATATCTATAAGTTATGAATCAAGATACATTACCCAAACAAATTATCATCGACTAAAATTAATACCACTAAGAGATTACAATTGAACTTCGAGGATGCAATTAAGGTATCCGATGATCGTGATGGGAATTGAGATCAATTATTAAAGGAAAATTCCGCGACTATACACATCTAGTCGTCGTATAATTTTTGTTGTTGTGACCCTCTAATAAATTAACCCTCGAACAAAACAAGAATTACACAGCACCAACTACAAGTTAAAGGGGTATCAATCGAAAATGATCCCGAGTTTTGATTTAGCATTGAAGGAAACTATTAGCAATGGTCGAGATACTCAATCTCCATAGGTGTATGTCAATTACACTGCGAATCCCCAAATTCTTGATTCGTAAAAGATTTATATGCATAACACTACTCTAGAATTAGGATTTTCCACTCGTCACACAAAGACTAACTGACTCTATAATCTGAATCTATAGTTTGTGTAACATCTCGCTCTATTGAGAAAAATTTTATTGACTTATTCGTTGAGGATACTTGTGTGCAAGTGATCTGGTGATGGTACATTGTGATTTCGTTTGGATTATGGATTATACATGATGATGATGATGATGATGTGTTTTGACTTATTATTATTTGAGGTATATATCTTGGAAAATGCTACTGATGAGTTTTCCTGAGTGTGCAAGACACATGACAGGTTATGGATGCTAATCATGTCAATGGACTTCCTTGAACTCTGGATTGAGTCAGGGAGTGAATTATATTTTGATTGAGTATTTCATATACAATCGATTACAATATGCTTTATGTATATGGATTATTTAGATGGGTTTTATTAGTGGATACAATATTGACGATGCTTGCTAATCTGACTCACATAAGGAGTAGGCGAACCATGCATAGAAACTAGACATTGAGGGAGAGGTGTGGCAACATCCCTGTCATAGCCTACTAGCACTCTTGCCATGGTATGAACTATAGGTTAACGATTACCTAGCTCAATATGTCCATGATGTCGTGATCCTAGACTGAGAGAGTCGCTCACGAATATTTCTAAGGAGAACGTAATAAGGCAGAGTCCTTATTCCTTAGAATCCCTTAATCTCTCACAAGGTTGACCGAGTGGAGTGTTGACTCCAAGGAGTCAAAAAAATTCCAAAACTAATCAAAGGCGAGTGGAACCCTTGGAGCATAGAGGTGTGTCTTGAAGGGCATGTCACGTAATAAAAAACACGAGTCAATAAATCTGGTATGCATAGAAAACATAAAATGTTTAGACCTTGTTGAATTTAAAATAATTTATTAAATAGTGAATTTATTAATTATAAATCTCAATAAAACTCTAAGCGTAATTCTAAGACTAAGACTAACTCTATGTTTAGTTAGGGAACTAAATTAAAATATTAAATAAATTAAAAGAATAGATATAAATCAATTTAAAGAAAAAGTGAGAAAAATCTAATAAATTGTATAAAATGCACATGTGTGCATGAAAATAACAAAATAAATTTTTAAAACAGAAATAAATAAAATATGAGAGAATAGCAGTACATTTGGAAAATAATCTTGAATTAACGTATCACTAGTCTAACTAGAAGAAGACTTCTAATCCAAATCTAACTAAGATCTAGTTAGGAGACACTCATTAAATGAGAATTTGGGGAACAAAGGGACAACTAAGAGAGAAAATAGGAACACATTAGGGAATGTGAGGGAAATTGAATTTTTAAATAATATAAAATTGGTATTTACTTTTGCAACTTGGGGAGAGTGTGACAAGTGTGTGGGTGAATAATCCTAATTAAATTAATTAAAAATTTAAATAATTGTCCATGTGGACATGTGTCAATGAGGAAATTTCTATAAAAAAAATGGTGTAGATTTAAGGTAAAGGGATATCAATTATTTCTTGTAAGGTTATTCTTCCAAAATTGTTGTGGATTGTGTTTTCCTTGTGAGAGTTGAGATACCAAGCTTGAAGAAGGAGTGGAAGCTCTTATTTGTGAGGCAAGCTTGGAGCTATTGCAATCTGGTTTTTGTGTGTGGCGCCTTTCTAGATCGGGAGGATAAGGGGGAAGAAGAGTACCCCTAGCATTGGTTGGAGGTACCGGTGAAGTCTTGGATTCTGCAAGCAAGGCGAAGAAAATGAGAACACACACAAATTGGAGGAAAGATCAACTTCAAGTATCAAGCAATTTACTCATCACGATATTTTGATTTTCAGTTAATTATGCATACATTGAATAAACATTGTGAATTGGTATGATGGACATTAAATATAAAATGGAAAATTTTGTATATCACTTGCGAATCAATGTCATACCTCACTCTCTATAGAAAAATGTTATCATATTAGGTGTGCAGATTATAATTGATGTAGATGGATTTTTCAATAATACAATTTTCTAAATTGATAGTTCTCTTTTATATAGAAATTGGATCTGTAGTTTTAAGAATATTTCTATTTATATAGAGATTGGTATACTTCAACGTTAATTTATAGTTGTGGGATTTATTGTATTTGCACTCTCATAATTTTTACCTGTGAATTTTAAAGAAGAGGATTTGAACATGGTGTGCAGAAATTAAGAGTATGTTACCGTATGAGCTCAATATGAGTCACTCATATGCATTTAGGGTTTTTATGGTTGTGATTTTTATAAAAAAGAAAAACGTTATGTAGGATGTAAATCTATGAACAACAATGAGATATTGTTTATGGTTTTTCTTGAGTAGGAATTCTTTGCATAAGGGAACTGGTTGAAGTGCACTTAAAATCCCCCTCTTCCAACTTAAGACTCTTATGTTAGTAATGGGATCGTAACTTTTTCCCCAGATTTTATTTTACTCCTGTAAATAGAAAACTGTTCAGAAAAGGGTGAAGGTCCTTCCCTTGAAAACTCTATTAATTTGTCAACATTGTAGGTCTCCTTCCGACCTCTGATGCTAAGTGAGGTGATTACGCCTTAGAACTTGGCTAAGAGCATGATTTCTTCCTCTCTAGTCTGGAACCTTCATTAAATCGGAATTCTTCTGAAGCTTTTTTAAATTTAGATCTCTTTGTTTGCGTGAAGTACTTGAACGTCAGTTTCTTTCTTGCAACTTTATAGTATATGTTTAGTATTCAGCCTAGACTTCATTGATTCCCCTATCCTTGAACTGTACAATAGATAATTACTTATTTACATGTGTCATCCGTTGGAAAATCCTTACATATGATTGTTGTATCTTAGAAAAAGCATTTTTTTCGTAGCACTGTTAGCTTGCGTTGGATTATGCTAAATACTTGATTATAGTGCTGGTCATTTTGAGTAATTAATCCACAACCGAAACCATCAGGTTTGATCGTATCATTTGATCAACTATCCCTATATCCTCATTTCACATTATTTTAGAAGGTGTAAATTTATTTTGAAACTTGAAGTTACGCGTAGTTCAAATTTTGAAAGCCTTGTTGCTTAAATTTTAATACTTACAGTTATTTAGAGTCAACAATCATCTCAAGAGTGGGATTTAGAACTGAACCTATAACGGTTAGTTCCAGATTGGGAGGTAGACTTAACATGTGAGGGTTAGAGTATTAGTTATCTTCCTATCGTCTACCTCCTCCACGTTATTTTGAAAGTCGCCAACGTTCCTCTATATCAATAAATTGGATGGTGAGATTGGATACTCCATACAATCTATTGGGTATACCATT
>ML785352.1:223731-233946 GCA_009831015.1 Picea engelmannii | reverse complement strand
TTTTTTTTTTTTTTAGTGTTTTCTAAATTTTTACTTCTTTTATTTTGTTTTTTTTAGGTTTCAAATGTTTTTTTCATTATTATTTTTTAAAAATATATACCATTTTTTCTAGATCACTGAAATTTTAAATTTTTTTCTTTTCTTTTTTAGCGTTTTCTTTCACTCATTTTTTTTAATGTTTTTATTTTGTTTAATTTGAGTTTTGAATATTTCTTTTAAATGTGTTTTTTGCTTCATTTAAAAAAAAAAAATTGCAAAGATTTTTTTATTTTTATTTATTTATTTTTCAATGTAAATTTAAGAAAAAAAAAGTTGATAAATAAATTTTAAAGTGACCATTTTGTATCCAATTTTGGGTTTGTTTTGGTATAGGGTTCTATTGTCAAAACCATGGTTTCAATTAGGTTGTAATTAGACATAATTTTAATGTTTAGACTTTTCATTTTTTTTAGTTAGCATCACTTTTTTATTTAGGTGTTAATTTTAAGGTTTTTCTTAGCTACTGTATGAGTTTTGAAGGCCATGCTTGAAAAATGTTTTAATTTTGACCCCGTTTGAAAAAATGGTGATGCCAGTAGCACCACTTTTTGATTTGGGGATTGATTTTCATGTTTTTTATGAAAATATATAGGTTTTTTGGACTAGAGTTATTGTTTTGAGGTCATGGTTCTCATTAAGTTGGTAACTATGTTACTAAAGAATAATATATGCCTAAGACCTCTTTTAAGATGAGATTCAAATAGTATGAGTTTACAGTTTTACCATTCGGATTGATGAACGCTTGAGGGGTATTTGACACAGACCCCCCTTCTCTCCAAGGGGGGCACGACCTCCTGATCTAGGATCTTTTCAAGACTAAACTGAAACGGTCTTAGATTCCCTACTAGAACCTCTAAGAAACAATCCACAAGTATTTAAATGAAAAATATGCTCGTGTGAACAAGCGCTAGGCGCAAGTATTCTCCATATGACCACGCCTTGTGACCACATTCCTATTCGAAAAGGTGCATCGTGATTTCATGTATCGGGTCTTTGTATGTGAGTCACCCCGACTCTCTCGATCTACGAAATCTCGAACTAGAGCCTAGCAGTAGCTAGATCCTCCCTTATCCTTCCACTGGTATGACCTCCAGCTATGACTTGGAGCCAAGGTTCTGAGCACTTCACGACTTCATGCTTCAAGTTATCGGAAGATTACTCATCTCCCTTATTCTGAAACCTGAACGTGCGAGTTATGCAGGCCATGTCAATGCTCAACAATCCCCCTGATCCAACGGTCCTAATCCCCCTTTCTCATATTGGGACTTCGTGTTTCCCGAAGTCAGAGGATTGCTCACCTCTCTTTTCCCTATTCCCAATTTCCCGATTGGAGAATCCTTCTAAGCACTAGATCCTTTCCTCTAGCCCTTTTTACTTTGATGTTGGGATATGACCATGGGCCCAACTATTAAGAAATTTGGGAAATGAGAGGGTCGGTACCTCTCCTTATCTTCAGATGTGTGATGATGTGTTTATTTTTTGGCGTATCTGTCGAGGTGGAAAGATGCACCTTCATCATACTGCACTGCTGTGAAAAATTCATGAGCTCTAGCTCATGATCTCTCCAACTCTCTTGAAATCCACCTCGATCCCAAAATTTTCCTTGGAGTTGTCTACTTGCTCCACTGCGTTGTTGTTGTTGTTGTTTCTTCTTCTTATTCCATGCTACTATGGCATGTTCTCCTTTGTTCAACTTCTCCTTTTTAACTTCTTCTTGTGATGACCTCAACATCAGCCTCCTGATTTGTTCAATCACCCTGTTCAATTGCTCTGTTGGCTGACTCCTTCCTTCATGCATATTATTTTTCTGCATCTCCTCCTTCTGCTGATGAAAGGATAGACTATATTGACCTCTCATGCGATCTTCTTCTCCTATAATACTAAATTTCCATTATGTTGCAGATTTCAGTTCTGCAGTTTTCTCACTGAACTGTTGTTCATCCATCTCCCTTAACAGATTATTTTCTGCCAACTTCCTTGGTGTTGATTTAGCTCCAGTTTCTTCCAACTGCTCCCCAAGTTGGTTTACTCCTCTATCTATTTCCAGCTTAGCTTGTTGGATTTGCATGCTTTGCACTATCACTCTTCTTTCCAGAGCTTCCAATTCTTCACACAGATCAATAAAATCCATGCTGCATGCTTCCTCTTCTGCTGCAGACTCAAATGCTGCAGTTAGCTCTTGTTCATCTTCCTAGCTGAAAATTTTGAACCATTCCTCATAATATTTTTCTTCTTCTACTGGGGCAGACTTCAGTATCTTCTCCTTTTCCTTTTGTTTGAAAGTTCTTATTGGTTTACCTTTTGTTGTTTCATCTGCAATACATGCTCTGGCCCCAACTTGATTGTTTGGAAGGAATATTTGAATTCCCCCAATGATCAGAATAGTCCTCCTTTGATCCTCCCCTGTCAGCACTCCTTGTTGACCTGAACTCACCTCTGAGTTTAGGATATTTTCATATAGTTTCATCTCCTCTCCCTTTCCCACCTGGAAATCTAGGATTTATGCCCTGCTCTCTTGACAGTCTATGAGATCCTCCAATGATCCCATCTCATTTCCCACCTGGAAATCTGAACTTTCTCTTCTACTCTCCTGGAAGTCTATGAGATCTCCAACTGATCTCATTTCATTGTCCACCTGGAAATCTGAAAGTCCATCATTGTCCACATGGCAGTTTATGAAATCCTTATCTAATCTCTCCTCCTCATCATCACTGAGGATTTTTCCAACTTTTCGTTCACAGATGTAAATCACCTTCCTTCCTATGTTATTGAGGTTTTCAACATTCCTCAACCAGCTTCTCAACATTTGTTGTTTCCTTTTGGCCATCAAATTCTGGACAGGCCATTCTACATTCCTCTTCAAAGGCCATTCATATGTCCAATGTACCTTTGCATCATGTTGCATATTTAATGTTAGCCTCTCCATCTTTTCTCTTATTTCTATGAGTTCTTTATCTATCTCAACTTTGGTTTTCTACTGGTGGTCTTCTCCTTGACCGCACTTATGGCCTTCAGTAGCCATATTTATCTTCTGCTAACGTCCCTCCTGGTAAGTCTGTTGGTTACTCTGTAACTGGGAGAATCTCCATATTCTCTTACAACTCACTTGGTTGTTTAAATTTTTGTTGTTGCTATATGCGTGCAACAACTTTCTCACAGAGCATCAATACTATGCTTCTTCATTGGTCTTGCCTTTGTCTACCATCTGCAAAAAAAATTGTCTTTATCCTCTTTCTCTTTCTCCTGAAATATACAGACGAAAATTTCTACTATGATACCACTTGGTATCAGATTATCTCATGTCATAGTCTCACCCTTTGCCTGATGTCTACAAGAAACAATTAGGCTCTAATACCACTTGACACCGACCCCCCTTCTCTCCAAGGGTTGCATGACCTCTCGGTCTAGGATCTTCTCAAGACTAAACTGAAATAGTCTTTGATTCCTAGTTGGAACCTCTAAGAAATAATCCACAGGTATTTACATGAAAACTCCACCCACGTGAACAAGCGCTAGGTGCAAGTCTTCTCCACGTGACCATGCCTTGTGACCACACACCTATTCGAAAAGGAGCATTGCGATTTCACGTATCGGGTCTTTGTATGTGAGTCACCCTAACTCTCCCGATCTCTGGAATCCCGAACTAGAGCCTAGCACTAGCTACCTCCTCCCTTTTCCTTCCAATGATATCACCGCCAACTATGACCTGGGGCCAAGCTTCTGACCACTTCGCAACTTCGCGCTTCACGTCGTCGAAATATTTCTCGTCTCCCTTCCTTTGAAACACGAACTTGCGATTTCCGCACTCCAGATCAACGATCCACAATCCCCATGATCCAATTATTCTAATCTCCCTTTTGCATATCAGGAATTCACGTTTCACGAAGTCAGAGGATTTCTCACCTCTCGTTTCCCGATTCTTCATGTCTCGATCAAAGAATCCTTCTAGGAGGTAGCTACTTTGTCTAGTCCCTTTTACTTTGATGTTGGGCTATGACCAGGTGCCCAACTATTAAGCGATATGGGACTTTGCGTTTCACAAATTCGAAATACTTCTCACCTCATATATTCTGATCCCCGAAACCCTACTTGCACTAGATCATCAACTCACGACTTGTCTCAGCCCAATGGCTTGGATTAACTCACGAGATCACATTTTGCGAGTTCTCACAAGTCTACCCTTTGACTTCCTTGAGTTACGAGTGAGCGAAATGATGATCTGATGCCACATGTCCTTTGACAATGGATGGTACTGATGCTTTCAGAACTTGGGACTTCACAAAGTCCACTCTTATGTCTTCCTTCAAATGGTTAAGGTGCGTGCACCTTACCTCTAGATCAATGACTGTTGATCCACGCGCTTAGATCCAACAACTTAGATCTAATCTTCTCCTCTACTCGTTTCTTCGGTCTGGACGTAGTTTCGATGGTTCAGGTCACTCCTCTGCAGCTTATCTAACGATAGATGTCACTCCTCCTCCTGAGCTTTGGCTTTCTTCCTCGACTTGGAAGATTTCAACGTTTCAAAGGTCTCGACCTTCAATATACCTTCTGCGAGCCCTATGACTTTGGGTCTCAAATTCCTCTTTGCCTCCTGAGCTTTGTCAATGAAACTTGACCTCGACCATGTGCACACTTGTGCTCTATGTGCAGTTTTGTGCTATCTCTCCTGAGCTTTGGAGCTTAAAACAAGTTCTCTCTACGCACACTCCTTGCACTTTGACTGGCCTTCAAGTGGTTGTCTTTCAACACTTCGACCTAGTGTTGGCCTGGTGCACTCCTTGCACAGATCTTCCTCTAGAGTGTTCAACAAAGCTGTCTCCTTGAGCTTCAAATTCTCGAACCTCAAAGGTCTTTTTCCCTTCTATCGCTCGAAGAGACGCAATTTCCCTCTTGGAAACTTTCGCTCAAGCACTCCTTGCTAAGCTTGCACAATATTCAGTAACTCTATGAGTTTCTTCTCCTTGACACTTCTCTTCTCACTGAACTCGAAAAAAAGTTCCTTGGTGCACTCCTTGCACTCACTCGATACCCACCTGGCTGAGATCTTACAGAATCTTCAACAATTATTTTCTCTTTATGCCTTCCTCTACAGAGTCTTTCCTCCAAGGTATTCAACAACCTGGAGCCTCCATTCTTGAGTTTGTAATTCTTCTGTTGTGCCCTCCTGGCATGTTCTTCCTGAACTCATACTAGAATTCATATGTGCACTCTTTGCATTGGCTCACAGAGTCTCAAGATTTTGTTGTGCACTCCTTGCACAGCCTAAAGAACCCAAAAATAACTCAACAGCTCGCAATGATTTAAGAAGTCTATCTTAATCCTACAATTGAAATTTAACATATACATGTACATCATATGTTGACATACATATATCATTCAAAGAACATGGATAACATAAATAGACATCATATGCAAGAAAAACTGCTTTTCTTTGTATTAATATCAATGTTTGTTTACAACTGTGTACAATACTGGACTATCACAGAGTCTTAGTTCTTTTTTTCCTCTCTCTACTCTATCGTTATTCTAACACTTCCTTATCTAACCCCTAACTTTGGCCTCTTCTTTCTTTTTACAAGAAGGCTCTTCGAGCTTATCCTCTCCACTGCATAAATGCTATCACTATCTAAGTTAAGACACCTTATCCTATGACTCATTACAAAGAACACAGATCGAGACCTATATCGGATCTAGACCTGCTTACAATCGGTCATTTAGACGAACCCATCCACACCTGTCCAAAGGCATGGATTTGGTTGTTTATCAACCTTACACATGAATTTACATAATATAATGTTTTGAATTATGGAAATGGGAGGGTCGGTGCCTCTCCTTATCTTCATATGCATGCTGATGTGTCGATTTGTTAGCGCATCTGTTGAGGTGGAAATATGCTCCTACATCAGTATTCATGAGTTTTATGAATGGTGTGTTTCATGAATACTTGGACAAGTTTGTGCAAGTATTTATTGATGACATACTGATTTGTTCTCGGATGAAAGAAGAGAATGAAGAACACTTAAGATTGGTCCTATTGTTTCTACAAGAAAACAAAGTGTACGAGAAGCTATCGAAATGTTGTTTTTACCAATCGAAGATTCACTGCTTCAGACATAAAATATATTGTGAAGGTATCATTGTGGATCCAACGAAAGTAGAGGCTATTATGGTATGGCTAACATTAACAAACGTACAAGAAGTACACAACTTTATGGGTTTAGCAGGATATTACCGATGATTCATCGAAGGTTTTTTGAAGATAGCAAATCAGATCATGAAATTGTAAAACAAAAACAAGAAGTTCGTTTGGACAGAGAAATGCGCGGAAGCATTTCAAAAACTTAAGGAGTTATTGACAACAACACTGATATTGAAAGTACTCTACATGGGAAAGGAATTCTCGGTATGTAAAAATGCATCCAAGGAAGGTTTAGGCAGATTTTTGATGCAAGACGGTTGAGTGATCACTTACATTTCAAGGAAATTGGGAGAGCATTAAGAGAACTATGCAACACATGACCTGTAGTTATTAACAATTGTATATTCTTGAGAGTTTGGAGACATAATTTGATTGGATGAAAATTTGAATTAAAAACAGATCACTTTGTATTGCAACATATATTTACACAGAGTGACTTGAACAAGCAACATAGGCATTGGTTAGAATTACTTATCAAATATGACTTTGATATTACTTACATTAAAGGAACGATGAATAGAGTGGCAGATGGGTTGAGTCAGAGACCACGCATATTCTCGACAATACCTCTTAAGACAAATCTTTGAGAAAAGATTCTAAATTTACAGATCGACGATGACTGGTATACATAAGTTAAGGATAACATTGGATGAAATACCATGATGGTAACAAAGTTTGAAGGTTATTCCTTAGACTTGACGAATTGGTGACATTTAACGAAAGAATTTATGTACCACCTAACAACGAATTAAGAAGTTTGATCTTGATTGAAGCACATCGAGCAGTATACATGGTTCATCCAGGAGTCACAAAGATGAAGATAGACCTTAAGCCTTTATTCTTCTGGAAGGGAATGAAAGCAGACATAGTTAGTTACGTGGTGATATGCCTAGAATGTCAGCAAGCAAAGGATGAACAGAGACATCCAACAGGATTGTTACAACCACATGCTATTCCTGAATCGAAATAACACATCATTTTTATGGACTTTATTGTTGGATTACCACTTACGGTGATGAGGCATGATTTTATTTTTGTGGTAGTTGAAACCTTGACAAATAGTGCACACTTTATTCTAGTGCATATGACCTATCAGGCATCAGATATAGTCATAGTTTTTGTTAGTGATATTGTGAGATTACATAGATCACCAAGAAGAATCATATCCGATCGAGCATGGGTGTTTGCAGGACCGTTTTGGACCATTTTCCAAGAGGCCTTGGGAACACAGTTGAATTTCAATACAACATATCACCCTGAGACAGACGAAAAAACTGAGAGAACACACTAGATTTTGGAGGATATGTTGTGTATGTATGTAATGGACCAACAAAAATATTGGGAACAATTCTTTCCACTAGTAGAGTTTGCATACAAAAAAAAACTATCAAAGTACGATTAAGATGGCCCAATTTGAGTTTCTTTATGGATGACCATGTTAGACGTCATTGAGTTGGGATCGATTTGAGGAGAGGGTCCTGGAAGGACCAGACGTGATCCAAGAAATGGAAGAACATATGTAATCAATAAGACAAAGGATTAAAGAAGCGCAAGATCAACATAAGATTTATGTTGCTACGCATCATGTGGACCACAGTTATGAAGTTGGTGGTAGAGTTTTCGTGCAGGTGAAACCACACAAGAGTTCGATCAATTTTGGAAATGGTGCTAAACTCTCTCCTAGGTTTGTGGGAACTTTGAAAGTTGGGGAAAGGAAAGGACCTGTGGCGTATCGACTAGGATTTCCTAATTCTTTGAGGCATATAGATGATGTATTTCATGTTTCCATTTTGAGGGATTATATTAGTGATCCTTCACATGTTATTGACATGATTTCTTTATAGGTTTCGAACGAGGGTTCTCTCATGGAAGATCCAATCCACATTTTGTGCCATCGCATTTGAAAACTATGACGTCGAATAGTTGATCTGGTCAAGGTCCAATGGGACAATTATAGTCCACACTCGACTACCTGGGAGGACACATATGATATGTGTCAATAGTTTCCTTACTTGTTTGATAGATTAGAAATATCGATCTATGCCAGATATATTATTTTCTTTCATTTATATAGTGTACAAAATTCGGGATGAAGTTTAAAACAAGATGGGGTGTATGTAACATCTCTCCCTATTGAGCAAACTCTTATTGACTTATTCTTTGAGGACACTTGTGTGCAAGTGATCCAATTATAGTACATTGTGATTTTGTTTTGATTATTGATTATACATGATGATGAATTATTCTCATTTGATGTATATATATTGGCAGATGCTACTGATGCATTTTACATAGTGTGGAGAAAACATAACAGGTTATGGATGTTGATGGCATCAATGGACTTCCTTGAACTCTGGATTGAGTCATGGAGTGAATTGTATTTTGATTGAGTATTTAATCTATGCACTTGTGACATATGATTGATTACAAGATGATTTATGTATATGGATTATTGACACGGGTTTTATCAGTGGATGCAGACTTGATGATTCTTTCTAATCTGACTCACATAAGGAGTAGAGGGGTCATGCAAAGAAACCAGACATTGAGGGAGATGTGTGGAAACATCCCTGTCACAGCCTACTAGCACTCACGTCGTGGTCTGGACTATCGGTTAATGATTACTTTGTTCGATAGGTCCACGATGTAGTGAGGGAAGACTAAGACAGTTGCTCATGAATATTTCTAAGGAGCATGAAATAAGACAAAGTCCTTATTCCTGAGAAGCCCTTAGTCTCTCACAAGGTCGACCGATTGGAGTGTTGACTCCAAGGCGTCGAACAAAATTCCAAAACTAGTCAAAGTCAAGTGACACCCTTGGAGCATGAAGGTGCATCTTTAAGGGCATTTTGTTTAATTAAAAGCTTGAGTCAATAAATCTAGGTTGTGTTGAAAACATAAAATGATTAGACATTGTTGGGTTTAAAATAATTTATTAAATAGTGAATTTATTAATTATAAATCCCAATAAAAGTCTAAGCCTAATTCTAGGACTAATCCTAAGTCTAAGTTTAGTCAGGGGACTAAATTAAAATATTAAATAAATTAAAAGAATAGGCATAAATCAATTTAAGGAAAAAGTGAGAAAAATCTAACAAATTTGATAAAATGCACATGTGTGTATGAAAATAACAAAAGGGATTTTTAAAATAGAAAGAAATAAAATATGAGAGAATAGGAGTACACTTGGAAAAGAATCTTGAATAAACCTATCACTAGTCTAACTAGAAGAAAACATCTAATCCAACTCTAACTAAGATCTAGTTAGGAGACACTCATTAAATGAGAATTTGGGGAACAAAGGGACAACTAAGAGAGAAAATAAGAACAGATTGGGGAATGTGAGGGAAATTGAATTTCTAAATAAAATAAAATTGGTATTTAATTTTGAGACTTTGGGAGAGTGTGACAAGTGTGTGGGTGAATAATCCTAATTAAATTAATTAAAAATTTAATTAATTGTGCATGTGGACATGTGTCAATGAGGAAATTTCTATAGAACAAATGGTGTAGAAGGTAAAGGGATATCAATTATTCTTAGTAAGGTTATGTTGCCAAAATTATTTTGGAATGTGTTTTACTTGTGAGAGTTGGGATACCAAGCTTGAAGAAGGAGTGGAAGCTTTTCCTTGCGAGGCAAGCTTGGAGCTATTGCAATATATTTTTTGTGTGTTACCCCTTTGAAGCTTGGGGGGCTAAGGGGGAAGAAGAGTACCCCTACCATTTGTTGGAAGGTACCTGTGAAGTCTTGGATTCTGCAAGCAAGGTGAAGGAAAGGAGGACTCACACAAATTGGGGAAAAGATCAACTTCAACTGTCAAGCAATTTACTGGTCACGATATTTTGACTTTCAGTTAATTATGTATATGTTGGATAAACTTTGTGAATTGGTATGATGGGAATCAAATTTAAAATGGAAAATTTTGTATATCACTTGTTAATCAATGACATACCTCACTCTCTATAGAAAAATG
>ML785352.1:162148-221818 GCA_009831015.1 Picea engelmannii | reverse complement strand
CCACAAGACAAATCCTTCCATGTTAGGGACCTTAGACTCCTCATGCTCCCAACTTTCAGCTAGATAGATAATATCAATATCACTCAGGATCCAACTTATCATAGGACCTTTGCTCCATGGAAAGCCATGACAATTCCAAAAAATGATCCCAAGTGTCCCAAATTCCTATTTATTATTATCCTTCTGGTCTCTATCCCTAACAATAGCTTTTCAATTTCTAATTATTGCCCATTTTCCTTCTTTACTGGCTTCTTTTACCTTTTGAACTTCCTTCCTTAATTCAACTTGGTCTTTAAGAATGAGGTCTTCATTTATAAATATTCCTGACCCTTTTAAGCTCGAAGATTTACTAAGTATGTTATATTTACGGTCATTAAAACTTACTTTGACATGGATCAACCTATCTTTGTGATCAATTATTTTTCCTAGCCTCTTTACTTCTATGAGGTAAGTTGTATCAATTTGTGATTTATTTTTTAATTCTTCTTTTACTATTGCTAGTGTATCCTCCTCTTGTTGTTATTTTATACCAAAAATTATGAGGTTCAAGGCTCTTTTGTTATGTTCATGGTCCAATTCGATTATCTTATTCATTTCCTCTTTGATGGGTTTGATATCCGATTTGTTTTCTATATTACTGAGGGTCAAATTGTTGGTTAGCTTTTCTTCTAGCTCTTTAATCCTATCTCTCAAGTTGTGATTTTCTTCAACCCCTCCTTCTCGGGTTGATTGTTTATGTTTTTCCATTTCTTGAATTCTATCCTTCATTGTCTACAATTCACTCTTGAACCCTAAGAATCTATCCTCTATTTGAGTTTGAATGGTATCTTTAATTTTTTTATCAATCATTGCCTCTAGCTCTATTTGGAGTTTACATCTCTTTCTTCACTCCTTTTTTCTAATGTTTCTAACTCTATTTGGATTTTGGCATCTCTCTCTTCTCTTTTTCTTTCTATTGATTCCATATAATCATAAAGGATGTCTAGGGTGGTTTTGGGGGGCCTCCCCTTGTTAGGATAAGTTTTTGGAATAGGTGGTAGAGTGCTCATTTTGAAAAGAAGAGAAAAAAATGTAACAATTATTATTATGGTTTGACTTTATCTCTCAAATCAACTTTTACTTTTGAGACTTAATATATATATATATCTTTACATAAAATCAAAGTTGAATCAAAGTAAAAAGTGACTCACCTCATTTAAGATGTCCAAATTCTCAACCCTTTGAAGAAGCCAAAAATAATTTTTGAAAATGAAAGAGAAGTCCAGAGAAACTACATAGATTATTATGGATAAAAAAGGTAAAAAATAGAAGATTATTCTCGTTCAAAACCCTAGATATATAATCTTACAAATAAAATATCTCCTGAAAAAAATAATAATAAATAAACATAGAAGTATTATTCCAGTTCAAAACCCTAGATATATAATCTTAGAAAATAAAATATCTCCTTAAAAAAAAAAAGTGTTATTGCCATTGAAAACCCTAGATATATAATCTTAGAAATAAAATATCTACTTATAAAAAAGAGAGAGAGAGAGAAGTATTATTCCAGTTCAAAACAACAGAGATATAATTTCAAAACTGCAGAGAACTAGTATGCCTATTCCAAACTGCGGAGAAATATTAATTTCAAAACCGTAGAGAAGTAGTATTCTCGTTAAATACCTGATTGTAGTGATGGTCATTTTGAGTAATTAATTCACAACCAAAACCATCAGGTATGATCATATAATTTGATCAACTATCCCTAGATCCTCATTTCACACTAGTTTAGAAGGTAGAAATTTATTTTGAAACTTGAAGTTACGCGCAGTTCAAATTATGAAATCCTTGCTATGTAAATTTCAATACTTACAGTTGTTTAGAGTCAACAGTTAGCTCAGGAGTGGGATTTAGAACTGAACCTATAACAATTAGCTCGACATTGGGAGGTAGACTTAACTTGTGAGGGTTAGAGTCTTAGTTAGCTTCCTATCGTCTACCTCCTCCACATTATTTTGAAAGTTGAAAATGTTCCTCTGTATAAATAATTTGGACGGTGAGACTGGATACACCATACGATCTGTTTGGTATGCTATTGTTATTGTAGAAGTTATCACTTAATTATTGATATCATGTTTCCATCGCATCCACGGCTTGACATAGTCTAGAGGTCGATACAAATGGAATTCAGAGGGAGAATTTGATCGGGATGCTCTTATAATTGATTAAGGAATATTACGTTTAAGCACGAAACATGAAAATTAAGTAATGATTAATTTTTAGAGTGTAACGAATATATTATTCCACAGTTAGGTATAATAGTGTAGTGATTATATTACTCTATTTTAGATATAAGGAAGTTCATGGTATACTCGTTATGAAGTTAATTTAATTTAAAAAAAAATGAATACATTCCGGTATTAATATTAGTTAAATTCAATAATGTAATTTAAATGATATTTGTGAATAAATCAAAGGAATCTTAAGAGTTACATACTGTCACTAGCATAAATGTTATAGTTGGGATTAATTGAAATAATCATTAATGATTAATGATTGTCATTTAACAAAATTAGTATTAAATTCACTATTAAATAAGACTTGGTTAAAGACTATTGTTGTATCTAAGATTTGAATGTATGTCATGAGTACCAATACAAATTTTACATCTTATTATATTCTAAGTTTAATCACTCCAATTAATTACTTATTCAATAAGTCAAATCATTATAATAACATAAGATTGTATATTTGCATTTTATTCTAGACCTTCTCTGTCTTCGTTTATTTCAATTGTTCAGATGATTGTGAATGTCATTTGGTAGATCCATTGAATGTGATAGTGTATCTTGAATTTGTTATGAAGGTAAGATGATTAAGATAATAGTGATGTTGATACGAAATAATTGTCTTCCTAGCGTTATCATTGTACTTTAGTTGTATTGCTTATGAAATTGTCGTAAGGATAAAGTTACAAACTTGTTAGTATCTTAAAAAAAAATTATAATTAGTCATATTCACTTATAATTAAGTTGTGTACGGGGTGGAAATTACAAATAATTAATGTTATCTCAAGGGTGGATAATTTTTAATGGTGAATATTAATTAGATTATGTTATTCATGACGAGAAGGCTTATTATCTAGATGATGAAATAGTTTGTCACTTGAATGTTAAAGAAAGGAAGCTTCATATAGAATAATGATTACTTTAATGTTTAAATTGCATTATGATTAAGAATCCTACTCTTACTTTAGTCTTGTGTCTAGATTTTATTTGGTTATGGGAATAGATATATCCATGTTCTTCAGAACAATCACTATTCTTTACACCTTAAATGATCAAGATCAATAAGATGAATCCTGGACTTGAGTGTTGATTATGTGCCTTGGAAGTCCTAACCTTTCAAGGTAGGTTGGGCGGATATCCTTCTTTGTTATCTTATGTGATATGGTTGATCTATTAGTAACAATGATGTTGTAACTTATTCTTGTTGTGTGGTGATGTAGATGAGATTAGAATGTGTAATATCGATGTATGTTATTGATGTATAACTCTTTTTCTAATTGTTGATGTTAAAAAAAAAATACCACTACTGTACTCACTTGTTTTGATGTCATAATAGAGAGGTCGTTATATTCTAGAATGCAATCAAATAAAAAAGAGTCCAACGACAGTCCTTAGTTTGGAATATAGGTAGAATATATAGAGATCCAATTAAAAATTTCACAACCTACTAAAACTGATAGTGAAAGGATCAAATTAAATTCCAAATTGAGATCAACTCACAGCAAACATAATGACATGTTGATTATTTGGGTTGGATGTCATTGATGTCAACCCTTGAAGAAAGTCTGGTAGTGAATTCAAGTAGCACAAAGGTTTGGGTAATGGACCCAATTTTTTTTGATGTATAATGGTATGAGTTTTAATATATGTGACGGTAAGACTATTCTATATGGATATCACATGTCATGCCATTTCTGGTGGTATGTAGAACATTACATAACTCCTCATAGTTAGAGAGTTATGTCCATGTGAAGTTGGAGAACCCTCAAGAGTCATCTAGAATCCCCAAAAGGTCAAAGTAGTCAAAATGGTTGGAAAGAATAAATTATTTAAATAATAAAGTGAAGTGATGAGTGTACTATAAGTCAAAGTGGATATAAAATAAATTATTTAAATAATAAAGTTAATGGAGAAATTACTAAGTGGACAAGTGGTTAGAAGTGGTTTAGTCCTAAAATAAGGAAAGTGGTTTAAGATGGTTAGAAGGTAACCCCTTGAGGAAGATACATAAGTATATGCATAATGAATTTGAAAGGTCATTACTCGAAGAAGTATCCTTCTTTCTAGGTCTTCAAATATGTCAAAGAAACTAAGGAACTTTTATTTCTCAAACTAAGTATATCAAAGAAATGCTAAAGAAGTTTGAAATGGAAGATTGCAAACCGGTTACCACTCCTATGAAAACTGGTTGCAAGTTCAGCAAAGATGATGATTAAAAGTCTACAAACTAGAGGAAATACAAGTCAATGATTGGTATCTTACTATATGTGACATCATCCATACTAGATGTAATGCAGGCAATTGGACAGGTGGCACGATTTCAAGAAACACCAAAGGAATCACATCTCTTATCAGTGAAGAGGATTTTCAAATATATCAAAGGAACATAAGAGTTTGGATTATGGTATCCAAAAGGAAAGTATATATCACTTATTTCCTACACAGATGAAGATTGGGTAGGTTGCATTGATGACTGATGAAGCACTAGTGAAGCAGCGTTCTACTTGGGTAAGTGTTTAGTATCTTGGCTAAGTAAGAAACGATCATCAATATCTTTATCTACAGCCGAAGCAAAGTATATTGCAAAAGTAGTATGTTGTACATAGATTCTATGGATGAAACAAACTTTGACAAATATACAGGTTAAGTATGATGAGCCCATTCCAATCTATTGTGATAATACAAACGCCATCAGTATCTCAAAGAACCCAGTGATGCACTCCAAGATGAAGCACATTCGAACTATGGGAATAGGTTGTAGAGAAGAACATGAGAGTTGAATATGTGGGCACAAAAGAAAAAGTGGCAGACATCTTTAGAAAAACGCTTCCATGAGAAGCCTTTGAGTATCTTTGTGAGAGACTCAGAGTAATTTCTACTCCAAAATGAATGATTTTGAATGCTTATCTTATATGTCTTAGATTTACACGAGGAAGCACCATAAAGAGGACAGTTCCGTTAGGGGGAGTGGCCCCAGATGGAAATATATATTTTCCATTGATGACAAAGGGGGAGAGATTTATCATATGCAAAGGTAAATGCTTGGAGAAAGAGAACATAGGCATGGTGATGGTCACAGCGGGAGCATGAGTGATATGACTTCAGTACTGCATCAGAGTGTTTCCATCAATTCCAACGTGGGAGATCGTTGATGATATTGTTGATTAATTGGGGTGTTTTTCATTGATGTCAACCCTTGAAGAATGTCTGGTAGAGAATTTCAGTAGCAAAAAGGTTTGGGTAATGGACCCAAGTTTATTCGATGTATAATGGTATGAGTTTTAATATATTTGAAGGTAATACTATTCTAGATGGATAGTACATGTCATTCCATTTTTGGTGGTATGTGGAACGTCACATAACTCCTCACGGTTAGAGAGTTATGGCCATGTGAAGTTGGAGAACCCTCATGAGTCATATAGAATCCCCAAAAGGTCAAAGTAGTCAAAGTGGTTGCAAAGAATAAATTATTTAAATAATAAAGTGAAGTGGTGGGTGTAATATAAGTCAAAGTGGATACAAAATAAATTATTTAAATAATAAAGTTAATGGAGAAATTACTAAGTGGATAAGTGGTTAGAATTGGGTTAGCCCTAAAATAAGGAAAGTGGTTTAAGATGGTTAGAAGGTAACCCCTTGAGGAAGCTACATAAAGGTATAAGAAATTATTTAAATAATAAAGTGAAGTGATGAGTGTACTATAAGTAAAAAAAGATATAAAATAAATTATTTAAATAATAAATTTAATGGAGAAATTACTAAGTGTACAAGTGGTTAGAAGTGGGTTAGACCTAAAATAAGTAAAGTGGTTTAAGATGGTTAGAAGGTAATCCCTTGAGGAAGCTACATAAAAGTATAAATAAGAGACAAGGGTCTCTCATTTTCATCACACTTGAGAATATTGAATATCTATAAGTGACTAAGGTAACCAAAGGATATCTAAGGCAAATTTCAGAGGGAAGGTGAAGTAAAGAAGGCCGAAATTCAAGGGAGGATAAATTATTTTGATGATGCTTTCTAAGGTATGTTATTTCCAGGTCATCTCACCATTATCGCAATAACTCTTTTTATGTAAATATTCAGACCGCGAAATCTGGAGGCATTTGAGGAAACATATCCAAGTAGTTGTGATAAAAAAATTAGCTTGTGGTTCATTGTATTTTTGGATTTACACTCCATGGAAAATAGGGTTTGTGGCTAGTCCTAAAACTAGTCTAAAACAAGTGTTTCAAGTAAAAACGTCATAACTTCTTCATAATAGATCCAAATTCAGTAAGACCAAATGTGTTGGTTAGATTACTGTATTTAATATTATTTGTACCATTTTCAGACCCATACAAGAAATATTATGTGTGGGGCATGCTCTGCAAGTTCACTCTCTAGAATAAGCCATAATTCAACAAGGTATGACATTTTTTTCTATAATGTCTTTTATGAGAGGTTCCAAGTAGTGAAAACTGCAAGAATTGCATAAAAGACATTGAAGAACATTCTGTACTATTTTCATATCTTTATTCATTATAGGTACATAGTTATGATTATTTCAAGTTAGGGTTATTGACTAATCCAAAATTAGTCATGTGAGACTAAAGTAAAGTTTGATGAAAATGCTAGTCTCTTGTTGTTAAAAGTTAAGGAAGGTTTGCAGGTATGTGATCATATACACCAGCTCTATTACAGAGTTATAAATCAGACTTGGATGATGAAATTGATGAGGGATTTTGGTTGAGGTTGAGGTATAGGTTGGTGCATGGTTGATGCACTTGTTTATGGTACAGTTTGTTACAGGTTGTTTGGTGCAGTTTGATTGGTACAGGTTTACAACAGTATATATCATAGTGATAGTGTGACACTGGTTCCATCATTCTACTTCTACGACGGGGCGGTTGGACGGGGCAAGGACAGGTGGTTGTAACCACCTTTCGGTTGTAGCCAGATAACATAGGGGGTTGTAGCCTCCTTTTGGTTGTAGCTAGAGAATTGGGGAGTTGGAGCTTCCCTCAGGTTGTAGCCTAAGAAACTAGGGGGTTGGAGCCTCATTTCACTTGTAGCTGGAAAACAATGGAATTTAGTGCTTCAAATGAATGTAATTCTTAAATACATATAAGAAAAAGCATTGTGTGGTTTTCTCCCGCTTTGGGTTTCCACATAAAAACACTGATGTAGTGTGTATGTGTATGATTTATCATTTGTTCATTATTTATTTACTCTGCAACTATTGGATGATAATGCTAAGTTGATATAGCACTTGCATTTTATGGTTAAAAAGGATTAAATTGCTCTATTACTTATTCAAGCCCCCTCTCAGTAATCCAACACACAATGCCAAGAAACAATGTCATGAAACTCTTTGGAAAGAAGAATGTATTGTTTAATCTCTTCAATAGTACAACTAATACCAAAATTTATGTATTTTCGAGAATTAGGTGCACTGGTGTTGATTTTCTAGGTCTCATGAACTTTTCCAATGGAGGATTCTCTATTTGGTCCATGGTCTTCATTTGATCATCCATTTTGAAAAGAGATTCAAGACTAACATAATTTTGTGGAAGAATAACAATACTTTGATCATGAATGTCCTTTTTATTGCTTTGGATTTATTCTAAGATATCAGATGATGTTGGTTTATGGCCTACCAAAAAAATTGCAAGGTTCTCATCATTTTCAAAAACTTTCTAATACTCTTGATTATATGGTATCAATGGTGGTAAAATTAATTTGACATGAAAAGTATTATAATTTCCAGAATCATCTGTATAGAAAAAGGATTCTTCCACTCCCAATGAATCATATTTTTGGTTATTTTCTTGAGGAAGAAAGAAAATATTAAAASAATTAAATGAGTATGATTTCCCACAATTGTCTTGCATAATTMTTCAATATTTATTTATTGATTATATATCTTCTTTTGATGTGATTGATAACAAGTTCTGAATCACCAATCACCACCAAATYRTTTACTTGCATTTGAAGGGAGAGGGTTAGTCCTTGGATCAATGATTCATACTCTACTTCATTATTGGTATAGGGGAACTATAATAGGATTTCATGTGGGTAAATTCATGATTGATAAATTAAAAAAAAAATATCAACTCCAATTATAGACTTAGATCAAGCACCATAAAATGACATTTTCCAAAAACCTTGAAAATAATTTTCTTCATTTTGATCGGGAGAATTCAATTGCTTTGTGTTGACAAAAACATAATTCATAATTCCAACACCTACATAGTTATACATCATTTCAATTTCATTTTTCTTGAACGGTATTGGTTTTCTACGTTCTTGAGGAACTTTGATCACTGTTCCATGTTTGTTTGGGAGCATCATGCAACTCCCATCTTTTATTGTGTATCCTCCAATCATTGTGCATAAAAAATTAAATTGCATTTTCCCTTCAACTAGGACTGGGATTGGGATCCCATGAACTATGAAATGAAAGAGAGACCTCGAAGAAAAAAAATAAGACTTAGGGGTCGGCCTTTGTTTTTCAAAAATTATGAAAAAAGAAGAGGCAAAGTGACTATTGACCTAGGAAGAAGAAGTAGTGAGAGAAAGAACAATGTGAATACTCGACTTACTATCATGGAATTTATGAATCCTTATCTACTTGTTATGGTGTCTTTCTTAGGATACAATTGTGCTAGAGATAGAATAATTGAATTACTGACTTATTTTTTATTTGTTTCTATTTTTTTAACCAAGTCCTTCCTTAACCATTGTTCAATTTAATCCCTCATTGGAGAAACTATTATCTCATGTTTCTTCTCAGTTTCAAATAACTCATTTTCCAATTTTGTTAGTTCAAGGCTCAACTGATGGATTGTATCGTCAATGTCTTGATTCTCGTTCACATGCCAAACTAACCATCTTTCCACTTATTCTTTAGATTACTTGATTGAATCATTAAATGGCTTCCAATTGTTCTTTAATTTCTCCTTTGATAGTAGCATCGTATCCATAATTATGTGTGGGCCATCAAGTTCCTTAGTCAAATCAACAAGTTTTAAAAATATATCACCTCTTTGGGTGTTAATGATATCACATTCAATCAACATTTTCCTTAAGAATTTAATTTTCCTTATCCAAAAAGAATGGATTTGTTTCATACGACTCTTGGAAGGAATATTTTCATCTCTTCTATGTAGCTAAACTTGAAACCTTAACCAAAAATGTACTCAATTCTTCCTTGTAGAAACCTTCATCAGTTTCCAAATATTTTTAGAGATATTCTCTGAAATACAAAACCCTTGTTTATAAATTAGTTGAACTTGTTGCTAATTCCCATATCTCGAGGATCAAGTCTATTATTTTCTTAATACTATCTCCAATATATTTTCATATAGACACTAATAAACTTGATGAACCCTTCAACCTAGAGCTGGTCGCTGGTACATCCTTAAGACTACACAATGGTTGTATATCAGTGTTGGGTTCAACGAATAAAGGTATTGGAAGAAAATACTTTTTCAATTCCTTTACCCTTTCTTTTAAGATCAAATTGTATTTCTCTATATCACAAATAAACTCTTTTAAGGATTATATAGTTGATTCATGAAATTGCATGATTTTTCAGGGTTGAACCCCTTGAAAATCGAACTCTAATTTCCACTTCTATGGAACCTTTTAATTCTTCAAGTTCACTTTTTCAATTAACATTTTTTTGGAATTATTATGGTAGGTTACGTGATGAAAAGTGACTGACTCTTATTCAAATATATATGGTTCTTGAGAAGCCAGTTCTTTAGCTATTACTCCAGTTTCAATCATCCTTTGTTCTGCCCAGTTCGGTGTTGATAAAAAATATTGATCACCTCCTCAATTTTATGTTGTTTGGAATAATAAAAAAATTGATATCAGAAGGAGGAATTTGTGTATTATCATCATCTCATGGTGTATCCCTCAGTATCAGCTTCATCTTTCATTTTACAGAATTAAAACATGAGTCTGTATAAATGAGATAATCATAGTTTTTTCCAACCATTGAACAAAAAAATTGCAAGAGATTTGAATAATTGATGACAAATTTATTCTAAGTTTTGCACCCATCGTCCCCTCTTTTTCCATTTTCAACACTTATTCCTTTTTCATCTTACATTTTGCTTAGTCCTTTTTCACCTCCTCCAACAATTAGATTATTTTTTGGTGTGCTCTCATCTTCATATCAAAATCATGTTTATATGCATACTTAGTATTTTTCTCATTACTAGTGTATTCCATCCATGAATTGGTGCATGTATCTCTGATATGCATTATAATGTGCTAAACCTTGTTCACAACTTTGACTACTTAGAGTCTCATCATGGAGATTCTTGACGAGATGCACTAGATCCCTAGAAAGAAGGGGAAAAGCTGAGGAACTATGTGGCAATGAAGAGGATTCATTGTCTTTGGGTAGTGCAATATGGAAAAAAGAGAGTTGATGTACTTT
Organism: Picea engelmannii; assembly: GCA_009831015.1. Lineage (NCBI taxonomy): Eukaryota > Viridiplantae > Streptophyta > Pinopsida > Pinales > Pinaceae > Picea > Picea engelmannii. The sequence continues at coordinate 211,117 of ML785352.1, read as the reverse complement.
GGATTGTTGTGTGTTGAGAAACCCGTGAGAGATTGAGTGATGATTGGTTTGGGAAGCTAAGTGTAGCTCTAGAACCCATCCTTGTGGATTCATATCATTGGATCAGGGGTGACCTGTTGTTGATACTTGGAACAAAAATGTATAAGATTAGGTGGAACATCCTTGTTGTGTATCTAGTTAGTGACTAGTTTTATTAAAGACAAGTTCTCTCTATCATGTGTTTCTTTGATTGTATATTTATTTGCATTGTGTATTAATTATGATCTCTGAGATATGTATTTTTAATGTGCCTTATTGTTGGTTGCTATTGTGCATGGCATGATTAAGCATTATTTTTAAGTCTAGCATGAATCTTGATTATTGCACGCACGATTATTTCATTTATTTCATTCATTCTTTATTAATTAATTGTTAGTAGAAATCAAAATTAGTTCTTGAAGTGTTATTTGAAGTGATGTGGCCATCCTACTAGTCGTTGGGTACATTACAGTAAATGGACATTGTACATCCAAAACGTATTCCCACCAACCCAATACAAACATCACTTCTTATTMTTTAACCTCAACAMATTTTATTAGTTGTAATTTGAGYTGATTACCTAGTAGTCAWCTAGTGTGATGTTCCCAACTAGGATAGATAGGAAAATTTGTTTGTTGCTTAAGGTATTGTTTCTTTTTTTATGATTTTATCAAACACTTTTTATTAATKTTGTTGGAAGTGACTTAAAAGTAGTTTTCATATGTTTYCAAGATAATAAAATAAACACATCACATGCACCCATTACACATAGAATAGAGAATATAACCATGGAATATTTATTATGAATGGAGAAACCATTTCACACAGTACAAAGATCTCTACTGGATGTAAAAARAACTTCCAAACCCTCCTAACAYGTAGATMTATTGGATGCAAAGAAACTGCAATATCTAATTATAAAGAACAAACAAGAAGCTTCTAKTGATGATGCCAAATCTCCTYAAACAGTGAGGATTCCTACTCTTATTGTTTACCCTCACCAGTATAGTCTTAATATACYCCTTAGCACCTATACTATTGTGGCACGACCGTCGTACCTACAACTCTGGGTCATGAGGGCCTCACGGGATGAGGTTGGGAAACATGCAGGGCCTTGGAGGAAACTTTGTGATTAACCCACAGGGATGCCTTCTTTTAATATTACTTTGAAACCCTTCTATCACCTACGGAATATACGCTTGATCTCCTCCAAGAAATTTCATGAATTCCTTGCATAAGCCGATATAGCTCCAAACTCTCTCTCCAAGAAGAAACCAAGTCCCACAATGTAAATCAAATGAATATATCGGTTGCATCCTCCTCCTTTCCTAGCTAGGGTGGATATTGCACCGCTAAAACCAGACCAACAATGGAAGGGTTTTGCTAAACCCTAATGAAATAATGGCTCCAAGAGCACCATAAAATAAATAATCATATCATAATGCCAAAGATAGGGTTTACCCCTCTATTTATGCTTCCTCCAACCTTCTATATCTTTCCCTCTTTTTGACCAAATGAAACCCTCACTTAATTTCCTTCCAATTTCATTTAAATATAATTATTTATTTTATTTAATGTTACCTTAGGATTTGACACAAAACAAAAGTCCATGAATCCCTTTTTTTCTTGTTTACTATAGCCTACGGGAGTTATAGGCTACTGATTCATCCTTCGTTATGATCAATTGGAAGGGGACATTACAGTCTTCCCTTCCCAAGATTACTTGTCCTCAAGCAATTCCAGATCAAGGTGTTTTAATACTTGTTCTCCTTCTCAAGTAGAATCTTTTGTGGGAAATCCTCTCCATACAACCAAGTATTCCCAAATGACCCTACTCCTCAACATCCATTCCATGACATCAAAAATCCTCTTGGGAGCTAGTACCAACTTACCTTCTTCATTTGGTGGAGGAAGATCTGCTGAAACAGTGACCTACTGTCCCGTTTCCTTCTGGAGGAAGGATACATGGAAGGTGTTGTGGATCCTACTGCCCTATGGTAGCTCCAAATCGTATGTTACTTCCCCAACTCTCCTGGTCACTCTGTAGGGTCCATAAAATGAGGATTTATCTTCTCTTCACCAATATTTTTTAGAGATGACTATTTGTAATATGAAACCTAAGAAATACTATATCTCCAACCTCAAAGTTGTGGTATACCATGTTCCTATCAATGTACATCATTTTTTGATTCTTAGCGACCTTCAAATTCTCCTTCAGGACTCTCAAGATGTCCTGAATTTCCTGCAACTAGTCATTGGCCTTGGGAGCTCTTCTCTCCCCAAATTATAAATCCACAAACTATGGATCATCATATCCATACATTTCCTTGAATGGGATCATCTTGATGGATATGTGATAAGTGGTATTGTAGCAATGCTCCCCAAAATGCAACCGCTTTATTCATGCTTGTTGCTGCCCTAACACATATTTCCTTAGGTAGACCTCGATCCATTTATTTACTATATCGGTATTCCCACCTATCTGGGGGTCATAGATAGTGCTAGGTGTCAACTCTATCTAGGATAACCTGAATAGATCCTACCAAAAAATGCTAAGAAACCTAATATCTCAGTCACTGACTATGTTCCTCATAATACCATGGAGTTTGAACACCTCCCTAAAGAATAGATATGCTACCTGAGATGCAATGTACTCTATAGTGATGAAAAATAAGTGCACATATTTAGTCAATATATCCACTACCATGTAGATAAAGTCCTTGCCCTGCACCTTTGGTAATCCTTTGATGAATTCCATAGAAATGTTATCCCACTTCTATACCGAGATCGACAATGGCTGAAGAAATCATGGAAGATGTATGAACTCTAACTTGTTATACTTGCAAGTCATGCACTCCCTCACATGAAAATGTTCACCCCCCTTTACACCCTTCCATCAGAATCTCTCCCTCACCTACCTATAGGTCTTCAGATACCCTTGGTTCCCTACCATTAGTGCATCATGTACTTCCTTCAAAATATTATCCTTGAGTGTGGTCCTAGGGACAAGATAGATCTTGTCTTTTTATTAGATGATTTCATCCACTACCCTGTACAGGACATCCTCAATAGTTCCCTCCATAAAATCACAAACAAAGGTAATCTTTGAATATTCCACCAAGACAATCGAATTCTAGTATTATGATATCTATGTCATTTAGAAGGCTATAGGTCTCTTGGATAAGGCGTCAATAACTATATTATTCTTTCCCTTTACATACTTGATGTCAAAATCATATCCCTTCACCTTACTCACCCATTTTAGTTCCCTTTCATTAAGGTCCCGCTACTCCAAGTAATATGTCAAGTTTTGTGGTCATTCCTAACCACAAAGTGTCCTCCTACCAAGTATTTCATGATTGCCAACATCTGTTTATCATAGATTGCATATATATTTGCATGATCCCTTATATTTCTACTGTTGAACTCTATTATGTGTCAGTTCTACATCAATACTGCTCCTATCCCTTCGTTGGATGCATCACCCTCCAAGAAAAAAGGCTACATGAAATCTAGGATGGATAATATTGGGAAATTTGTCAACACCCTATTCATTATGCCAAATGCTACATGTGTGTCTTATGACCATATAAATTCCTCCTTCTTGGTGAGGTATGTCAATGGCGCAACCTATTGTGAAAATCCTTTCACAGAATTTCTATAATAGTTGCATATCCCAAAGAATCCTTGCATATTTGTGAGTGTCCTAGGGGTGGGCTAGTATAATATGGTATGGATATTTTCCTGATGCATATTTACTCCATCAACACCAATCACGTGCCTCAGATAGAGGATCTATTTCAACCCGAAATCACACTTTTCTTCCTTGGAAAAAAGTGACTACTCCTCCACAATGGTGAGAATCTTGTCCACATGCTTTAGATGTTCCTCCCGCATCCTGTAGTATATCAAAAGATTGTCAAAGAACACTAGTAAGAATTTACTCAAATTTTTTTTTAAGATATGGTTCATGCATGAATGAAAGGTAGTTGGTGAAATAGTCAACCCAAAAGGCATGACTAGAAACTCAGATTACCCATAGTGACACTTGAATATTTTTTTATGGATATCCTCCTCTCTGACTCAAATCAGGTGGTATCCCGATCACATATCAACCTTTGAAAAGTACATTTCTCCATGAAACTTGTTGATCAACTCATCAATCCTAGGTATTGGGTATCATTTTTTTATGGTCTTCTTTTTTATTTTCCTATATTGTATGCACATTCTCATAGTGCGATATTTCTTCTTCACAATACAACTTGTTATCACTAGGAGTCACCTTCATATTGCATGGAAGGCAAGCCCAGTACCCATCAATTTATATGTGAATGATACAGTGTTTTAACGGGTCAAATGGAAAAAGACTCAAATGGTAATGTTCTAACTCAGAACACAAGGCTAACATACACCAGCAATTAAGGTCTTGGATAACTTCTACCAGTAGTTTGGGAGTAAGTATGAATAGAGGGAAGAATTGAGTGAGAGGAGTGTAGGGACTGCTGCAAACATTAGGTCTACAAAAGTCTAAGGAAGAAAGTTTCTAATCACAAGATCTTCTTGACATCAGAAACTAAGAAAGCTAAATAAACATCATGATAATATAATGATCAAACATCCACCATCAAATCACCACAATAATTCATGTGAATGCTTCAAAGCATGAACATTTAGCAACTGAAGAAAATAGACTAGAAAGGAAATTGATTTATAGTAGCCAAAAAGTCTTAAGTCTAGTACATCACTAGATCATAGTCACTTCATCAGAATATTACAAAATAAAGGGAGCCTTTCTCAACCATCGAACCTACTAAAGCAACTGATCTATCTATTTTTAACAAAAAGGGAGGAAACAACTAGAGGTATGAGCTAGCCTCCTTCCCTTGAAAATCTCTTAAACATTTATTTTTCCTAACAACTAAGAAAATAACCTATGCTATAAAATAGGAACATGTTGGTGACTAATCTAGTTATGCTTCTAACTGATTTGATCCTCTTTTGTTGCTTAGATCCTGTTTTTCCATGTGTCCTTTTGGAGCCTGTAGTTGTCCTCAACATGCCAGCTGCTACTTCTGTAACTTTATCCATCATCAACTTATCCAAGGTTGTTGGCCTAGTCCTCCTAGATTCTTGGTGTTTGCTGGCAACTTCCTTGAGTAACAACTCTGGATAGCGCACCCTAACATAGAACAAGGAGAGAAGGAAGCACATGTAGGTAGCATCCATGTGCTACATATATGTGCCATCATTTATCCTCTGTTGAAAAATAAGGTAGCGCCCCTGTGTTGTGCCTATGTGTAAACCTTCTCCCTACCAAATATTACGTAGCGCCTATAGGTATCATTGATGTGTTGCACCCGTATACCCATTCCGCACTCTGTGGAATATTACGCAGCACCACTTACGCTGCGTTTGCATACATGTTTGGGTAGAAATTCCAAAATGCAGTGTATTTTAATCTTGAACAAGTGCAGAGCAGATTGTGTCCTTCCATGATGACAAAACAATTTTACTTAGGTGCCTTGACTATGCCATAGGTAGTGATTTTACCATTGAGTGAAGATAACACTTAGCAAAAACTCAAAATCCATATAGTTAAACACCTAGAAGCCTATATAGATGGCGAAGATATTATTTTCATATTAGTTAACCCTCCCAAAAAGGAATAGTCCCCAAAAATGGAGCTTACCGTTACCAACTATTTTGTCATATTGACACTTAGCCTCACACTCTTTCTGGTAGAAAGAGTATCTTCAATTGACGCAGCAGACTTCTTCTTTTTAGCATTGTCAGGCTTCTTCAATGTAGTTGTGCTCTCCTTAGATGATGGTTTGTCATCTTCTATGGTAGCCTCAACCAACACCTGTAAATTCCTTTGGGATACCTCATCTTGGAAATGCTTCAGTTCTGCCTTTAGCTTCCTGTTCTGAGCCTGGAAACCTCTATTCTGCCTATAGAGGTTCTAGAGCTGTCTATGTAGGGGTTGATTCCTCCTTGCTACAAACCTTTCCAATTCAAGGGTATGACTGTAGCCATCCATAAGCTCTATCATCTTGACTCTTTCAGACATGTCTTCCTTTTTCAATTTAGCCACTTCTTTTCTTGACTCCTTAAGTTGTCTGATAGGTATCTTGAAGGTCTGATCACCATGGGGAGTAGAGACATGCACAGTTTCAACAGGCTTCTTCTCGTCCTCTTCTTCCCTCCGTATAGGAATTTTCTTGTGTGTTTCATCATCCTTCTCAAAACCATTTCCTTTATGCTTCTTCTCTTGCACAACAACTTCTCCTTTGTTCTTTACATGCTCTTCAAAATCTTTCACAAAGACTTCATCTTTCCTCTTCAAAGATATTTTGGTACCTTTACCCTTCTCTCTCTGAATAGGGGTTTCTGATTTCTCCTCCACCGGATTTTCAATGTTTTTTCCTTTCTCCTTATCCATAAGGGTTTCTGGTAAAGACTACTCTTTGAAAACCTCCTTCGGAATTGATGGCCTAGTGAAAGGTCTTTTACTCTTGATTTTGATTGTTGGAGGAGAAGAGGGAAAGAGAAGCTTCTTTCCTCTCTTACATGTAAACTTGGTAGAGGAAGGCACTTATTCTAACCCTGGTAGAGGTGGGGGTGAGAAATCTCTATGTGGAGAAGAACAAATCTCCTCCTCAGCTTCCAAGACCTGGTTGTTGATTTCTGAAACAGGGGCTTTGCCCTTTCTCTTCTTGCTGATACTTGATTTGGTACTGGTGGATGCTGAAGGATCTGCAATTTGTGATTAGGGAGTAGGTGTTGGGTCCAGGTTGAACTGAAAAGTAACCAAAAAATTCTCCCATGAAATCTCTTTCTTTCCCAACTCCTCGAAGACTAACATTCTGATCAATCCAAAGTGGAAAAGGATAGAATCCACATCATTAGATTTGTCTTTCACCCTATCTGACATTTTACCTATACTTCTCAACAAGTAATAAGGAAAATTCATCTCCATATTACTAGTAAAATGTAACAGCAGCCTTATGTGGTAATGATACAAGGTATTAAATCTCCCTTCAGAAGTAAAATATCTCTGTATGATTTTCAAAATTCTATCAAACTGCTCGATCAGTTGATTCATTGGCATACTCTTAGACAACTCATCGACTCGATATTCAAGCTTGAAGATATCTTTAACAAAGGGTGAACTCAAAACCATGGCCTTGAACCACTTTTCACCTGCAATGGGAATCCATGTTGCAGCTGAGATGGAGGTTTCAGTTACCTCAAATTCCAAATCCCCAACTCTGGTTTTCTTGCCATCAAAATTTAATGCAAATTGTTTTTCTACCTCTGGATGGCCTCTCTGCATGTTCTGGCAGAAAGAGAGGTATCCTGCTCTTTGAAATATCTCCCTTGCCATCGGCTCTATGTCAAAAAGGTGCATTCCCACAGGTTTTGTCCTAACTATATTGCCACCTTTGTGTGCTCTCTTCGACTGAGGGGCCTCCATGACTCAAAAATGAAGGTTTTTGGGAGGCTTAAGGGATGCTAATGACCAAAAAGATTCGATTCAGGTTTCAAATGTACAAAGATGTCCCTTAAAATTGACAGTTCTTAGAAAGCTGAGCTTGACTATGGGAAATAGACCTTTAGACTTGTACATGCTTTTTAGAGCATAGACTGTGAAGGGGTAATCCAAAATGGCTCTTTGTATAGGATGAAAGGGAGCAAGGAAAACAGAGAGGGTTTGAGCAACGCCTCTGGGTAGCACAACACATACCCAGAGGATAAGCTATTACAAGCCTGTGACTTCAATGGTTAAATAAAATGGTAGTAATCAGACCATGGACATGGGAAAGGAAATTTTCAGGTATGCAAATATGGCTTCCTTACTACCCTACAGGTTTAAAAAACCGAAAACCCAAGCACAAATTTCCTGGGAAAATTAATATGCAGAGGTTGCATAGGATACCTGTAAAGTCGACACCTGTTGAGGTCTTCAGCGTGATCATAGGATGAAATTGAGGAAATTTCATCCCTGGAATATCTCATAGCATCATATTTAGTTGACATGCAGTCTCTTGATTGGAACTGGCAAACTTATGCAACATATCACTCTTAAACTTTTCAAAATTAAGAAACCATTACCAAGGATCATAAATGAAAGATATTTTGAAGGCACATTAACCGACTTTTGGCACTAAAAACAAGGGACATGGTCTCAGTCGTGGCAATCATGACTTGGATTGGATGGATGATAAACATGACAGATGCTACGGAACTGCCTGATGAGTAGGAAGCGCTTCCAAATCAAAAAATGATTGGATAGGTAAGTGAGTACAACGAGTCATGCTTGCTAGGTCTTGAGTGAAGAGAAAGAGGAGTCACATCAGTTTAGCAATGGGAGGAGTCGATTTAGGGACAAGTCATGATGAGGACCAAAAATGAGTCATGAGATAAATAGGTTCTAGAACCATAAACCAAATTGAGGACCAAACAAGAACTATGACTCAAAACTTTAATCTTCTAAGATGAACCTAACATCAAACTTTAAGAGGATGAGACTCAAAAAAAATAAAAATCTAAGGCTTAAAAAAGTATTAATCAAACTAAAGACACAAGGAAACTTAGTGTGATAACACAACTGATGAAGCGAAAGGACTAGAGATAGGGTTGATATGTCCCATCTCTAGTGATTCCTTTATGGCCTTATATATTTCATCCTTGAATCTCTTCGGATTCCTTTAGGGGGTGGTGATCATGGGATTTGATCTCTCTTCTAGCTCAATGGAATTCTCAAATCCTATGTCAGGTGGTCTTCCTATTGGAAATGGTTCAAACACTCTTTCATTCTTTCCAAGTAATTCCTTAATATCCATAGGGTAATGTTAGCGATCATGTGATGACTTCTCCATGTTAATCAGGAACTATGCTACGCAATCCATGCCCTTGTGTCTAAAAAGAGTCGCCATGTGTTGGTTCGACATGATCATGGGGGAACATGTCCACATACCGCTTAGCATGACTCATTGTCCACCCTTGTCTCATAAATCGATCCTCATGTCTTGGTAATTCATGTGGATATCTACCCATGAATACAACCATTCAACTCCTAGCACCACATTAGTATATTCTAAATGCATGACATAAAACTGATCCATCAATGTATAGTTTCCCAATGTTACTTTTGATCCCATGATCTTCTGAGTACACGTCATGTTGTACCCATTTGTTACTACCACATTGAATCCTTTAGAATCCTCCACATGGATTCCTCTCTTGGTGACAAGTGCAACATCAATGAAGTTGTGGGTGGCCCCACATCCTCCAATATTATAACTCTCTTCCCTTGCAAAATTCCCCTGACCGCGAAGGTGTAATATTTAGGAACCCATTAAATTATGGAAATGGTTACTCCCTTGGGGATTTCATACAATGGTGTATGTCTTATATCATGTGATGTCTCACCACTACCTTTTCAATTTCTCTTAGCATCATCGTCATCCTCTTCATCGTAAAATACCTCAATATAATGGAATTTACCTTTATGCATACATTTATGGCTTGGTTCCCATGGCTCCTTCCAACTGTAGAAAATATTCTTCCTTCTTAGTTCTCTCTTATTTTCCTCATCCAACCTATCCTTTCTTATCCATGTCTTATAGGGAAGTTTTGACACCTAACCCTTTTTTGGAATAAATGTTTTCACTAGTGCCTTCTTCGATGTTATGTCTTCCATATATTGAGTCTTCATGATGACATCTAATAGTGTGGTTGGTATAAATAAATTTACCCAACCCCTTAAGGGTTCAACTAAGTTCTCAATGAATAAAATTACCAGCCTTTGCTCAGAAATATCAGTCATCATGATAGCCATCCTATGAAACTAAATGAATTATGTCTCTAGTGTGTCTGTCTACCTCAAATGTGCTAGTTCCATGAAATGGATCTCAAGGTCCTTCCTATCGAACCTATCCATCAAAATTTTGGTGAAGTTTGTATATGATGTGATGATGGAATGCCCAAACATTACCAACCCATGGTACCACCACTCATTAGCTTCTCCCTCCAAGTGTTGGGTGGAAAACATGATTTCCTCTACCTCCACATTAATTTTAATTTTGAGGCAGGTGTCCAACTTGTGTACCCTTGCTCTGGTCATGATTTGGGAAGATCCATGAAAGGGTGTGACTTTCCACTTCCCTATATTTTGTAGAAGGCCAAACTTTTGCGGGATTTGGCCCATCCTATGTTTGTTCTTCATTCTAAGGTTGCAGTATTCAGTGTAAGACATCTTTTATTGTTCCTAATCATCTAACACTTGATACTCCTTAAGGTATGAGTTGACCTCTCCAAATGAATCCCGTTGTTCCTGTGTTCCCATAGGATTCTCCTTAAGTAATGGTGGAAACAATGGCCTAGGTACATTTCTTATTCCTACCTGTAGGACACTCTGTGATGGAATATGGGTATTTATACCCTCAGAATGGTTCTCATTGAGCTGTCCTTGGTTTTGATTCATTTGGTTTATGATAAGGAACTGTGCTAGGAACTGCGTAAATTGTTGTTTCTCGGTGGTCATATGTTTATGTCCCTCAACTATGGACTCCAATAGTTGTAGGGTCTTATCCTCACCAAGGTCTCGCATGCCTCCTTTTGGCTATGATTATGTTTGGATTTCTTCTTTTTCTCTTTCTAGTGACTCTTGAAAGGATGATCCTCCATGTCCCTTCCTCCTAAGAATTAATGGTTGGCATAATAACCAGATCTCATACCATTGTAATGTTCCCAACTAGGATAGATAGGAAAATTTGTTTTTTTCTCAAGGAATTGTTTCTTTTTGTATGATTTTATCAAACACTTTGTATTAATGATAAGGGAAGTGTCGTACAATTAGTTTTCATACGTTTCCAAGATAAGAAAATAAACACATATCATGCACCCATTACACATAAAATAGAGAATATAACCATGGAATATTTATTATGAATGGAGAAACCAATTTACATAGCAAAAATATATCTACTAGAAGTAACAACAACTTCCAAACCCTCCTAGCACATAGATCTATTGGCTACAAAGAAGTTGTAGTTTATAATGACAAAGAACAAAAAAGAACCTGGTGATGATGTCAACACTCCTTAAACAGAGAGGAATCCTCCTCTGATTGTTGACCCTCCTAGGAATGGTCTCAATCTACTGCCAAACACCTCTACTATTATGGTCTGACATCATACCTAGAAACCTAGTCTTTCAGGGCCTTGTGGGACAAGGTTGGGAAACACACGGGGACTCGTGGGACACTCCATGCTCAACCCATGTGGATGCCTTACTTTACTTTTACTTTGAAACCCTTTTGTCACCTGCATACTATACATTGATCTGCTTCAATAAGTTTCGTGAATGCCTTACATAAGCCGGTATAGCTCCAAACTCTCTCTCTTGAAGAAACCAGGTCCCATAATGTAAATCAAGTGAATATCCCACTTGGATCCTCCTCCTTTCCTATCTAGGGTGGATATTGCACCATATAAACAAAATCAACAATGTAAGGGTTTTCCTAAACCCTAGCAAAACAATGGATCCAAGAGAACCATATAAGAAATAATCAGATCATATTTCCAAAGAGAGGGCTTATTGTTATGAGGAAAATATCTCTATGGAATGGGGTAAACCACAATAGATAGAATGATTGCAGAAATCAACTCTAATCCTAAGTATGCTATATAAATCAAAATGCTAACGATACAACATCAAGATCCAACCTCGTTCGGACGTTTGATGAAGACCACCATTGAGCATGCAACTCAAAGATTTATACCTGCAACTTGTCCTCAACAAACAATATACACAAGCGTATGGTGATAATATATAATTTTGGCATATAAAATAGCATAATCCATTAACATACATGAAAAATACTCCCATGGAATAATAATTCAAATATTTTCAATATATAAATTGGATGAGAAAAGAGTATTTATACTAAAATAATCAATATAAGTATAAGTGACAAACTTTTGTGTCGACACGTCTCGAAATTTAGAAACTAAGTCCCTTCTAGTTGGGCCTCCACCACTTCAATCCTCCACCAAAGGCAAGCTCATATAGAGGAGACAATGAGGTTCTCCATCAAAGAAGGAAGATCTTGGGGGCTGAACAATGAGTTCAAACTTTAAAGGATAAAGGGATACAGACTCAATGTGAAGTGAAAATTTCTCTAGAGTATCTTTGCTCTCAAAAGTTGAATTCTCTCTTCTTCCAGAGCTTGTATAGGGATCAATTTATAACCTTCAAATGGAACTGAATGAACAAGTTAGAACGTATCTAGTATATGAAAGGTAAAGGATCATGGATCTCATGATGTGATATGGAAACACGACACAATTTTTAATTTTGAGCACCAAACTCGATGTACGCGGGACGTAATGGTGCAACCTTCATATACAGATGTTGTCTAACTGGTAGGGCATGTATATGTGAAAAAATATGATCTTTTGGCTATGGGAAGTACACAAGGGGACTTCAAGTATGCATAGGGAAATGGAAATTCCATCGAAGAAAGTTGCATGGGGTGAGGAATTTTTTTTTATCCCCCTAATGTGTGAGGTCAGAGGAGTATATGAGATGGCCAAAATACATTATGATTCCTAGAAGTGGAGTAATGGATACTCAAATGAAATTACTAGTTACTCATGAGAATATTACAATCCATAATGACTTTGTACACATGGATGCCAATTTGAATTACACTACATATCCATGTGGAAATATACCAAATAGTTTCTCATGGCTATGAATAGGAAATAAAAAGTAGAAACATGTCATAGGATGTCATAGTCACAGAAAAGGCCTACTGGGAAACCGGTCTCAAAATCAATCTGAAGATATCTGTATACAATGGAGTACAATCTGATTTCCCATGATCACCGAAGTCATATGGGTACTGGTCCAATGGAATCAACTCATGAAATATGCTACTGTAAACTTATTCTCCATGTCTTCGGCACTATCCACCAAAGTTGCAAGTATACATCATGTGAATAGAGGAGTTGATGTCGAACACAATGAGACTTCGTTTGATTACCGGTCATTAAGGTATACCGTTAACAAAGGTGAGATAGCCTATCGATAATGAAAGTAGGTATCAAGGAACCGAGTACATTCTTACAAGTGTGAATAAAGGTGTTGAGGTTGAACACTTGAATAATACATTGATCACTAGACATTGATGTATTCCCAACTGTCGATGGCAGGAGAACCTACCAGTAATGACTGCAAGCCTCTAGGTACTCATAAGACTCTAGGTCTCATTTCCAGAATAGATTATATGAAGTCAATGGAAGGAGACCTGATGAAAGGAATGCATTAAGGCATCTCTCATCAGTCAGCACAAGGTACAAATAAATATCTTGAGGATTTGGAGGAACTCATAAAAAGAGGATGTTCACGAACCAACGACCTTGTGCGTCTTTCGCATGCACGAGATGCAAGTAGTGCATGGAAAATACCCTCTTAATAGAATTCAATAAGGAAAACTACCGACAAAGGAGATGAAACCACCAATAAATATAATGGCATCCAAGACACTGCATAAAACCCAATGTGTGAATAGATTTATTTTTGTCGAACACAAGAGAAACCCCCCAGTTAGCCACCAATGAGGAGATGTCGACGAATTGGTTTAAGGTTAACTACCCATAATGAAAGTATGACTAGTGTGGATGGTAGGACTACAGCTTCATGTGACTCTGAGACACACTAAGGGTATAGCTGACATGAAAATTCAAGATTTTTGAGAAATGGACGACATAGGCTTATATACTTCCTCTAAACAAGAGCATGAGAGATATGGAACACTCTAGCAACATAGACTTTGTGATGCAGGAGGCATCAATGAAACTCTCCATAGGGACTTGAAGAATAACTAGTCAGAGGAGTAAACTCTAAGAACGAGCTCAACTTCCTAAGTTCATGCTAAACCCAAAGTTTGTATGATAAGTGGACTCAAAAGTTTTTTCTTTGTTCAAAGGCATCACAATTGTTTCCAATATAAGATAATATTATTTTCTCGCCCGTTTTTTTTTGTTTTTTCATAGGAAAATGAATTCTATTATAAAAGGGAGGAAATGAGTGTCGTGAGTAAGAAACTAGCTCCAAAAAGTGGAGCATACCTATGCTCAATGCAAGGAAGTGCATGGAAACTCGGGGGAATGTTTCCTCTTATTTTACAGGGTATCAAGCTGCAAAGGATATAAACAAGGCTCTGCTTGGATGGTGATGAACATTGCTGAGGTAATAGGCTTATAATGAGAAAACAGGAACAGTAAATAGGATCAATATTGAAAGGAAGATAATGGAATGCAATTACAACTTAAGTCCAAAGAATGTCCTTTTTCATAAATTTAGTCCCCTAGGCTCGAAAAAATATAAAACAATACCCAGGAGAACTCTTCTAGACAATGTTTACTAGAGTGTTTTTTTTTCAAAATTAGTCTACTTAGTCATAAAAAGGGTTAAACTTACACCAAATAGACTTCCTTTCAAATCCATTTAACGAGTGTGAAAGAGACAATTTCACTCAACAATATTTTTTATTTTGAGAGAGTCAGCAAAGAGCTTAAACAAGACTCTGTAGTGTTGTTCTAAGAAGCATATTATGGGGGGGGGGAGGCTCACGTGGAGGACTTCTATCAAAATCCTGCAACTCAATGGTAGTTGAAACAAGCTTGGGAGAACAAAAATCTTTCCGAGCCGAGAAGGATAAAATGCTTGTAGAGGATCCTTGTAGAGAAGGAAGTCGGTGCTCTACAAGGTCATTCCAATCAAAGGAAACCAACCTAGGACTTTGAGTGAGTGTACTAAGAGAGACTGGAATGCTCCCTTGTTTAGAAGTTATAGAACTAGAAATGCTAAAGTTGAAAGATGCATCACCCCCAAAAATAAGAGTGTGAATGACTGATTATTGCATCGACAATATCACTTCCTTATATTTGTGTCTCTCCCAAAGAAGAGTGGGATCAATTATTGGCATGACAACTTCTTCAACCATTGTTTGAATAGGATGTGAGAAAACATGGTCTAGAGACACATCACCCCCCAAAACAAGAATGGTGTCGACCAAATATTGCATCGACACGACCATTGGTTGAACAGGATGTGAGACAACATGGTCAAGAAATGCATCACCCCCCAAAAGAAAAGTGGTGTCATCTAAATATTGCATCGACACGACCATTGTTTCAGCCAAAGAAGTATTAGAATGTTGGAAAACCAAAGACAACTCAAAACCTGAAGGCCTATCAGACAAATACTTCGCTTCGTGTACCACGACAATAATAGGGCACAAACGAGTAAGGTGATTTCCTTTGCAAATCCTACAAATGAACTTGGGCTTACATCCTATATGTCGAGGATTCTCAATCATATGAATGCCACTAGCATGACTTGAAGTGGATCGTGATATGCTCCTAGCATGACTTGCAGAGGCTAGTATCTTGTCTTCAACATTACTTGTAGAGGTTGGTGATGAATCCCCAACATGACTAGCAGGTTGGTGGTGTATGTGCAGTGTGACTAGCAGTGACTAGAATTGTTCCCCTAGAATGAGTTTCAGTGGTTGGTTGTGACATATGAGACCATTGTTTCAAGAAAGACTGATTTTGAGAGATTGCAGGCTAGGAAGGATTCTAGTATACACCATTTCCATGTCTGATAGAATGGTATCCTCCTCCAAATTGATTCATAAAGGCTTGTAATGGAATCATCCCCGAGGAAGTCGCTTGCAAAGAGAAAGCGACATGATAAGGGTTACTCAGGTGATGATATATGTTTCCCCTAGAAGAAGGAACTTCATGAAGGGGGTTTCACATACTATAAAAATGATTCCCCCCAGATGAAACACCAGAGGGCAGAAGGACATCCACCATGAGAAAAGAGTTCGTAGGAATTGGCATAGAGGAAGAAGGATAGATGGACGGGATGTAATAAGTAAAAGTATCGTCCATTTGAGCACTTGATCCTAGAAAAAAGAAGCTAGTATGGAGTCCAGAAGAAGAAGTATTCCAACCTCCAACCATGGGAGTTGTTTGAGGGATATGACCCCCACCAAACAAAAAAGGAGAAAAAGGAGGCATCATGTCCCCAGACCCAAAACTAGGATTCACATAAGAAGATGAGACCGAGGATGGAAAGTGAAAAGACATATCTATCATACCAAAATAAAAAGGATTAGAGGCCCAAGGTATTGGTTGAGTATCATGATTCAGAGTACCACTCAGAAATACAAAATGATTCATCCCCATGGAATGAGTAAATACCATGGGTTGGGTCGCGCTAACTGATGGAGTCACGGGGGATCCACTAACCATAGCAATAAAAACTCACAACGAAATACAAAATACTAAGGCAAACTAATAATCAAAGAGAAAACCAAAGTAAATAAAAAAGGCCAATGCACACAAACATGATATAGTGGCTGAAAAAATGGGCCTCCCTCACTAGAGTAGCTATGCCTCACTCAAGAGGGGCCTGATACTCCCTTCAAAAGATTGGAGGTATCAGAATCAATTATAAGGACCCTCATGGACTTAACAATGTAGACGGTCAAATCCCCCCATAGAGGTAACCTCCATAAAGGTTGTGTGTTGTCTGACCCCTATCTGACTCAGGGTACCTACAGAATAACCCCTACAAGTAACCTCTATGTCTACCTATGTCAAGAAATTAGAGCCACCATGATATAACCAACATGTAGGAGAATAGTCGTAACTCAGGTTCACCATATGGGTAATGTAACAAATCCTGAAATATTGAAAGCATATCCTCTCATGGAGGTAAAGGTACTAGCAAGATCCCCAAATATGAATAGATCCCCGAAAATATCTCTGACGCTAAGAAGATATTAGAGGTCTATTTCTGCAACCAACTTCGTGCAACCTCATGCTTAAATCCAGTGTGAGCGGATCATCCTAATGTCACTAATTACATAATGGATTTCACCACTCCCTGGTCAGACACATATGTTTAGTTTAATACCCTTGGAGAAGTTTACTCACAAAATCCTATTCCAAGGCCCTATATCCTATGCTTGTTTGTGTACCCTAAAAAAATAAAATCGTTTCTAATCAATTTCAGTTAATCAATGTTACTTTTAATGGATTTTTTTACTCAACAGATGTAGTAGTGAAAATGATGATATTATGACTCGGCATATCAAAGGAATGAATATAAACATAGTGCTAAATCCCAATCTTAAATTCTCAAAAGATGGTAAGCTTTTAAAATGCAACTTTCAATGCAACTTCTACAATTTCAATAAAATGAAATATTTCCATATGTATCAAGATCAATACTAAGAGCCCAAAATGGAAAATGACATAATGAAAAAATGAGAAAATTATTTTTTGTATTTTCGATATAAAGAAACAAAAATGCAAGGATTGAATAACAACTTGATATACAAACCCTACTACAAGGAAAAACATACAAGCCAAGGAGGATTCCAAGAAGAAAACACTTAGACCAAGATGCAAGGAAAACCAATGAAAAATATGATAAGAAAGAATACCTCCCGAAAATTGAACAATAAGAAGGTTTTATATCACTCTGTAAGAACTCAATAGTTAGGACAAAGACCCAAGAAGACTCAACAACAAACCAAACTCACCCACCAAACACCAAACTCATACAGTAAGCCAAAAAGTTGATGTACACGACTGTTCGAGAAAAAATTGTGTATGTACGCACCGTATAGAAGGACAACCCATGTATGTATGTGTATGTCAAGGGAAAACTCGTGTCTATGTACTAAAACACATTCAAGGGAAAGGATTAGGCCAAGAAACTTAGATGCAAAGGAAAAATAGGTTACCAAGTAATCGGGTGACAAGGAAACTTGGGATAATAGAGAGAAAGTCAAGGAGAAAAACTCTCCAAACAAAAAAACATAAGATAATTCACCAGTATGGTCGCCGATTCTATTACGAGGAAAATATCTCTATGGCATGGGGTAAACCACAACATACAGAATGACTGCGGAAATCAACTCTAATCCCAAGTATGTTATATAAATGAAAATTATAATGAGACAAGATCAAGATCCTACCTCGTCCGGACGTTCGATGAAAACCATTGTTGAGCCCGCAACTCAAAGCTTTATACCTACAACTTGTCCTCAACAACCAAGGTACACAAGCATATGGTGATAATATATAATGTTAGCATATAAAATAACATAATCCATTAACATACATGACAAATACACCCATGTAATAATAATTCAAATATTTGCAAGATATCAATTGGATGAGAAAAGAGTATTTCTATTAAAATAATCAACATAAGTATACAAGTGACAAATTTATGTGTCAGCACGTCTCAGAACCAAGAAATTAAGTCCCTTCCAAATGGGCCTCCACCACTTCAATCCTCCACCAAAGGCAAGCTCATATAAAAGTGACAATGAGGTTCTCCATAAAAGAAGGAAGAGCTTGGGGGTTGAACAATGAGTTCATACTTTAAAGGATAAAGGGATGCAGACTTAATGTGAAGTGAAAATTTCTCTAGAGTATCTTTTCTCTCAAAAGTTGAATTCACTCTTCTTCCATGGCTTGGATATGGATCAATTTATAGCCTCAAATGGAACTGAAGGAAAGATTCAAAACGTTTCCAGTATATGGAAGGTCAAGGATCATGGATCTCATGACTTGACATGGAAACCCAACACAATTTTTAATTTTAAACACCAAACTTGATGTACGTGGTTTGTTGTGGTGCAACCTGTGTATACGCATGTTATCTAACTAGTAGGGCGTGTATATGCAAAAAAATATGATTTTTTGGCTTTGGGAAGTACAAAAGGGGACTTCAAGTCTACATAGGGAAATGCAAAGGTCATCCAACTAAGTTGCATGGGGTGAGAAAAAAATTTCTATAACAGTTACCCCTCTATTTATCCTTCCTCTAACCTTCTATATCTTTCCATATTTTTGACCAAATGAAAGCCTGACTTAATTTCCCTCTAATCTCATTTAAATATAATTATTTATTTTATTTAATGTCACTTTAGGGTTTGACACCAATTAAACCTCCTTGACTCCCTTTTTCCTTGTTGACTATAGCCTATGAGATTCATATAGGCTATTGAGTCATCCTCCATTATGATCAATTGGAAGGGGACATTACATCTAGTATTGTTACGTTTATTAGAAAATAGGGGAACCTAACCTAACAACAATGGAATTTTATCAAAAAGTTATTACATAAACTTTGAAAAATGACACATATAGAATAATCTCTCTACACAATTTTATGAAAATACAAATCATATGATACAAATTAATTTAAAAATCTAGAATTTAAATATGAAAAAAATGTTTTTCCCTTAATGAAAAAAGTCAAATAAATAATTTAAAATTGTAGAGAAGTTATTAAATTTTTCCTTTTAACTATTTCTAATAGGATTCTAACTACATCACAACCTCTAAAGAAGTTTTATTCATATCGAAAGAAAATTATATGCACAAGTAAAGAGGCTTATAGTGAAATTTATAGATAATATGAACCAATCGAAAGCATCATTATAATTAAATGAAATATGCGTTAAGTTTTATTTTAAGTATTTTAATTTTTTTCATTTAGAGTAGCTAGGTTATCTATAGTCCAGTATGGGGGAGATGTTGAGGTGTTATGTTACATCAGATAATGCTATATTAAAAAAAATTGACATGGAATGAAATAATAGTAAAATGTTTTACACCTTAAGAAATTGGATCCCTCTTGGCGCTTGATAAGTACAAGTTTAAGATGGATCTACATTGACATTTTGATTTTACAATTAATATAGTTTATTGACATATAAATAAATTTTATTTTAGACATTATTCTTTTAAGGAAACTCTAATGTGTGTTAAGACAAGAGTACATACTTTAATGTCTAAATCCTTTGAAACACTAAATTTTTTATGATGATAACGATTCCAAAATGCAGTATTTGATAACCTTCAATTAAAACATGATAATTATAGGGAAATATGTACATTCAATACTAATGATAGAAAAATATGCATGTTAAAAAATTGTGTTATGAATCCATTAAAAATTAATAAAATCAAAGTGAACTTGTAACACCCCAATTTATAATACTTGTTTTAGCGATGTGAAATTAAATATGAGGTATGGTTGTGGGCCTAAATATGTAATTTGCAAACATTTTTTATTATCGTAATAATAATATAAATGTGCCATGGATGTGTGTGGACACTGACATAGTAGTTAGGGGCTAAGTTTCCACAAGAGAGGGGAATGTCTAAGAATTTCTAAGAATGGGTCCCGGGGCGGGGATTATTCATAGGTATTAATTCTAACCCACTTTCATAAAATCATTACTTTGAGTGAACCTTCTAATTTCCTTTGATTGTATGAGATCCCAATGATTAAACACATGTACGAGGGGTTGGTGCGAGAAGTCACATCCCACAATTATTACGGAATGGTGGTTGAGTACAATCAATATTGGGGAATGAGAGTCAACTCTCATGGTGATGCAGGAGCATCGCCAACAACAAGAGAGTGTGGGGAAAACACCAACACATTTTGGCACATGATAAATTGTTTGAAAATGTTTTGAAGTTTGATACGTCAAACGTAAATGAAACAATTAAGAAAGGGTGTACTTCTTGATTATAATCAGACCTTGAGCATCTCACTCTCGTCTGAAGGACTAAGAGGCATTTATGCTAGTCAATGTAAGTAGGTAGCTTTGAATACTTAAATTAGATAGTTTTAGGAGCCGAAGGGAAAACGGATATAGACACCCTCACTTGTATTATTTGTAACATTAGCAAGAGAAGAATAATCAATCAAAGAGAGCATAGGAGAGCAGAAGAAGAGAGTTGTGAGAAGTAGAAGAACCCATGTACAGAAGTTCTGAGATTAATATATGAAGCTTGATTCAGACTCATGGTGTTCAAATACTATCTGTGTATGCATGGTTGAATGTTATGCTCATAATTGTTTTACTCTTTCTGTTATATATTTTATTTGATGTGTGAATGTATGATTTCATGTTGAATGTCTGAAATCTGAAGAAAGGGAGAAAAAGGAGTGAGTTTCAATTGTTTCCCTGTCTGAGCAAGATTTTTTCTGCAAGGAGTGCAATGAGATTGTCCACAAGGTGTGCGTTGACAGAACAGAGTTCGTCTCTGAAAAGCTTAGGAGGGATAACATTGTTCTCATTCTCGGTGCAAGTTAAGCACAGGAGCCGTGCAAGGTGTGCATAGGCCGAGTAGATTCTCATGGGTTGCAGCCTAAGGAAACTATGGAAAGACTGTTATCACAGAGAGTGCACAGAATCTAAGGATTCAAATACTTGGAGTGTATTTGAAGAAGTGCCGCAAGGAGTGCGCGCAAGGATTTTCCCAAAGGATTTGAGGATTTTTCAATCAAACTCAGGAGGTTTAGTGCCTTAAAGTGTTGGAAGGAGGTGTAGCGAAGTTGTTTCGCAGGAGGACAAGTTCTATAAGGGAATACCATGTTCGTTTTGCAAGAATTGTCAAGGAGGCGTTGGACTGTCGGAAGTCTCCAAGGGGAATTCGCGAAGTCCCGAGAGCCGTCAGATGTTGCAGAGGAGAAAGAAAGTTACGAGGGGTGTTCTTCTACGTGCAAGCTCAGGAGAAAATCATATCGTAGGATTGAATCAGCAGGGGCCATTGGATCACTCAGGAAATCTCATTTCGGGGTATCACGAGTTGGAAGATTGTAAGCCTTGCCTCAAGATTCACGAGGTCGCGAAAGGCGAAGTCCAGAAATACCGAAAGAATCTGGGTCGTTCGTTGAAAGGAGGACACATGTCACGAGATCACCCATATCGGGGATTCGAACATCGGAGGTCATAAGGGGAATTCCTTCAACTTCACGAGGGCTGAAGTCACGAAGAGGATCAGGACCATTCATCTGAGAGTGGACAGGTGGCATACTCGTCGACACAGAGGTCAGACTTTCATTGACCAATTCAGGGTTTTGTCAGTTGAAGAGCTGAAAGCTCAGCACCAGGATTCGCGAAGTCACGAAGTTTGAAATTCCAAAAGGCGGAAAGTTTCGTTGTGGGACCCGCGTTGACGACATGTCGAAATTTGGAATTCGGCATATCGGATGATAAGAGGTCGAGGATTTTGTCCCGAAAGTCCCGAAGTCATGAGTTGTGAAGTCGCGAGAGAACCGCAACCGTCCATTGGAGGGGGGACAGGTGGCAGAGATCAAAGGATCTCACGAACTCGAAGATTCACAGGGTGAGAGCCCAAGAATTGGGTGCTCCAAGTTGCGAGTGGCGAAATCACGAGGAGCGAGGATAGTCGTTGGATCCAGAGAACGGGGGGGACTGTTGGATCAGGAACCCCATCGCCTATCGTGCATTCAGGGTTTCAGAGGTTGAGAGAAGCCACTTTCAACTGCATAAGTCACGAAGTGCCGAGAGCCGAGGCTTGTGTGGACACGCGGCAGAACCACAAGTTAGGGAACGCGTGATAGACAGACGGACACACGTCTCCTGGGAAAGAGGATTCAATACTTCGTTGACTTCTTGCATATCGGGAATTCGTGAGGTGAGAGCACGAAGGCTTGACACTGAAACTCACGAAGGTGCGAGAAGTAAGAGGAGCTAACTCTTAGCCTAGCCAGTGGTCGTGCAAGGAGAGGGCTGACAAGGAGGAGCTATACCCATTTCACGGTCTCAGGTATCAAAATATTGGAGAGGAATATTCAGGAGTCACGACTCGTGAACTCGCGATATTGCGAGTTGCGAGAAGGACCTATGGATCGATTTGAAAGGAGATTCCCGCAGGGAATTCGAAAGAGCCGATCCAGCTCAAAGGGGTTAAAGAACAATCATGTGAGTGGATCTCGTCCTGAGGGCCAATAGGTATGCGTCAGTGTGGTATCAGAGCACAGAAAGATTTATTTGCTTTCTGTAGCAGGGAAAACAAAGATTCACCATGCCTTCAAGAAGAAGGGACAAGCAAACATCCGATCCACCAGAGGAAAGGGAAATGCCAACAAGAAGGGGCAGGAAGATGCATGATCTAACCTTGGAAAGAGAGATGTGTGATCTACGTGCCAGACTTGAGGACATGGAGATAGCACAGAGGTGCACAGCCGGTGTTGGGGATATTAGTGATTTCGAAAGTGAAAATGAAGTTGAACATGAAGGAGAAGAAGTTGCAGCCGAAGATGCCGCAAATGAACACCTACTTAGGGCTGTTGCAAGAATGGGTGCTAGGGAAAAAATGGATATTCCAGTATATGAAGGAAACCTGGATGCTGAAGAGATTCTAGACTGGATTAGAGCTCTGGACACATATTTTGACTATGAATATGTCGAGGAAGACAAGAAAGTCAAACATGTTATCATAAGATTGAAAGGACATGCAGCATTGTGGTGGGATGAACTACAAGCTAACAGATGCTGCAAAGGCAAGCAGAAAATCAAGAGTTGGGATAGGATGATTGCAAAGATGAAGGTAAAATTCATTCCCAGGGATTACCAGATTACTCTGTTTCGGAGAATGCAAAATTTGAGACAGAAGCTGATGACAGTGAAGGAGTACACTAAAGAATTCTACAGGTTGAACATTAGGGAAAGTCATCGTGAAAGTGATGATGAAAAGGTTGCCAGGTACCTGAATGGTCTAAGATACGACATTCAGGATGAGATGAGCATGATGACCATCTGAACGGTGGAAGATGCTTATCAGATGGCTCTAAAAGCTGAAGAGAAGATGAGCCGAAAACAAAGTCAAAGAGGCCGAGGCAGAAGTCAAGCCAGAGGAAAATCAGTTGCCCAGGATAGAAATTAGAAACCCATGGAAGAGTGGAAGAAACCTCAGACTCAAACTGAGAGAGGTGGAAGCTCATAGAGAGGGAAGCATACCGAACAGAGAGGGCAGTATGCTGATGGAAACATTTTTCCTCGTACCAGAGGTAGAGGAAGAGGAAGAGGTGGAGTGGTGAAATGCTTCATGTGTGGAAAGAATAGACACAAGTCGTATGAATTTCCAGATAAGAAGAAAGAAGGTGGTGAAACTCACATTGCTGAAGCACAAAGAAGGAATGTTGAGGCAGAGGATGTTGAAGGCGGAAGATCGCTGATGATGTGAAAAGTTCTCTTAACACCAGAGAAGAAGGGGGAAAATCCAGTGCAAAGGAACAGTCTTTTTCGGACTACTTGCAAGACCAAATACAAGGTATGCAAGGTCATTGTGGACAGTGGTAGAACAGATAATATCGTTTCTATAGAGATGGTACAAAAGTTGGAGCTGGAGACTATTTAACATCCGAGTCCATACAGAGTTTCATGGCTACAAAAAGAACATCAGGTAAATGTCACTAAACAATGTTTACTTGAATTTAAGATAAGAGGATATAATGATAAGATACTTTGTGATGTTATTCCCATGGATGTTTGTCATCTATTGCTGGATAGACCATGGAAATATGACAGAAATGTGATTCATGACGAGAGGAAGAACACATACACCCTAGAGAAGAATGGGAGAACTCACATGTTGCTTCCAATTAAGGACAAGGAGGTGAAACTTGAAGTAAGCAACGCTATACTTCTCATGAGTGGGAAGGAACTTATTACAGAGGTTAAGAAAAAGGAGGAACTGCAATTTATTGTGATCAGGAAGCCTAAAATTGTTTTAACTAGTACAAGAGTAGATGATTTACTGGAAGAGGTTCAGAAACTGTTGGAAGAGTCTGCTGACATAGTAGTGGATGAACTACCTCGTTCATTGCCACCGATCAGAAGTGTGAGTCATCATATTGATATCATACCTGGAGCTAGTTTACCAAACAAAGAAGCGTACAGATTGACGTCGCAGGAGAATGAATAAGTCAAAAGACAAGTCCAGGATTCAATGGACAAAGGGTTGGTTAGAGAGAGCTTAAGTCCATGTGTTGTTCTGACAGTGCTCAGTCCAAAGAAACATGGAGGCTGGAGGATGTGTCTTGACTCAAGAGCAGTTAACAAGATAACCATTAGGTACATATTTCCATTGCCAAGGATGGATGATCTGATGGATTGCTTGAGTGGGGCCAAATTTTTTTCGAATATTGATTTGAAAAGTGGATATCACCAGATTCATATGAGAGAAGGTGATGAATGGAAGATAACCTTCAAGACTAATGAAGGGTTGTATGAATGGCTTGTTATGCTGTTTGGCTTAACAAATGCGCCAAGTACTTTCATGAGGTTGATGAATGAAGTCCTGAAGGATTTCATCGAAAAATTTGTCATTGTGTATCTTGATGACATACTGATTTTTAGTAAAGAAGAGGCAGAGCATCTAAAACATTTGGCTATAGGAATGAAGAGGCTACAACAAGAGAAGTTGTTGATAAACATGAATAAATCCTCGTTCATGAAGACAAAGCTCATTTATTTGGGTTTTGTTATTTCTGTAGATAAGTTGAGGATGGATCCAGATAAAGTGGAGGTGATTAAGAATTGGCCATCACCAAAGAGGATATTTGAGGTGAGAAGTTTTCATGGATTGGCTAGTTTCTACCGGAAGTTCATCAAGAATTTCATTGGAATTAGTGCACCGATGATGGATACAGTGAAGAAGAGACACAAGTCTTTTCACTGGATAGAAGAGGCTGAGAAAAGCTTCAATTTGTTGAAGAAGAAAATCACGGAATAACCAATTTTGGTGTTGTCGGATTTCAAAAAGACATTTCAAGTAAAATGTGATGCAAGTGGATTTGCAATAGGGGCAGTCTTGAGCCAAGAAGATAGGCCGATAGAATACTTCAGCGAGAAGTTGAATGAAGCGAAAGTGAAATACTCCACATATGACAAGGATTTCTATGCTATTATTCAGGCATTGAAGAAATGGAGACATTACTTAATCCCGAAGGAGTTTGTCTTATACAGTGACAATCATTCTTTGAAATTTGTGACTCAACAGGAGAAATTGAATCAAAGACATGTTAAATGGGTTGAATACATGCATAACTCTACTTTTGTAACTAAGCACATTTCTGGAACTGCTAACAAAGTTGTTGATTCTTTAAGTAGGAAATGTTTGTTGTTGCAGGAGTTCAGTGTCAAAACAATGGGTTTTGATGATCTCAGGGACATGTACAGAGATGATCCAGATTTTAAAGAGGCGTATGAAGCAGCTGAGAATCCAATTTTTAGGGACAAAATTTAATGGACATAGTACATGATCCAGGAAGGATTATTGTTTAAGGGTAATCAACTTTGTATTCCAAAATTCTCCATGAGGGAGAATTTGTTGAAAGAGAAACACAGTGGAGGATTGGCTGGGCATTTTGGTCATGACAAGACATTGTCAAAGTTCAACAAGTCATATTTTTGGCCAGGAATGAGAGCAGATTTCAAAAGATTTGTGGATAGATGTAGAATTTGTCAGCATTCAAAAGGGAAGAGGCAGAATGCAAGCTTATATCAACCATTACCCATACCTGACAGGTCGTGGGATGCAGTCAACATGGATTTCATATTAGGGTTGCCAAGAACACAAAGAGGTTTTGACTCAATCTTTGTAGTGGTAGATAGATTTTCTAAGATGGGACACTTCATACAATGTCAGAAAACCAATGACACAACTCATATTGTGAATCTGTTTTTCAAAGAAGTCATTCGACTTCACGGCTTACCAAGGAGCATAGTTTTGGATCGAGACACCAAGTTCGTAGGACACTTATGGAGAACCTTATGGAAAAAGATAGGAATGAACTTGTCATTCATTTCATCTTATCATCCTCAGACGGATGGACAGATAGAAGTTGTGAACAGAAGTTTGGGAGACTTGCTGAGGAGCTTGGTGACAGAACACCACAGTCAGTGGGACAATATTCTTCCATAGGCGGAATTTGCTTATAATGATTCAATCAACAGAAGCACAGGGAAGAGTCCATTCCAAATTGTTTATGGGATACAGCCAAGAGGAATTTCAGAATTGATAGATTTAGAACAGAATGCAACTAGGAGTGCTAGTGCAGAGGATTTCATAGAAGCGATGAAGGAACTTCAAAGCCAAGTGAAGGAGCGATTGCAGAACTCGAGCCAGAAGTATAAGCGCAGAGAAGATAAACACAGGAGACAACTTCAATTTGAGGTTGGTGATTTGATTCAGGCACATTTGAGAAAGGAAAGGTTCCCAAAGGGGACATATAATAAACTAAAGATGAAGAAGATTGGACCTTGTAAGGTATTGAAGAAATTTGGGGCAAATGCTTATGAGATTGAATTACCCGATGGGATCGGAATTTTTCTGATATTCAACATCTCAGATTTGTACCCTTACAAAGATGATGAAGTAGGAACAAGTAATAAACAACTAGAGGTTCATTGGACTAAACAGATGCCAGTTGCAGAGAAACCACAGATGGAGAGCATACTGGACAAAAGAGTTAGTAAGAAGACTAGGAGAAAGGAATACTTTGAATACTTGGACAAGTGGAAGGGAAATCCAGTTGAAGATGTCAGCTGGGAGAATGAAGTAGAGATCCAAAAGCATGGGAAGACTGTGCGATATCTCATGGACAGGATCCCATGAAAATTTTCAAGCGAGGGAGTAAACTGACGTAGACCTATCGGTCCTCGGGCCGAGATCCACTCACAGGATCATTCTTTAACCCCTTTGAGCCAGATCGACTCTTTCGGATTCCCTGCGGGAATCTCCTTTCAAATTGATCCATAGGTCCTTCTTGCAACTCGCAATCTCGCGATTTCGTGAGTCGTGACTCCTGACTCTTCCTCTCCAATATTGCGATACCTGAGATCAGGAAATGGGTATAGCTCCTCCTTGTCATCCCTCTCCTTGCACGACCACTAGCTAGGCTAAGTGTTAGCTCCTCTCGCTTCTCACACTTTCGTGAGTTTCAGCGTCGAGCCTTCGTGCTCTCACCTCATGAATTCCCGATATGCGAGAAGTCAATGAAGTATTTAATCCTCTTCCCCAGGTGACACGTGTCCACCTGTCTATCACGCGGTCCCTAACTTGTGGTTCTGTCGCATGTCCACACGAGCCTCGGCTCTCGGCACTTCGTGACTTCTGCAGTTGAAAGTGGCCTCTCTCAATCTCCAAACCCCCAAATGCATGATAGGCGATGGGTTTCCTGATCGAATGGTCCCCCCCATTCTCTGGATCCAACGACTATCCTTGCTCCTCACGATTTTTCCACTCGCGACTTGGAGCACCCAATTCTTGGGCACTCACCCTACGAATCTCTGAGTTCGCAAGATCCTTTGATCTCTTCCACCTGTCCCCCTCCAATGGAAGGCTGCGGTTCTCTCACGACTTCAGGAATTTTGGGACAAAATCCTCGACCTCTTATCCTCTGATATGCCAAAATGTCAAATTTCGAAACGTTGTCAACACGGGTCCCACAACGGAACTTCTTTCCTTTTGGAATTTTGGACTTCGTGACTTCACGAATCTTGGTGCTGAGCTTTCATCTCTTCAACTCATGAAACCCCGAATTGGTCAATGAAAGTCTGACCTCCGTGTCAGCGAGTATGCCACATGTCCACTCTCAGATGAATGGTCCTGATCCTCTTCGCGACTTCGCCCCTTGCAAAGTTGAAGGACTTCCCCTTCTGACCTCCGATGTCTGAATCCTCGATATGGGTGATCTCGTGACACGTGTCCTCCTTCCAATGAATGACCCATATTCTTTCACTATTTCTGGACTTCACCTTTCGTGACCTCGCGAATCTTGAGGCAAGGCTTACAGTCTTCCAACTCGTGAAACCCCGAAATGAGATTTCGTGAGTGCTCCAACGACCCCTGTTGATTCAATCCTACGATCCAATTTTCTCCTGAGCTTGCACGTAGAAGAACACCCATCATAACTTTCTTGCTCCTCTGCAAGATATGACAGCTCTCGGGACTTCATGAATTCCCCTTGGAAAATTCCAACCATCCAACACCTCCTTGACGATTCTTGCGAAACGAACACGGTATTCCCTTATAGAACTTGTCCTCCTACGAAACAACTTCGCTACACCTCCTTCCAACACTTTAAGGCACTAAACCTCCTGAGTTTGATTGAAAAATCCTCAAATCCTTTGGGAAAATCCCTATGTGCACTCCTTGCAGCACTTCTTCAAATACACTCCAAGTATTTGAATCCTTAGACTCTGTGCACTCTCTGCGATAACAGTCTTTCCACAATTTCCTTAGGCTACAACCCCTGAGAATCTACTCGGCCTGTGCACACCTTGCACGGCTCATGTGCTTAACTTGCACCGAGAATGAGAACAATGTTATCCCTCCTGAGCTTTTTAGAGACGAACTATGTTCTATCAATGCACACCTTGCAGACAATCTCACTACACTCCTTCCAGGAAAACTCTTGCTCAGACAGGGAAAAAATTGAAACTCACTCCCTACTCTCCCTTTCTTCAAATTTCAAACATTCAACATGAAATCATACATTCACACATCAAAGCAAATGTATAATAGAAAGAGTAAAACAATTATGAGCATAACATTCAACCATGCATACACAGATAGTATTTGAACACCATGAGTCTGAATCAAGCTTCATATATTAATCCCAGAAATTTTGTACATGGGTTCTTCTACTTCTCACAACTCTCTGCTTCTGCTCTCCTATGCTCTCTTCGATTGATTATTCTTCTCTTGCTAATGTTGCAAATAATACAAGTGAGGGTGTCTATATTTGTTTTCCCTCCGGCTCCTAAAACTGTCTAATCTAAGAATCCAAAGCTACCTACTTACATTAACTAGCATAAATGCCTCTTAGTCCTTCAAACGAGAGCATGATGCTCAAGGTATGATTACAATCAATAAGTACGCCCTTTCTTAATTGTTTCATTTATGTTTGACGTATCAAACTTCAAAACATTTTCAAACAATTTATCATGTGCCAAAATGCGTTGGTGTTTTCCCCACACTCGCTTGTTGTTGGCGATGCTCCTGCATCACATGGGTAAAAGAGAAATTCAAGTGGCTATTGTAGGAAGTTTTTTCTTGCACTTTTTGGAGAAGAAAGGGAGTGAAGAGAACTAGAGATTAAGGACAACTTTAGTAGGTGTAGTTAAGCTTGTAGAGAGGGATAACTTTGAGTGAAATATTTTCCCTTCAATAGTCGGATATGTTTTTAGTTTTCTTAGCAGAACTAGCATCCATGGACTACTAAAAAATTGAGATTCACATCCAATGTTGTGCTTCTTACAGGAAGGAAGTGGG
The DNA here is from genome assembly GCA_009831015.1 of Picea engelmannii. Classification (NCBI taxonomy): domain Eukaryota; kingdom Viridiplantae; phylum Streptophyta; class Pinopsida; order Pinales; family Pinaceae; genus Picea; species Picea engelmannii. The sequence continues at coordinate 180,884 of ML785352.1, read as the reverse complement.
AAGGCCTGAGGGACTATGTGTAGTGAAGGGTGATCCCAATTACTTGGGTTCCATAGGTTGACAGAAAGAGATCTAGAGGATTGGGATAACTATTAGAAAAATAGATTGTTGTGGGAGTGAATTGGGATGTGAGACACCCTCTTTTGGGGAATCATAGCCCTAGTTCACAAGTGATTTGTTGTTGAGATTTGGAGCAAAAAATTTATGGTTGGGAGGAATGTCCATCCCGTATATTCAATTTGTCATTTGTTGTTAAAATATAATTGTTTTTACCTCTATTTATTATTTTTATTCACGGGTTTTTATTCCTATGTGTGAACTCTGAGTTTATAAAAATTTATATATCTTTCTATGAATGATAAATGAGTTACATTGATGTTTAAATAGTGTGGTTAGAAGAATTTAATATTATGGTATCAAAAAAATTTATGGGTAACTTAGTGGGGAAACTATACGGTGGCATTAGATCCCTTGTTACAACACCAACTTGTACGGGTATGCTACAATAGGAAAAATTGTAATTTGTGTGTGTAATTTTGGGTACAAATCTATTTTTCCTAGCATAGAAATTTCATGCCAAGGCCCTAAATTTGAAATTTTATGAGTTATTGTTGTTGTATGGGGTTTTATTTTTCCCCAAAGGAATTAATTTAGGGTCAGAGGGTTGCGTTGGACATTTTTCATGACAACCACAAAAATCACGAACCCAATAAGTTGTGAAAAATCCACTAAGTGTAGAAAATATTGGATATGTCGATACAATGTATATCGACGAAGAATGAAGATCTTTGTTGATACATCGATGAAGTAAGAACTTTCATGAGTAAAATGGTGATGTGAAGGAATCTAAATTCTATAAGATACTAGCAACTATCTCCTTCCTTTTTTAACAAAGTTTATTCTTGGTGTGGTTGTAGGAACAAGTTTTCCAAGTCACTTTCTTTCTAGATTTCTCTAGTGTTTCAAGTCTTTGAGAATATCATGCCTACATAGAAAATCATGTGCATTTGGTCACTAAACACAGATAGAAAAATAAAAAATTCCTCAGGAAACCCCATAATTCTCTACCTGAACGCTTCAATCTTGAAATGCATGTGGGAATCCCTTGATCTTGTTCAGGTTGGCTAGGATTCTCTCTAATGATATATTTATCCTTATTGAATATAGAATTAAGAATTGGGCCTCATTATTCCCAAACCACATATGGATTTCATTTATCCTTCTACATATTAGGCCAGAATGTTATTGTATTTTATTATTTTTCCAAGAACATGATTCGTCATTGGAACCTTGACCATTGGACATACCCCATCAGGATCTTACCTTATTCAGATATTCCCAATTGAGGATATTTTTTAAAATTTTCTCATAGTTCACCCTGAGATCCAAATACCACAAAGATATTGGATCCGCCTATTTGAAACCTCCCACCGAGATGCTAATATATCCTTCTCACAAGTCTTCTCGAATGCACTTTACCCATGGAAAATTTTCCCGCAACCCGTAAGCCTAGTGGGGTCACCTTTTACCTATGTTGAAATTAATATCCCATGATATCTACGGGAGCACCTTTGCGGGATCTCCCTTTAAGAATGTCCATCTTCTTTTTTAGTAATATTTCAAAGCCCAAAATATACTAGTCAATCGGCATCAAGCACACAGTTCTTAAGACAAAATCCTTGCAAGAGATCTTTCATGGAAAGAGCCCATAGGAGTGTCAAGTGTGATTCTTATCTTCCCCATGAGATTTTCCCATGAACCCATCTCTCCTCGACTCCTATATTGCAAGGAAATTAGATTATCTCCATTGGGTCTCTCGGATGTTATATTACTTCACTTTCATGTTTTCTTCTTCTTCCCAACCATAAGGTTTTGAAATTGATCAAAATTTATCCATGGAATTTTCCTTTTGTGATTTCCCCTTGATCGAATTGAAATATCATGCATTCCAGGCTAGCGCCTATCTCCCTTTCAACCTATGGGTTAAACTTCATGACCTTGACGTGCCATCCCTTTACCCAATGGATTCTTTCCATTTGTCTTATCCAGATTAGCATGCCCTTGACCTAGGTGTGGAACCCTTATTGATAATGGAACCTTGACCTTATTCAACAACACAGGTATTCCAATAGAGGATGAACACCTTCAGTGACCACTCACGCAACCATATCAAACATCAACAAAACAATCTTTTGATGTGTCAAAACCCCTATGGGGAAACATCCATGGCCCCAGCTAATGCGGCTACTTGGATCACTTTACTAATGCTAAAGAAAAATATTATAGAGAGATTTTACAAGAGAGTTTCTCACAGTCGATCATCGACCAATGACCCCCCATTCTCTTTAAATATATATCATGGACCAATTGGGTGTTAAGCCATAGATCAATGTATCCATTAAGATCAATGAGAATATGAACTGTTGGATCACTCTATGCCAGGAGCATATCGTGACCATTGAATTTACTAACTAAAAATTCATACTAGTGCATACTAAAGAGACACACTTTTGATTAACGACATATTAGACCAAGTAGATCTTAACTAATTCCTAAGTGTTTATCCTAACATACCCCATTAAGAACAACTTGGGATAGGATTGAAGGATTTACGAAAGTGACACAATAGGAGAAGGAAGGAGGAATTATAGTCAATCCCCGCTTAATGAAAACCTCCTGAACTCCTAACATAGATCAAAGTTTGTAAAACTTCAGTTCTGTAAGAGACTTTGTGAAAATTTCTGCAAATTGATATTCTATAGGGAAAAAGATAACTTCAATAACTCGATCATGAATAAGATTTTTGATGAAGTGCATGTGTATATTGATGTGTTTTTTGCGCTGATTCTAAATTGGGTCTTTGGCGAGCCTGATGGAACTCTAATTGCCATACCAAAGGCTATTCGGATGTTGTTGCAAGAATCCAAAATTTGAAAGGATCTTTCAAAGCCACAAGGCTTCCTAACTTGCATTTATCACTACTCGGTACTCTGCTTCTACTGAAGAAAATGCAATATCCTGTTGCTTCTTACATTCCCAAGTGAAAGGTTCTAAACCAAGGTTGAAAACACAACCTACAGTAGACTTCTAATCATCATGGTTGTTGGCCCAATCTAAATAAGTGAAACAAACCAATAGAGTGCCACCTTAATTGTAATGTATCTCGAATTGAACTATACCGTCGACATACCGAAGTATCCTTTTAGCTGCTTTCCAACGGATTTCATGGGGTCTTTTCATATACTTGGAAACAAGACCAACAATAAAGGAAACATCAGGACATGTATGATTCAAGTATACGAGGATACCAAATAACTAATGATACAATGTGGCATCAACTTTGGGATAAGTATAGGTGGTATCAATATTGAATCCATACGAATCCATACTAGAAGGGAAAAGGGGTTGGTTTACAATATTCTATGTGGAAGTAATGAAGAAGGTCACAAGCATACTTAGACTGGGAAAGAAAAATTGCATCATTGGTTTGCAGAACTTGGATGCCAAGGAAATAGTGAAAAAATCCTAAGTCTATCATTTCAATTTTCTTCTTAAGGTTGGTTTTCACATGGTTTAAAAATTTTGAGTCACTACCATTAAGGATAAGGTCATCAACATAAAGAAAAAGCATTATGAGATGGCTTCCTATCTTCTTGGTATAGACATTAGGATCATAATGACATCTAGAAAATCCAGTGTCAATAAGAAAGTTGTCCATTTTGGCATACCAAGATTGGGGAGCTTTCTTAATACCATAAAGAGTTTTATTAAGGAGAAAACCAAGTATATAGTCATTATGGACATAGCCAGGAGGTTATTCCATGTATATTTCTTCTTACAAATCCCCATGCAAGAAGGCAGATTTAGCATCCATTTGATGGACCTCCCATTTATTTGAGGTGATGACTTTGTGTTTCATCCATTTTTCCTTTGTCCAAATATATTTTTTCACATGGATATTATACAGTTTATACTTCTATTATCTCTTTTTGGAGGTATTATAAGGTTTCTTCCATCAATTTTCTATGTATTAGAATAAGGTATGTGTAGTCCTTATTTTCGATGATTTTTATGATGGTTTATCTTTAATTGAGTGAGTGCAATATATTAACACTTGTCGTTTATTTGAAACAGGTCGAAAATGAAATCTGACCCTCGATCCATCCCTTGATCCGACCCTTGACCCGACCCTCGGAGCACAATGCAGTTGAGGGTTGGTATATCGATGGGCTCTTCCTAGAAAATAAGAAACATGGGTTTTGTACCTATTTGAACCCTCCAACTATGGAACTCATTACTTTGATTCAAACTGTTGTGTTTGATCTCTATTTTGAGTGCATGAGTTGTTAAGAAGATACTTTTTGTTATTAAGTTTTAATGATTTTTTGTTGTAGGAGAGCGTTGACCCTTTCCGTGATCGGCCTCTCATCTATGTCTAAAAACTCTATAAATACTGGAACTCTCTCTGAGACCAAAAAGGGGATAATGATATAATCATTATTTTTGAATTCGCCTCTGTAAAATCATTTCTACTGTTAATATAAGCTAATGTGTTGATCTTTATTGTCTATTGAAATGTATTATTACCACGACTACCTAGGGGGGGCACCAGTGGTCTATGTGTGTTTAGTTTATTTGTTGTATCTTCATATATGTACATATAACTCTTATGTGTAGGTTTCTTGCTGAAGTGTAGTTTTATATATAGCTTACAGGTTACTTGTAGTTGTCTATACTTAAATCTTTAATTGTCCATTCTCTAATACATAATATCTCTTATGCAGGTTGTGTTTTACTGATGTGTATATAATCATAGTCATCTAACTGATCAATTATATACACTATTTATTTTCTCATTTTATAAACTGTAGGTTACACTGCATATTGGTCATCTAGATAGTGTACAAAACAATCATCTATTCTTCATTAAGTTATGATTTTCAATTACTTCCTGTAGGTCTGCATAAGTTATTGACTTTGTGCAGAATATTTCCAGTATCAGTGTGATAGGATAAGAGCTGATTTCAAATCTCTTTTCAACAATGTTTATAGACTATATTGATTATAAGAACATGTATTGATATTTCTGAAATGGAAAAGCTCTCCATATACTATCTTGTTTATACTCTACACATATCTATAGAAATTAATATTGAATTGATTATTATTATTATTATTAGTGGTTAGGTGCCATCTTGATATAATTCACCATCATAGTCATAACTATTAAATTTGAATGTCGTCATGATGTTGTTCACTTTCATTCAGTGAGATTAGTGTAGTTATTTGGTTTATTTTCTGTAGGAACAGAGTAATTGTGATTTTTTAAAGAGATGCTTTAAGAATAGAGTTCACTATGGAGAAGTGATTTTAAAAGATAGCTTGTGTTTATTCAAGGATTGCCTGCTTATTCAAGAATTTCTTGCGTAGAGTAATGATCTCACTGTTCATAGTTAGAGATTGCTTTTAAAGAGTTGTTTACTTAGAATAATGAGCTCACTGACTTTCATTACAAATTACTCTATAAATTTAAAGAAAAGCTCATTTTCTAAACATAGTTTAGTTTATTTAGAATCTCTTTCTAAAATAGAATTGTAGATTGAAAATAGAATGATGATATTTAGGGTAAACCATTCTCTTTCCTAGTTAATTCACTTTCCAAACCTCACAAGCAGTTTGTTTTTCTTTCTTCCTTGATTCATACTGTGTCACAACTCTAAGGTTACTTACGTTAGTCGATAATTTAATTGAGGTAAATTAAGGTATATATTTTACCGATCATCGGGAAGCAAGGGAAAGAACAAGGAAGATGGAATTAATTTTGGCTATAGGGGAAAAGGTTTCATGATAGTCAAATCCTTCAACTTGGAAAAATCCTTTGGCAACTAACCAAGCCTTGTGTCTTTCAACACTTCCATCTGATGCATACTTAGTTCTGTAGACCCATTTACATATGACAAGTTTTCTTCCTTTCGGAAGAGGAACAAGATCCCAAGTATAATTTTCCATTAAAGAATGGTACTCTTCATTCATTTTTGTATCCCAATTTGGATGACCTATAGCTTCTGCAAATATCTCTAGATCATGAGTCTGAAACTTGAGCCAAAAGAGAAGAGGATCATTGGCACTATGAACATGTCTGATGCTAATATGAAGGATCATTGACAAGATCACTAGATGGTTCTCATGTTGAAAGGACCCATCTAGGAAGTAATGTTGGTGGTGTTGGTTCAAGTTCAATGGACTCATATGGAGCAAGGTGAGCAAGTGGAGGTGGATTTTCATCCTCACTGTCATCATTTGAAGAGGAAACTAGAATAGGAACAGAAGAAGGCATAAACACTGAATATGGATCGCAGGTCAAAGAAGGAACAATCACCGAATTAGGCTTGCAAGACAAGATGTTTTCATCAAATTTAACATCTCTTTTAATAATAATTTCATTACAATGTGGTTGAAGAAGTATGAAACCTTTTGCATCTTCAGAGTAACCAACAAATATATGATTCTCACTTTTAGGCTACAATTCTTTCCTTTTCTCATTAGCAATGTGATCCCATGCTATACTTCCAAATACACAGAAGTGACTTACATCAGGTTTAATTTTAGTCCATGCTTCTTCCAGTGTTATATTTTTAAGAGCCTTTGTCAGAGTGTGATTTACTATGTAATTTTCACAGTTGATGGCTTCCTCCCAATACTTTAGACTTAATCCCTTAGATTGGATCATACAATTAGCCAGTTCCTTTAATGTGTGATTCTTTCTCTCAATGACACCATTTTGGTGTGGTATATATGGAACAGTGCATTGCATTTTGATTCCCTGTGTAGTGCAATAACTTATAAAATTATTTTTCACATATTTGTCTCTATTATCTGTTCTTAACCTTTGAATTTGATGTCCAAATTGCTTTTCTACAAGGGCCTTGTAAGACAGAAACTTATCATAAACTTCACTCTTAAGTTTTAAGAAGTAAACCCAAGTCATATGGAAACATCATTAATCAAATTTAAGAAATACTTGCACCCATAAAAAGAAGGAGAAAAAATTGGACCACACAAGTCACTATGAATAAGTTTCAAAGGGCCCGAGGTGTGCCAAGAGGCACGTTTTTCAAAATTATCCCGATGATGTTTTCCGAGAACACAACTGGAACAAACACCATCTCTGAATGAAATACGAGGAAGAGTAGTCACCATCTGTTGATTACATAATTGTTGCAATGAGCGATATTTTATGACCAAATCACTCCAGCCAAAGTTTGTTCAAGTCGTCGCTATAAGAAACAAAAAATGATGGAAAATATGATGACCCAAAGTTTTCAAACTTGTACAACCTAGTAATATCATAAAAAATTCAAGTTGCAATAACATGCAGAGGATCTTTGAGATCCTTGATTACAACTTGGTGTGGTGAAAACTCTATGGTTCTATCTCCACCTGAATGAGTGATTTCATATACTGATAGAAGGTTATAGGAAATACTTGGAACACATAATAAATCATTGAAATGACCATTATCTACCTGAACTACTGAAAATATTATAACACTAAGAGATCTATCATCACCAACAAATTTTTTCTTGGTGTTACATGATGGAATACTTAGAGGAAGGGGGGGGTGAATCAATATGATAAATTTATACAACTTTTAACCACAATATATATTCCTTCACTTTGACAATAATGTTCAACAATTTATCATCAATGTATCATCTATGTTTGTATTCAATATATCATGCACATATAATCATAAGAAACATCACATCAACAACATAAATCAAATACACAATAAACCAGTATTTACATGGAAACCCAAATGGGAGAAAACCACATGATTATTTCTTATATATATCAATAATTCATTCATAAGAAGCATCAACTTCCCAATTTTCTAGATCCAGATGGAAGGAGGCTACAATCCCCCATTTATAGGATCCAACATGAAGGAATCTACAACTCCCTAAATTCTCAAGCTCCCACTAGAAGGAGGTTACAACTCCATGGGTTCTTTGACTCCAATCAGAAGGTGGTTACAACCACCTAGTTCTTAGGCTCCAATCCAAAGGAAGATACAACTCCTTGATTCTCCAGCTCCAATTGGAAGGAGGATACAACCCCATTTCCTTACCCCATATTTCCACCCTCAAATATAAGTGTAGACAAATTGTTACTACCACAATCATTGCCATTGTCACTACCACTATCATTGTCACTACCACTATCACTGTCATTGTCATTGTCACTGTCACTATCACATCAACCTATCCAACCTTTCACTCTCTCATACATGAAACTAGATCTACTCTAAACTGCATGCAACTCATTCCAATGTCACTAAGAGCATATCTCAAACCATATGTTGAACATCACCAACACATGTGTCTACCAAGCATGTATCAAGATCATCAACATACCATCACAATATATATGCATGTACCATAACATGTACCAAACCTTTACCATACATCAACCTATACCACAACAACTACATCAACCATGCACCAACACCTATACCAAACCATTCATCAACCATGCACCACAACTGTGCCAAACCATGCATAAACCATGCACATATGTACCATATAACCAATCTATACCACAACCTATATCATCAACCATGTACCAACCATGTACAACAACCATGTACATGCATATCAACACCATACCATGTGCCAACCATGCACATCAACCATGTAAATCAATCATGTGCATCAACACTTGTACCATACCATATACCATATATCATGAAATGTGTCTCGAGCATATACCATATCACTCATGATATGTCTCAATATTTCCATACAACATAATATAATCAACATGTAACCCTAAAAAAATGCATATAAACATACCTGTAACTCTATAAAATACCTGGTGTATGTGATCCAGAACCTTCATACCTTCCTCAGCTTAAACAACAAGAGAATAACATCTTCATCAAACTTTACCTTAGTCTCACGGAACTAGTTTTTGGATTAGTCACAAACCCTAAATTTGAACAAGAATAACTTCGTACTTGTAATGAATAAAGGTATGAAAATTGTCTAAAATATTCTTCAGTATATTCTCTACAATTCCTCTAGATTCCACTGCATGGAACCTCCCAGAAAATGAGTTATAGAAAACATGGAAGACCTTTCTTAATTCTAGATTACCCTAGAGAGATAACTTGTAGAGCATGCCATTCGTTGAATATTTTATATATAGACCTAAAAATCGTACAAAAAATACCAAGGATTGTACAATATCCAATCCATTTAGTCTCACTGGATTTGGATCTTCTATGAAGAAGTTATGACCTTTTTACCTAGAACACATGTTTGAGACTAGTTCCAATACTAGCCAAAAACCCTATCTTCCACATAGTGTATCTCCTCAAATACAATGACCCAGAATCTACAATTTCTACCACAGGTACCTTCATATTTCATCTCAATAGCCTCCATTTTTAGTTATCTAAATCATTCTATAAAAATAGTTATAGCGAAAATGGTAAGATGACCTGTAAATAACATACCTTAGAATGCATCCTCAAAATACTTCACCCTTCCTTGCAATTTAGACCTTATTTTCTTCATCTTCCCTCTAAAATATTATTTATATATCCTTTATTACCTAATATAAGAATCACTTGATCACTTATATATATATATATATATATATATATATATATATTCAATGAACTTGTGTGTATAAATCATGTGCTTATCAGAGACTTCTTGAGGTGTATTTATGATTTTTCTAAGAAACCTTTTTCTTTAACTTTAAGACCCCTTTCCTTAAATTTAGGGATTCTTGAACTTTCTTGTTACAACCACTTTACCCTTTCATTAAATATTTGTAAGGATCTAGGGTCTTCTTGACCATTCTTCGGGGTTTCCAAATTCATGAAGCCATATCTCCCTAACCGTGAGGAACCACGTGGTGTTCCAAATATCACTGGAAACAAAAAAAAGAGCACTATCCATATATCAGTGTCTTATCTTCATTTACATTTTCCTTCATGTCCAAAAACATTATTCAAATTTTGGTACCATAACCACACCTTCGGGGCTTCATGTAGAATTCATCAAATGTATCCATCACATATGATGACATCAACTAACTCACAATCAATCTCGATCATACATATGATAACCAACTGTCAAACTATCACTTCCACATCTCTGAGGATTCTAGACTTCACCAAGGGTTGACATCAATATCTAAGGGTTGACATAAATCTCCAATATCACTCACCAAGGGTTGACATCAATGACAACCAACTATCCAAACCAACTGTCCAATGATACCCCCCTTTAGCATTAATGGAAACACCAACACTGATGGAAACACTTAGAAATGGAAACACTCATGCTCTTTCTCCTTTTAATACCATTTCTCCTCATCAATGTTTGTATCTCTCCCCCTTTGACATCAATGGAAAATGTTATCTCCCCTTGGGGATGCTCCCTCTGTCTTCAAGCATCTGTTCTTTCTCTCCATTTTTTACCAAAGGTTAACTCCCCCTATCGACATGTCTCCTCCTGACACTGTACCTTCTCTAACCAATCATGGGAAAAATAATAGCTCCCTCTATGGGTATGTCTCCCCCTGATTTCATGTTATTGATATTTGTATCTCTCTCTCTAATGATTTTCCTTCTATGGAAGATGTAGAGCTACCTGTGAAATGTCTCATTTCCTCTCTTCCAGTACTAATTATTTTCCATTGGTGCTTCCTCTCGAAATTCACTAACATATATAAAAAAACAATCATTACTTGTTTTCTTCATTCACTTATCATGTTCAATTGACTATATTGTTCAATTATTTATTTATGATGATATATCTTCTACTGAAAATTTCTCTTTCCCTATTATGTTGTGCCTTTCATTGCTTACATTTTTGTAACCAACTGATTTCAACTGATTCCACTTGTAAATATGTTGTTATGAATCTAACCCATGTTCCTTGTACCTTCTAAGCATCTCATGAATCCATCTAATGACCATATTTCACAAACTTTCCATGACTTTTCTACTCAACTGTCCATAATGATGACCCATCTGGCACTTTACTATATGGTTTCAATTGATCATATCATAAATGTGTCTACTACAAACCAAACTCTACATGTCTGGAACAAACTGTACTGAAGATATCTCTACCTGAATAAAATCATAAACTTATGCATATGTAACTTCCAACTGACACATGTGTGGGAACAATGTTTTCTCAATCGATCAATCTATCATTATATACTTTTGCTATCTGAGTTCTCTGAATCTATCTCTATAAATATTTCAACCTGCTCAAAGGATGGTTCTTTGATCTGTAGTAGCTACTGCACTGACTCTCGTTGTTTAATATTCATATTCACCGGGATTCTCCAAGACTAATGGCTCAAAAAAATACCCTCTCTAATGAGGTGTAATCTTCTTCTTCATTTGTAGACTCATCATATTTATGAACTATGACTTATTTATTTCTTCCTGTTGACTGATTTTGGACTACAATTCTCAAAAGTACAATCTCTTGAGCATATTCCTTATTCATTTGTTCTTTTGATTTTTCATTTCTTCTCCAAACCTTCCTGTATCTGAAAATTTAATTTTTCTCTGTATATTTTTCTTCATCTTGTACTATTGTTGATCTTGCGATTTTTGGGACCTGGTCTTTATTCACTTGATCTTCTTGCTTTTTTTTCCATACTCTCTTATATCTAAAATCTATGTTATATTTCATGGAAGTATCGATCATGCTTCTAGAATCACGATCTATGTGACCATAGTTATGGAATTTGTAAAATTAAATGTTATGTGGGGCCACATAAGCATTTTTTTCTTGAACATTTCTTCCATAAGCCCTGCAATATGCAACCTTATGTCCAAAGTTAGTACAATAAAAAAAAATCAACATAAGAGAAATTTACATACATGGGAGTTAATGATCTTCTTTGTTGTGTAGTCCTTCTAAATTCTTTCCTTAGTTGATCATGATATTTTGTTATGTTGATCCCTTCATCATGGTTGAATATTCTTTGATGCCTAAATTTGGTAGGCCTTGCTAAATATGTATCTCTCTTATACTCATTCTTCTTTCATTCTTGTTGACCATGATTTCTTCCTTTGAGTACTTCTTCATAAATCTTACTCGTTTCTTCATTCTTCTTTTATAGCAACCTATAATGTTTCTCTTCATTCAACAATGTTGATGTCGATGTTTTTGTCTCTTCAGTCTTCTTGCTGAGCTTGACAATTTTACTTTTCAATGTGAACACTTCTTCTTCAAGATTCTCAACCACTTCTTCTTTGTTCATCATTTGAATCTTCTTGACTTCTTTTGTTTTCTTTGCTTCTTCAAGTTGGATATTCATGGAGAAGATTTATTTTTCAAGTCTTCTCTCTTATTGACCATATTCTGCTTCAAGTTGATTCAAGTCGTTAGTTCATTCCTTAACATGATCTGTCAATATCTTCTCTCTCTTTCCTACTCCTTTCTTTTGGTTTCCAAACATTGATTCTCTTTCATATCTTTCTTTCTTAGTGATTCTATTTCATCTTCCAAACATTGATTATTTTCCATCTAAATTTTGTAGGTTTATTTAATCTTTCTGGCTTCTTATAGCTGAGATTTTAGTTTCACAATGACTTGTTGGGATTCTTCAATTATTGAGAATTTTTCTTCACTAATTGTTCCTCAAGTGACAGGTTCTTCTTCTTTTGTTTTGTTAGTTCATCTAGAGTAATGATTAATTTTTCTTCAATATCCTTTTATTTTTCATTCTTCAAATAGGGGCATTCAATTTCAAGATGTTCACACTCTTCACAAGTAAATAAAAAGAACTCACTTTTGTTGATTTCACACTCTTCTTCTTCTTAATCTGTCTGACATGATGAGCATATTACTTCTTTTTCTGTACCTACATCTTATTTAACATTATCTATCTCTTTGATGGGGGATTCCTCAAAGTAGATATTATGTATCTTATCCCAAAGTTATTTAGTTGATGAACACTATCCCACTTTATCATTTACTGAATCATGTAATCCTTCCAAAATAAAATCCATTTATATTTTGTTGTTCCTTTTCAATTCCTTCTTGGATACAATATTTTGTTTCTTTGTACCATTGTATCCTGTAACAAATGAGTGCCAAACATCATATCCCTATGCCTATAAAAATACCTTCATCCTGCAACTCCATAATTCATACTTTAGACCATTCTGACCATTGAACATTGGTTATCCATTCATATTGTACTCCATGATCTACATTCTAGTGGTTAAACTATTTTCTTGAAGGAACTAGATCTGATACCAATTGATGGAATACTGAGAGGGGGGGTGAATCAGTATGATCACTTTATACCACTTTTAACCACAATATAATATTTCACTTTGAAAACAATGTTTAACATTTTATCATCTATGTTTCCATTCAATATATCATGATCATATAATCATAAAAAAAACCACATCAAATACACAATACATCAGTATTTACGTGGAAAATCAAATGGGAGAAAACCATGGAATGCTTTCTTATATATATCAACAATTCATTCAGAGGAAGCACCAACTTCCCAATTTTCCAGTTGCAACTAGAAGGAGTCTACAACCTCCTATTTGCAGGCTCCGATCTAAAGGAGGATACAACTCCCTAAGTTCTCTGCCTCCAACCAAAAGGAGGCTACAACCCCCTGGGTTCTCCGACTCCAATCGGAAGTTGGATACAACCACCTAGTTATCAGGCTCGAACCTGAAGGAAGATCCAACTCCCTTATTCTCTAGCTCCAGGCGAAAGGAGGCTACAACCCCCTTTCCTTGCCTCTTCTTATCACCTTTAAATATAAGTGTAGACCAACTATCACTACCACAATCATTTCCAATGTCACTGCCACCATCACTGTCACTGTCACTATCACTTCCACTACCACACCAACCTGTCCAACCTATCATTGTCTCATCCACGAAACTATATCTACTCTCAAATGCATGCAACTCATGAAAAGATCACCAAGAGAATATCTAAAACCATATTCTCAACATCACCAACACATATACCAATCATTTACCAAGATCATCAATATACCATCACAAGATATATTCTTGTACCATATCATGTACCAAACATGTACCATACAACAACCTATACCACAACAAGTGCATCAACCATGCACCAACACCTATACCAAACTGTTCATCAATCATGCACCACAATTGTGCCAAATTGTGCATCAACCATGCACATTTGTACCATATCATCAATTTGTACCACAACCTGTATCATCAACCATGTACCAACCATGTACATGCATATGAACACCATACCATGTTCCAACCATGTGCATCACACATGTACATCAATCATGTACATCAACACCTATACCATACCATATACCATATTCCATGTACCATATATCACAAAATGTGTCTCAACCATATACCATATTACTCATTATATGTATCAATCATGCCATAAACTAGAACATCATCAACATGTAACCATAAAAAAATGCATATAATCATACATGTAACTCTATAACAGACCTGGTGTATGTGATCACAGATTTCCAAACCTTCCTTAAATTCAAATACAAGAGAATAACATCTTCATCAAACTTTACCTTAGTCTCACGGGACTAGTTTTTGGATTAGTCACAAATACTAACTTTCAACAAGAATAAATCCATACATGTAATGAATAAAGGTATGAAACTTGTACAAAATATTATTTAATATCTTCTCTACGATTCCTCCAGGCTTCACTACTTGGAACCTCCCATAAAAGGAGTAATAGAAAAAATGGTAGACCTTGTTGAATTATAGTTTATTCTAGAGAGCTAACTTGTAGAGCATGCCACGGGTGAAATATTTTATGTATAGATCTCAAAATCATACACAATGTACTAAGGATTGTACTATATCTAATTCATATGGGTTAATTGAATATGGATCTTCTAGGAAGAAGTTATGACCTTTTTACCCGGAATGCATGTTTGAAACTAGTTCCAAGACTAGATAAAAACCCTATCTTCCACAGAGTGTATCTCCCAAAACAAAATGACCCACAATATGCAATTTCTACCATAGGTACCTTGATATGTCATCTCAATATCCTCCAGGTTTTCCTATTTGAGTCATTCTATAAAAATGGTTGTAGCGAAAATGGTAATATGACCTGTAAATAGCATACCTTAGAACACATCCTCACAAGACTTCATCCTCCCTTACAATTTCAACCTGATTTACTTAATATTACCTCTAAAAAACACCTCATATATCCTTTGTTACCTCATATAAGAATCACTTTATCACTTAGATATATATTCAATGAACTTGTGTGTATAAATCATGTGCTTATGAGAGACTTCTTGAGGTCTATTTATACTTTTTTTAAGTAACCTCTTTCCTTAAATTTAGGACCTCTTTCCTTAAACTTAGGATTTCTTAAACTTTCTTTTTACAACCACATTACCCTTTCATTAAATACTTGTAACCAACTAGGGGATTTTTTACCATTCTTTGGGGATCCCAACTTCACAAAGACATATCTCCCTAACTGTGAGGAACCACGTGGTGTTCCACATATCACCGGAAAAAGAATGATGAGTATTATCCATCTATGGGTGCCTTACCTACATTTACACTATACTTCATATCCAAAAACATTATTCAACATTGGGTACTAGAACCACAACTCCAGGGCTTCATGTAGACTTCATCAAATGTATCCGTCAGATATGTTGACATCAACAAACTCACAATAAATATCTATCATACATATGATAACTGACTATCCAATGGTATCGTCCACATCTCTGGGGATTCCAAAATTCTCCAAGGGTTGACATCAATCTCCGAGATCACTCTCCAAGGGTTGACATCAATGACAACAAATTGTCCAAACAAACTATCCAACATTACATTCATTTAGAGTGGAAAATATGAATTTCTCTTTATCCATATGGTAAGTTTCTCTAGATTCAATAAGCCACTCATCAAAATAAGTATAAGTTGCACTAAAGGAGAAACTAGAAACTAGAAGCAGAAAGTGCATGTCCATGAGAAGAAGAAGAAGAAGAAGAAGTAGAATCAATATTGATATTGTTCTTCTTCATCGTTGATTATAAATATTCCATCTTCTTAAATGATCTTGGTAGATATCGGTGGCCACCCACCGATTCCAATTGGCTCAAAATAGTTCTTTGGCAATTTACATTTTTTAGCAATTTTTCGGGTCCTAAACTTTCGGGGCCATTTTAAGGGCCTAAACGACACCTTTTCACGATATAAAACCTTAATGATAGCTGAAGGAATGATTGAGTCTGTGAAATGATGCTCCTCATCAATACCTTTCCAAAGAGATATTGTGGACCCCAAAGGAATATCATATTCCAAATTTATGCCCTTGAAACGTTGATACACCAAGCTCCCCAAAACGGGGTCCAAAAACCTATTGGCTTTTCATCTTACGGGGTTAGGTTTTGGATTTTATTTATGTTAAAAATTCTTTTGGAGCCTCATTGAAACGATCATATTATTTTGAATGAATGTATCCATCACATCTCTTCTTAGACACAATATGCCACCATTATAATGAGTCATTCACTTTGAAATTTTACAGTTTTTGTACATTCTCTCATTAATAAAAATTGTGCATTACTGTATCTTTTTGTTTATGGTTATATATCTGATATATCTATATTATACTATTGATATATTGCATTACATTTCTTTATTATATCTCCACTCTCATTTCCCTCCAAAAATAATTCAAATCAGTGGTATCAGAGCAGGTTTCTCTTGATTGTTTTATGGTGCATGTCCCCGACGAGGTTCGATTACAGAAACTTGGGCCTCACGCTTGTATATCTTGAAGACAATTGCTCTCAAATTACCAAGAAACCCTACATGGCGGAAGAAAATAAAAACGACAGAGAAGAAGATTTTATTAATCTGTTTCTTGAGAAATCTCTCATGCAACAAAGGGACGAAATGATGAAGAATTTTTCCCACATCCTTCAATGCCTATCGATAACAGCAGGTCAATCTCCATTAAGAGGCCTCTTTTGAAACACCTCTCCTTTCAAGGTACACGTTAATTTTGATATTCCTGTATTTGAATGTCAAATAGATGCAGATGTGTTAGAAAAATGTCTAAATGTGCTAGAAGGTTATTTCTTTGTTCACAATTTTTTGGATAGGGGAAAGATCACCTTCAAACTTCTTAAGGATCTCCCCCATGTCAAACATTGGTGGGAAACTTGCTGTGAGAAAATTTTGACAGAGGAGTCTGGAATATATGGGGCCGAGCCCACTTGGTTTTTTTTTGTGGATGCGGTCAAGGAACAATATTACCTTGTTGGTAACTATCATGACCAATACATGAGATGAACCACACTGTGGAAAGAGAGGGTAAACACAATGTCGGAGTTCAAAAATACTTTCCATACCTTGCACACCAATCTAGGTATCAAATACTTTGATTGACATCTGGTTCTAAAATACTACGAGGCTCTGCATAGGTACATCCAAACTGAAATGGATTTTTTGGACATCTCATCACTCAGAGTGGCCTATCGATATGTTATCAAAATAGAGAAGAAATTTAGGCACCAGAACAAATTGGAGTTTGGGTCTACAAATCCTCAACAACCAAAGTACGGTAAGACGAACATAACAACCAACCTCCAGAAAACCATTCCAAGCCATAGGAAAAGAAGGGTAACGAAAATATGAAGGACACTGGAAAGTGGTGCAATTTCCACAAAATACCCTGGCACAACACTGATGAATGTTTCTCAAAACAAAAATTGGTGGCCGATATCAAAGAAAAGGAGTCAGACCCTCATTTGGAATCTGATTCAAAAAATAATGGGAGAAGACATAACATCGACGTAGAACCCATTGCTACTTTCTCCACCACAACAATTCAACTAAAAGAACTAGCAGATCTTGAAGAGGGGGAGCACCATTTTCATTCAAAAATGTGGGTGAACGGGACCCCACTACATTTTATTATTGATAGCGGAAGCTAGCAGAACCTCATCTCAACAAAGGTCATCAAACAGTTGGAATTGTCGACAACACCAGACCCACATCCATACAACATCAGGTGGCTTCGTCAAGGATGATATATCTATGTCATCCAGTAGTGACACTTATCATATGACATCAGGCCCTTCAAGGATGAGGCATTATGTAATGTTTCCCCACTGGATGTTTTTGATGTTCTTTTGGGCCAACCATATATGTGGAAGTGCCATGATATTTACAAGTCTCGACCCCATAGTGTCATTGTTACATTAGGGGGTCATATCTATAGGATACCATAGGTAGTTCCGACTATTATCCCACTTAAGAAGTGTCACAAGGTAATATATCATGCTACAACATTCAACCTCTTCACAATTTTTTCAAAAGGTGAACAAAAAGAAACTGCAATCACTGTAGCCTTAGTCCAAGCACCTTCTATCCAACAGAAGCAAGTCAAAATTGTTGCATCAAATCACAAAGATTCCTTTTATACACAGTCATCTCATTTAACCAGATTGGTTAAAAATTTCCAACCCTTCCAACATTAGGTTCTAGACAACGTTCCACAAGCCAAGTAATGCAACTTCTCTAGCAAGGCAAGCAGCTCACCAAGTTCAGATTCAGAAAACACTTCCCCCTCTCCCCAGGGAACTCAATGCAATGGAGACCATTTCTTCATAAGGAGGAAGGATTGATCCAGGTGTATATCAG
>ML785352.1:128752-161533 GCA_009831015.1 Picea engelmannii | reverse complement strand
ATATATATATACATATACATTTATTTATTATATCTCTACTTTCATTTTGTGCCAAAAATATTATGGATCATTGAAACATTCGGAATCAACATGACCATCTTTCCCACAAAAGTTGCAATGTTTGTCAATCTTCTTATTTTTAGATTGTTCTCCTTTATCACCATTAGGAGCTAAAGTTGTCCGAGTGGGTTTGGGAACCTTGTTTTTATTGTTGTTTTGGAGAGGATATTCTTTCTTGGGATTCTTTGGTTTATCTTTTGGCTGGGATACTAGGGCTTTGTTGTGATGGGTTTTTATATTCTTTGTAGTGAAAGTCTAGTCAAGGTGAATCGATTGATGGTCAAAGTCGAGGTAAATCTACAACAAGTCAAAGGTTCAGGAATTAGACTGAGTAAAGTCAAATTCAAAGATATCAACAAAAAGTCAACTAACAAGAGGTTGAAGTGCATATGCGAGATGACCGACTAGAGACTAAATGCAGGCTGACTGGTAAACGTGACTTGGAGTCGACTATAACATAATTTGAAGATTTGTGGGATTTGTAGCTAATGATATGCATGGATTTGTAACCTTTTTTCGGTGCCAATATTTATGGTTTTTCTTTTTGTAAAGCCTATAAATAGGTGTGTTTTAATTCTGTAAAGGTTTTTGTTGTTAGGTGATCATAGAGTGCACTTTTGTAGGTTAATTCATGTGTAAGTGTAGGTTGTTGGTCATGCATATGTAAGAAAATTTGGCTACAGGGTTGTTCTTGCTGGTGCAAGAGGGTATGATGTCAATTTTTCCTTCGGTGTGGACCAAGGTAAGACATGTAACATTTTATTCTAAATGAATAAGACAACAAGAGAGAACAATGCTTAAAGGAATGTTGGTTTTCCTAGTTAAGGGTTTCCAAGGTAAAATCTCAGTGTACTGTGTGATTTCCTTTTGTCATTTGTGTTCTTGATTAATTATTCTTCTCTTTTGCGAGGATTAGTGTGGAAGTGTCATGCATTTCCTGACATGTTGGAGGTGCCTGCAGTGTTGATCACTACAAGTTTTACAAGCTTATCTTGCTCTCTAATAAAATCATAACAAAAGGACTCAAGAGTGGGTTTTTGATAAGATTTCCCTAGAGCCTCTCTCATGGCCTAAAATGTATATACAAACACAGAATATGCACTACCTAGCTTAGAAAGAATAATATAGATGCAATGATATTCCTCCATATTTATGTTACACTCTTCACATAAAATTCTAAGTGTTTTAAACTTAGATAAATAGTCTTCAATGCAAGAAAAATCATTTGGAATTAAAGTCAATATCTGATTTTCTAATTGATGTGCTCAAATAATATTGTGCTTATCAAACACAGATTCGAGCTTTTCCCAAGCTTCATCATGGTCATCAATTTCTTGAAGGTGGAATCCTAAATCAAGAGAGATGGACCTTCTGATCAGTCCACGTGCTTCGTCAATTCTATT
The DNA here is from genome assembly GCA_009831015.1 of Picea engelmannii. NCBI lineage: Eukaryota > Viridiplantae > Streptophyta > Pinopsida > Pinales > Pinaceae > Picea > Picea engelmannii. Next base: position 160,070 of record ML785352.1, on the reverse strand, counting down.
ATCCCATTTTACTTTATTTTCATCATCAGTGAGTTGTTTTTCCTTTCCCAAGGTAATCTGGTATAGGCCTTTACTTCTTAATAAATCTTCCATATGGGATTTCCATTGGAAGTAGTTAGTGTTGGTAAGAAAAAGATCACTGGAAGAAGTCATATTAAATATGTAGATAATATGGATTTAAAAACTAAAACTGATGATCAGGATGGAGAGATCTTGAAAAATTAGGCAGTTTTAAAAAATGGTACTAAAAATGGACTTCGAATGTGAAAGTTATGCCCTTTTAAAAAAAGGAATAAATGGTAACCATATAGCCACATGGAAAGTAGAAGTTGTTCTACGTGGTGATACCCCTCCAAATAACCTTACTTTTACAAATAAATTACTTTATGAAGTGACCCACTTTTATAAAAATAATCGGGGATCACTTTTACAATAAAGTTACTTTATAAAAGAAAGTTGCATGCAAAATAAATAACTTTAAAATAAAATATTAAAGTTACTTATAGTGATTCACTTTTATACTTGAAGTGGAATACACTTTACAATGGATGCATGGACTTTTTCAAAAAAGTAACAAAAAAGACACTTGAACTCAAGACCTCTTACTTAATATGACAACTTTTAACCAAGTGAGCTAGCAAAACATATTTTATTGTTTAGAAGGAGGATTGTTCTTTTTGTTGTTGTTGAAGATGGCCTTGGAGAGTGTGCTCACAAAAAAATATTTTCACTCAAGAAAACATTTTCGCTTCTTGATGAGAAGGGTTAAATCTTAGTTATCTTACTCGAAAAATGCACCTTTTTCCTATCTATTTTTTATTTTCTGAGATCGCATAGGGAATGGGGAAAAGAGCATTCATAGATATAAAAGAGAATAAACCCATAAAAAAACAATATAAAAATGAAATAGTACTCTGAAAAAATTTAAAAATGGTTTATTCAGGATTTATACCTCTAGATCTGACTGAAATGGCCATATCTTGGGAAAACATAAACCTTTTCAACTGAAAAAAATAAAATCTCAACTGGAATGAGCACTACGGATGCAATTGAATAATCCTCTCAACCTAGAAATGTATAGAAATGGTAGAAAATAGAGATGAGACAACTCAGCTTCACGATATCGATCTACAATGGGAGAGGGTATTCAAACATGCTTTGATACCATGTTCGACAACACGTGTATTCCAACATAGGATGGACAACTTCAATAACAACTCACACAAACAAATCAAAGATAAACACACTGATGTTTTGATGTGGTAAAACCCTTACGGGGAAACAACCACAGCCCCAGACAACGCGACCACTTGGAGCAGTTTATTGATGCAAAAGAAAAAAATTACAAAGATATTTTACAAGAGAGTTTCTCAAAAACGATCATCACAAATGACCCTCCATGCTCTTTAAATAGATATCATGGACCAATCGGGTGTTAAGACATGGATCAATGTAGCCGTTAAGATTGAGGAGAATATGAATTGTCGGATCACCTTATGTCAGGAACATATCATGACCATTGGATTTCCTAAATACAAATGCATACTAATGCATACTAAAAAAACACACTTTTACATAGCTATGCATTAGACCAAGTGGATCTTAACTAACTCCCAAGTGTCTAAATATCGTAACAGAGTCGTGCAGAACAAAGACTAAAAATTCCCTAACCTTAGCCATAATTTATTTTGTATATATGATCTGTATAGTTTTTTTTTTTTAATTTTACTCCTTTATTTATCTATATATATTTTTAATTTCACATGGTTTTAAATTTACATTTATTCTAGGAATTACGTAGAGAAATAACTTTTACGATGGTGATTAACTTAAACTATCATACATTTTCCATAAATCTAAAACTATATCATCTTTATGAGATGAGACTTTAACTTTGTTATTTTGACACACCTTTTTTAAATTATTTTATTTATTTTTCCTTTTTTCCAAATTTTGTTCATAATTTCATTTTATTTAATTCATTTGTATTTTTTTTATTAATTTTTTTTGGGACCCCAGTATTAGACTTACCTATGTGGGAATTTCTCAAGTGAGAATATCCCTTCAAATATCATTTTACATTGTTCATACTTTATCTAGCAAGCCTGTGAACCTTCCTACATGCTTTCTGTTTGGAGGATAGGACATGTTACAGAGGCTAGGACAGGTGCAAGAATTTCTCATGCGAGAGTTCACCTTAAACCACGTTTCCCAAAAACTGAGGATATGGTGTAATTAAATTATTTTATTATTCCCACTGCTTATTTTATTATTTTTTATAAAAAAAATTCAAGATTGTAATTATTTTAATTAAATTTATTTTTCAGAATTTATGTACAAGAGCTTAATTTTCTTCTTTTTTTTATTTTATTTTTCCTCTAGTTTCCTAGTAAAAATGTCTACACAGGCCCAGGGTTCCATCACTACCCTAAATAAACACAAAAATGACAGGGGGGGGATCAATGTAAACCATGTTCATTCACCTCCCACAATGCATGTGGGATAATTATTTAGGACTACAAAACCAATGACCCAGATAAATCTTGTGATCAAATCAATTATTATTGAGCATCGAATTTAGGTAGCCATAAAACATGATTCATGAAGACAAAATAGAAAAGAGAGGGATCGTTGGAAATCTATCAAAGAGGAGAACACACTGGGAGAGAAATTAGAGACATATTAGAAATATATATGCCCAAAAATCTGGGTAAAAGAAGGCCATGAATTTGATGGGTGATGAATTGTAAATTCTTGAGCATGCCATAACTCATGACCATGAAGACCAAAACAGACGCAAGAGGCCTCATTGGAAATATGGAGCAGTGCAAAAGATGTTATTAAAATCCCTTTTCTGGCTTGATTGCTAAAATTCCTAGAAATTTCGAGGAAAGAAGAGGATGCAACTGAGAAGAATCGAGAATATTTTCAATAACTATGACTCATAAACTTCCTACAATGAGAATAGGATGACTTTAAGAGTCTTCTTAAGTTCTGTCTATAACGTTTATATATTTACTAATGAATATGTACGAGAAATTTGAATTGTATGATAACAAAACAAAATAAGAAAAAATGAAAAGTTGTAACCGAAAAAATGAACAGTTACGGGAATTGAAGAGTCTCTCATGCTTTATAAAATAGAACTCATTGTATGAGGGATGGGATTTTTCCCATTGTGGCTTCAGATGTTACTATAATCCTCGATTCAATAAAGAGTAGAATGCATTTTGGTATCATAATTGTTTGCGACTGTATATGGGACTATTCTACATGTGGTGTTGCTTCATGAGTTTCTTGAATGATTTTCTATATGAACTCTTTATGTACACGTTGTTTAATATGTGTATGATTTATTATTTCTGATGGGTACAATGATGGTATTGCAGGTGTAACCTTTAAATATGTATGTTTACATCTATTACATTATTATTTTCACATATTATTGTTTTTAATGAACTATTTATGCAACCAGTGATATCATCTTATATTGTATCTATCTATTTGAATTCATTATGTGGGATATGTTAGAAATAGCTACATTATATATTTGCATTTGTTTTAATTAGACAAGAGATTTATATCCCTAAAATTCCCTACCTATGAATACATGGCATTGGCCTTTCTACTTGTATAATTTGGAAAACTATTGCTGAGGATCTCTCTTTAAAAAACCATTTTTTGGAGTGTGTATGTGCCCTGCTGCACTAATTCCTGCATACATATGCTAGCTACATACTAGACATCCTGTCTACATATTCTATATGCACAATAAACAACATGTGTTTACCTCCAAAAGTTGTAAAAAATAAAAAGTTGCAAGGAATTTGACGGAGTTTACGGTCTATTGATGGTTTCCCAACCAATTCAGTCGTCGTAGCCCGTCCCCAAACTGAACAACTATCCTTTTGTCATATAAAATGAGGTATTGGGGTCCCATTCCAACATCAAGCATTAGAATAGTGAAACTCTGCCCAAATCCCTTTTCCCTCCTTGCCCAAGTATTTTCAACCCCTTCTTAGTTTTTTCCTTAGCATTCCCTCTCTAGCCTTTTCCCTTATACAATCCCTTCCCTTCCCCTCAATCGATCAAATTATTTTTAGAGAAAGCATTGGGATAGTGCAATTGGAGAAACATTAAGAGGATCCCGGACCAAGTTCACGGAGTGTCGACCTACAAAGGTTGTAATTTTTTATCTTAGGATTTGAATAAAATAATCTTTTTCCTGTCGCAAATGATATCTTTATGTTTTTTCATTTGATTTATGCATAATGGTTTATATATAACCCTAATTGATGAGTAGAGATAGAATATTTGTAGTGTTTTTTGCCTAAGTTTTCTTGCAGTTCAGCTTTGGGAGGAGACTTGCAGCCTGGGAACTACAAAGCTGGAGGTGGTCTACATCGAACGTTGGACCAAAGGTACTACTTTTGACCTAATTTCCTATCTCTTTCTCTTCATATATTTAGAGTGTTTTGGGTAGTTTAGGAATTATATTATATTTTAAGGGATATCATAGCTCTGCCTATACTTTGACCCTGATATAGTAATAGAGGGATTTTCCCTGCTAGCAGAATTGGCGACTCCACTGGGGAGTCTCTCTAGGGTCTTGGGGGGGATATCTTCGTTTGGTTTGATTTTTATTTGTTTCTGAGTATTCTAACTATCCTCAGTCAAGTTGGGTCTCTGGTCACCTTTCAGGTGCCTGCCAACTTCCCATGCTCAGGTTGTCTGTCCACAATTTTTTCTTTTTTTCTGAAAATTTGAAAATCATGCATCTGTCTGCATACCTCTTTACCTCTGCTCGCATCCCTAGACAAAAGTATGACTCGCTCAGCTTCGTGAATGTCTTATCATGACCGAAATGTCTGGCCAATCCTCCGCTGTTTTTTTCCTTCAGCAAGTTCTCCCTCATGGAGTAATTCGAAATACATAGCTGATTTCCCTTGAACAACAATCCTTCCCGGATCACGTACTCTATCCACTGGCTTCTGTCTCTGAGAACTGGGTTCTCATCTGCTCCGTACACTTCCTTAAAGTCTGGATCATCTGCGTACAATTCTTTGAGATCATCAAAGCCTAACGTATTGACTTTGAACTCCTGCAACAGCAAACACTTCCTACTCAAAGCATCAACAACTTTGTTAGCAATACCACAAATATGTTTTACTACAAAAGTGAATTTATGCATGTTTTCAACCCACTTAACATGCCTCTGATTCAACTTTTCCTATTGAGTCACAAACTGCAATGCATGGTTATCACTATATAAAACAAATTCCTTCGGAATCAAATAGTGCCTCCATTTCTTCAATGCCTGGATGATGGCATAGAATTCCTTATCATACGTAGAATACTTCTCCATTGCTTCATTCAGCTTCTCGCTAAAATATGAAATCGGTCTGTCATCTTGACTTAAGACTGCCCCAATTGCAAATCTTCATGCATCACATTTTACCTGAAATGTCTTTTGAAAATCTGGCAACACCAGAATTGGTTGTTCCGTAATCTTTCGTTTCAACAAATTGAAACTCTTCTCAGCCTCTTCAATCCAGTGAAAAGATTTATGTCTTTTCTTCACTGTATCCATCATTGTTGCACTAATTCCACTGAAATTCCTGATAAATTTTCGGTAGAAACTAGCCAAACCGTGAAAACTTCTCACCTCAAATATATTTCTCGGTGATGGCCAATTGTTAATTACCTCTACCTTATCTGGATCCATCCTCAACTCATTTGCCGAAATAACAAATCCCAAATAAATGAGCTCTGTCTTCATGAATGAGGACTTCTTCATGTTTATCAATAGATTGTCTTGTTGTAATCTCTTCATCACAATGGCTAAATGCTTCAGGTGTTCAGCCTCCGTTTTACTGAAAATCAGTATATCATCTAGATATACAATAACAAATTTTCCGATGAAATCCTTCAGGACTTTGTTCATCAACCTCATGAAGGTACTTGGCACATTCGTTAAGCCAAACGGAATAACAATCCATTCATACAAACCTTCGTTTGTCTTGAACGTTGTTTTCCACTCATCACCTTCTCTCATGTGAATCTGGTGATATCCACTCTTCAAATCTATCTTTGAAAAAACAAATTCTCCACTTAAGCAATCCATCAAATCATCCATCCTCGGCAATGGGAATCTATACCTGATGGTTATCTTGTTAATCGCCCTCGAATCAATGCACATTCTCCAACCTCCGTCTTTCTTTCGACTGAGTACCATCAGAACAACACACGGACTCAATCTTTCCTTGACTAAACCTTTGTCCAACAACTCCTGGACCTGTCTTTTAACTTCTTCATTTTCTTGCAACGTCAATTTGTACGCGGATTTGTTTGGCAAATTGGCTCCTGGTATGAGATCTATATGATGACTCACACTCCTCATCGGTGGCAACGAACGAGGTAATTCGTCCACTACAATGTCAGTGAACTCTTCCAGTAGTCCCTAAACGTCTTCTGGCAAATCATCCACTCTTGTGCTAGTCAGAACAATTCTCAGTTTTCTGGCCACAAAGAATTGCAGATCCTCCTTATTCTTAACCTCGGTAAGAAGTTCCTTCCCACTCATGAGAAGTACTATGTTGCTTGCATCCGGCTTCACCTCCTTATCCTTTATTGGAAGCAACATGTGTCTCCTCCCATTCTTCTCCAGGGTGTATGTGTTCATTCTCCCATCATGAATCACATTTCTATCGTATTGTCATGGTCTACCCAACAATAGATGACAAACATCCATAGGAATGACATCACACAATATCTTATCATTGTATCCTCCTATATTAATGTCAACTAAGCACTGTTTAGTGACATTTACCTGGTGTATTTTTTGTAGCCATGAAACTTTATATGGATTTGGATGATCAGTCGTCTCCAACTCCAGCATTTCTACCATCTCGGTTGAAATGAGATTGTCAGTGCTACTGCTGTCCACAATGACCTTGCATGCCCAACCCTTGGTCTTGCAAGTTGTTCTGAAAATTCTGGTCCTTTGAGGTGAGTCCTCCACCTCCTTCTCGGGTGTTAAGAGAACCTTACACATCATCAATGACCTTCCGCCTTCTGCATTTTCCACTTCAACATCTCGCCTCTGTGCCTTGGCGATGTGAGCTTCTCCTCCATCCTTCTTTTTATCTGGACAATAGAATGACTTGTGCCCATTCTTTCCACATGTGAAGCACATGATTACTCCACCTCTTCCTCCTCCTCTACCTCTGGTACGAGGAAACCCTGTATTATCTGCATATCCTCCTCTCTACTCAGTATGTTGTTCTCTTTGCTCAGCATATCGTCCTCGCTGTGAAATTCCACCTCTCTCTGTCCGAGTCTGAGATTTCTTCCAGTCGTCCCTGGGCTTCTGGGATTTATCTTGGGCAACCGATTTGCCTTTGGGATGACTCCTGCCTCGGCCTCTTTGACTCTGTTTTTGTCTCAGCTTATCTTCCTCCTTTAAAGCCATTTGGTAAGAATCCTCCATCGTTTGGATGGTTTCCATGCTCATTTCATCCTGAATCTCATACCTCAGGCCATTCATATACCTGGCCACTTTTTCGTCATTACTTTCGCGATGACCTGCTCTGATATTCAGCCTGAAAAATTCCTCAGTATACTCCTTTGCTGTCATCAGCTTCTGTCTCAGGTTCTGCATCCTCCTGAATAGAGAAATTTGATAGTCCCTGGGAATAAATTTTGCCTTCGTCCTTGCGATCATCCTGTCCCATCTCTTAATTTTTTGCTTGCCTTGGCAACACCTGTCAGCTTGTAGTTCGTCCCACCACAAGGTTGCATGTCCTTTCAATCTCGTAATGGCATGCCTAAATTTCTTGTCCTCTTCGATATCTTCATAGTCGAAGTAAGTGTCTAGAGCTCTAATCCAGTCTAGAATCTCTTCTACATCCAGATTTCCCTCATAAACTGGAATGTCCATTTTTACCTTTGCACCCATTCTTACAACGGCTTTGACTAAGCGCTCATTTGTTGAATCCTCTACTGGGATTTCTTCTCCTCCATGTCCAGCATCATATTCATTTTCGGACTCACTGATATCTCCTTCGTCATCTTTGCGCCTTTGTGACGTCTCCATGTCCTCCATTCTGACACGAAGATTACACACTTCTCTCTCCATGTCTGGATTTTACACTTGCCTACCCCTACCTCTGGACATTTCCCTTTCCTCCTCTAGATCGGGTGATTGTCTATCCCTTATCCTTGGCGGCATGGTGAATTCTCTTTCTCCCTGTTACAGAAAGCAAAGAAACTTTTCTAAGCTATGATACCACTTGATGCAGGCCCGCCTGCTAGGCACGTCCGCTCACAGGATCCTTCCTCCTTCCTCGACCCGAAGAACTGAAAGGTTCTTCTAATTCCCTATAGGGAATTTTTCACCCACAACAACTCTCTCACGGAGATCTCTCCTTCTTTCAAAATCAACACTGGGCTTTTGTTATCGAGGTTCCTCCTATCGGGATTTCAACATCCATGATGTCCAAACCACTTGCTTTACCAATCACCGATCCCCGATGTGCCCCTTGGTTGCCTTAGCCCCACCTAGCTAAGCCTCTTGGTCCACGTGACCTCTCCTTATATGATCACAGTCATATTCCTCATCGGAGTTTCAGACTTTTCGATGTCAAAATACAATCGTCCTCAGTACTCACAATTCCCCGAATCCCGATGTGCTCCTTACGTGTTAGCTCTCCTGGCTATAGGCTTTGACCCATATGACCGTTATCTCTGTGACCTCATTCTTATCCCCTCGTCGGGGTTTCAGGATTTCAAATACTTAAAAACACTTGCCCATGGGATTCCTGATTTCTTGAATCTCGATTTGCCGCTATACGGTCAGCTGGCTCCCACAATGGTGAATCACTCCATTTTCCGGTGTGCTGACAGATGGCCACACGGTGACACTTTCCTCCCTGTCGGGGTTTTGGACTTCGCAAATCCAAATTGCATAAACACCTTGTCACCGGGATCCCCGATATCCCGATGACTCAGACACCGATCGACGATTCACTTGTCGGGACTTTTCCCGATGGATTTGATGGCTACCACCTGTCCACGTCACCGACTCCGTCGTGGCCCACACTATTTCCTTAGCCTATCGAGATATCACGTTTCACGATTCCAAGTTGCAAGATTATCATGTCCTCCAGATCTCCGATATGTCGATTTCCGACTCTCTTCAGATTTTTGACACGCGTCCCAAATGATGGACGGTTCAGGTCAACCCTCAGGTTTCGCTACTTTACAAAACCATGAACCTTCACTTACCTGAACTTCGATGACCACATTCCCGATCTGAATGACCACGCGACACGTGTCCTCCTTGAGATCGTACGGCTACGATCCTTTCGTTGTTTCTGGATTCAACAGGTCTCGAATTCTTGTCTTCTGGAGTTCTGAAATGTCGATGGACTCTCGATCCCTGCCACCTGTCCCAATGGATGGACGGCTCTGAACTCGTAGGGATTTCCACGATGGATTTCCCCGACTTCTATTTGAAGTGATTCCGACGCTTCGATGTCCGCCATGCGTCTGCACTAATGAACAGTCCTGATCTTTCTGCGATTTTCTCTATGGGAGTTCCCAATCTCCTGCTCTCGTGAATCCCGATTTCCCAAACTTCGACAGCTCGATATTTCGACGCCTCTTAGGGTTCTTCCTCTACTCGCGAGGGTTTAAACCCTGTGCAACTCCTGTCAGATCATACGGCTGACGGGTAATTGATAAACGATCCAACCGCTCACAACCCCTAGAGATTGAACTTTGAACGCGACCATAACCCCCCTGCTTCTTTGGCAGATCCAATGGCTGACGGGATTTTTCCAATCTCCTCCACAAAATCCTAACCATCTATCTTCCTCTTGGATGTCTTCTACGGGTGAACCCAGTATTCCTCTATGAAATTGGTCCTCCTGCGCGTAACTTTGCAGCGCTTGTTCAAACACTCCATGACACGGATTCTCTGTGCTTCTTCTCGACGAACTTGAAATCCTTATCCCTACTGATCTTTCTCACACTTTCAACCTCAAAGAGGGTCATTGCATGCACTCCTTGCGATAGTTCTCAAACACCTCCAAGTGTTGTGTTCTTTTGACTCTGCGCACACCTGCAGCAGCAGTCCTTCAATACTTCGCTCAGTTTCACAACTGAGACTCTCCTTAGCCTACGCACTCCTTGCACGTCTCGTATAACCCAATTTCACTTCTAGGTGAACGAGAACAAGAGTTAGACTATCCAAGCCTTATGTCAACGCACTCCTTGCTGATGACTTCAACTGCACTCCTTACAGGAATCCTTTCTTAGATAGAGAAACAATTGAAACTCATTCCTTCTACTTCCTTTTAGACTTCAATCTCCACACATGAAATCATATACACAACATAACAACAAATGCATAACAGGAAGTAAATACTCATGAGCATAGCATTCAACATACATACATAGAGAACAAACACAACGCCATGAACTTGAATCAATTTCTTCTATTAATCCAAATAACTATACATGGGTGTTTCTACACAGCTCTTTGCTTTTCTTCTCAATGCTTAGAATTCTTCTAACTATCCAGAATTATGTTACAATGCACAATGAGGGTGTCTGTATTCGTTTTCCCTCTTTCTTATAAAACTTTCTAATCTAATATTAAATTCTATCTACCTACATTTACTACTATAAATGCCTCCATCTACTTCAGACGAGAGCAGGGTGCTCAAGGTCTGATTACATTATACCAAGGCACCTTCATTAAATGATCTGATTTATATTAGGCGCATCAACTTCAAGGTAAAATTCAAAACTTGTGCTGGCATGTACCCAACTGTCCTTTGTCTTCTGCGCTGGATCGATTGACGTGAGGGATGCTCCTGCATCATACTCCCTCGCTTGAAAACTTTCATGGGCTCTTGTCCATGAGCTCCTGCACGGTCTGTCCATGCTTCAGAATTTCTGCTTATTTTCCCAGTTGGCATCTTCAACTGGATGGCCCTTCCACTTGACCAAATATTCAAAATATTCTTTCCTTATGGTCTTCTTACTCACTCGTTTATCCAGTATCTGCTCCATCTGTGGCTTCTCTGCAACTGGCATCTGCTTCTGCCACTGAACCTCTGGTTGTTCATCACTTTTTTCTGCTTCCTCAGCTTTGTATCGATACATATCTGAGACATTGAATATCGGAGAAATTCTGATCCCATCGGGTAATTCAATCTCATAAGCATTCTCTCTAATTTTCTTCAAGACCTTGCATGGTCCGATTTTATTCATTTTCAATTTATTGTATGTTCCCCTTGGGAACCTTTCTCTTCTCAAGTGCACTAGAATCAAGTCACCAACCTCAAATTGAAGTTGTCTTCAATGCTGATCTTCTCTCCGCTTATACTCCTGACTTGAATTTTGTAGTCGCTCCTTCACCCGGCTGTGAAGTTCTTTCATCGCCTCCGCGAATTCTTCTACACTAGCTCTCCTAGTAGCGATTTGTTCTGAATATCTCAATTGAGATGCTCCTCTCGGATGCGTGCCATATACAATCTGGAATGGACTCTGGCATGTGCTCCGATTTATTGAGTCATTATACGCAAACTCTGTCTGCGGCAATGTATTGTCCCAACTGTTGTGGTACTCCACCACCAGGCTCCTCAGCAAGTCTCCCAGACTTTTGTTTACCACTTCTGTCTGTCCATCCGTCTAAGGATGATAAGGTGAACTAAAAAAAAAATTAGTCCCCAGCTTCTTCCATAATGTCCTCCAAAAGTGTCCTAAGAACTTTGTATCCCTATTGGAAACAATACTTCTTGGTAAGCCGTGAAGTCGAACGACTTCTTTGAAAAATAGATTCGCGATGTGCGTCGTGTCACTGGTTTTCTGACATGGGATAAAATGTGCCATATTGGAAAATCTATCCACTACCACGAATATCGAATCAAATCCTCTTTGCGTCCTTGGCAATCCCAATATGAAATCCATGCTAATTTCATCCCACGGCCTCTCAGGTATGGGAAATGGTTGATAAAATCCTGCATTCTGCTTCCTTCCCTTTGAATGCTGGAAAATCCTGCATCTGTCTACAAACCTCTTGACCTCTGCTCACATCCCTGGACAAAAGTATGACTCTCTCAGCTTCGCGAATATCTTATCATGACCGAAATGTGCGGCCAATCCTCCGTTGCCTCCATTTCTTCAATGCCTGGATGATGGCATAGAATTCCTTATCATACGTAGAATAGTTCTCCTTCGCTTCATTCATCTTCTCAATGAAATATGCAATCGGTCTGTCATCTTGACTTAAGACTGCCCCAATTTCAAATCTGCTTGCATCACATTTTATCTGAAATGTCTTTTGAAAATCCTGCAACACAAGAATTGGTTGTTCTGTAATCTTCCATTTCAACAAATTGAAACTCTTCTCAGCCTCTTCATTCCAGTGAAAAGATTTATTTCTTTTCTTCACTGTATCCATCATTGATGTGCTAATTCCACTGAAATTCCTGATGAATTTTCGTTAGAAGCTAGCCAAACTGTGAAAACTTCTCACCTCAAATATATTTCTCCATGGTGGCCAATTCTTAATTACCTCTACCTTATCTGGATCCATCCTCAACTCATTTTCCAAAATAACAAATCCCAAATAAATGAGCTCTGTCTTCATGAATGAGGACTTCTTCATGTTTATCAACAGCTTCTCTTGCTGTAATATTTTCATCACAATAGCTAAATGCTTCAGGTGTTCAACCTCCGTTTTACTGAAAATCAGTATATCATCCAGATATACGATAACAAATTTTTTGATGAAATCCTTCAGGACTTCATTCATCAACCTCATGAAGGTACTTGGCGCATTCGTTAATCTAAACAGCATAACAAGCCATTCATACAAACCTTTGTTTGTCTTGAACGATGTTTTCCACTCATCGCCTTCTCTCATGCGAATCTGGTGATATCCACTCTTCAAATCTATCTTTGAAAAAAAAATTGCTCCACTTAAGAAATCCATCAAATCATCCATCCTCGGCAATGGGAATCTATAACTGATGGTTATCTTGTTAATCGCCCTCTAATCAGTGCACATCCTCCAGCCTCCGTCTTTCTTCGGACTGTGTACCGTCGGAACAACACACGGATTCAAGCTTTCCCTGACTAAACCTTTGCCCGACAACTCTTGGACCTGTATTTTAACTTCTTCATTCTCTTCCGGCGTCAACCTGTATGCGGCTTTGTTTGGCAAACTGGCTCCTAGTATGATATATATATGATGACTCACACTCCTCATCGGTGGCAACGAACGAGGTAATTCATCCACTACAATATCAGCGAACTCTTCCAGCAGTCCCTGAACTTCTTTTGGCAAATCATCCACTCTTGTGCTACTTAGAACAATTCTTGGTTTTCTGACCACAAAGAATTGCGGATCCTCCTTCTTCTTAACCTCGGTAAGAAGTTCCTTCCCACTCATGAGAAATACTGTGTTGCTTGCTTCCGGCTTCACCTACTTATCCTTTATTGGAAGCAACATGTGTCTCCTCCCATTATTCTCCAGGTTGTATGTGTTCATTCTCCCATCATGAATCACATTTCTATCGTATTGCCATGGTCTACCCAGCAATAGATGACAAACATCCATAGGAATGACATCACACAATATCTTATCATTGTATCCTCCTATCTTAATGTCAACTAAGCACTGTTCAGTGACATTTACTTGGTGTCCTTTTTGTAGCCATGAAACTTTATATGGATTCGGATGATCAGTCGTCTCCAGCTCCAACCTTTCTACCATCTCGGTTGAAACGAGATTGTCAGTGCTACCGCTGTCCACAATGACCTTGCATGCCCAACCCTTGGTCTTGCAAGTTGTTCTGAAAATTCTAGTCCTTTGAGCTGAGTCCTCCACCTCCTTCTCAGGTGTTAAGAGAAACTTACGCATCATCAACGACCTTCCGCCTTATGCATCTTCCGCTTCAAAATCTCGCCTCTGTGCCTCGACGATGTGAGGTTCTCCTCCATCCTTCTTTTTATCTGGACAGTCGAATGAATTGTGCCCATTCTTTCCACATGTGAAGCACGTGATTACTCCACCTCTTCCTCTTCCTCTACCTCTGGTACAAGGAAACCTATTATTATCAGCATATCCTCCTCTCTGCTCAGTATGTTGTTCTCTTTCCTCGGCATATCGTCCTTGCTGTGAACTTCCACCTCTCTCTGTCCGAGTCTGAGGTTTCTTCCAGTCGTCCCTGGGCTTCTGGGATTTATCTTGGGCAATCGATTTGCCTTTGGGCTGACTCCTGCCTCGGCCTCTTTGACTCTGCTTTCGGCTCAGCTTCTCTTCCACCTTTAAATCCATTTGGTAAGAATCCTCCACCGTTCGGATGGTTTCCATGCTCATTTCATCCTGAATCTCATACCTCAGGCCATTCATATACCTAGCCACTTTTTTGTCATAACTTTCGCGATGACCTGCTCTGATATTCAGTCTGTAAAATTCATTAGTATACTCCTTTACTATCATCATCTTCTGTCTTAGGTTCTGCATCCTCCTGAATAGAGAAATTTGATAGTCCTTGGGAATAAATTTTGCCTTCATCTTTGCGATCATCCTGTCCCAGCTCTTAATTTTCTTCTTGCATTGGCAATGCCTGTCATCTTGTAGTTCATCCCACCACAAGGCTGCATGTCCTTTCAATCTCATGACGGCATGCCTGACTTTCTTGTCCTCTTCGATATCTTCATAGTGGAAGTAAGTGTCTAGAGCTCTAATCCAGTCTAGAAGCTCTTCTACATCCAGATTTCCCTCATAAACTGGAATGTCCATTTTTACCTTTGCACCCATTCTTGCAACAGCTTTAAGTAAGTGCTCATTTGTTGCATCCTCTGTTGGGATTTCTTCTCCTCCATGTCTAGTATCATCTTCATTTTCAGACTCATTGATATCTTCTTCGTCATCTTTTCGCCTTTGTGACGTCTCCATGTCCTCCATTCTAGCATGAAGATTACACACTTCTCTCTCCATGTTTGGATTCTACACTTGCCTACCCCTACCTATGGACATTTCCCTTTCCTCCTCTGGATCGGGTGATTGTCTATCCCTTCTCCTTGGCGGCATGGTGAATTCTCTTTCTCCCTACTACAGAAAGCAAAGAAGCTTTTCTAAGCTCTGATACCACTTGACGCAGGCGCTCCCACTAGGCACGCCCGCTCACAGGATCCTTCCTCCTTCCTCGGCCCGAAGAACTGAAAGGTTCTTCTAATTCCCTATCGGGAACTTTTCACCCACAACAACTCTCTCACGAAGGTCTCTCCTTCTTTTAAAATCAACACTGGCCTTTTTTTATCGGGGTTCCTCCTATCGGGATTTCAACACCCATGATGTCCAAACCACTTTCCTTACTGATCCCCGATCCCCAATGTGCCCCTTGGTTTCCTTAGCCCCACCAGGATAAGCCTCTTGGTCCACGTGACCTCTCCTTACATGACCACATTCATATTCCTCATCGGAGTTTTGGAATTTCCGATGTCAAAATACAATCGTCCTCAGGACTCGCAATTCCTTGAATCCCGACGTGCTCCTTACATGTTAGCTCTCCTCGATATAGGCTTTGACCCATACGACCATTATCTCCGTGACCTCAGTCTTATCCCCTCGTCGGGGTTTCAGGATTTTAGATACTGAAAAACACTTGCCCACGGGATTCCCGATTTACTGAATCTCGATTTTCCGCTATACGGACAGTTGGCTCCCACAATGGCGCTTCACTCCGTTTTCCGGTGTGCTGACAGCTGGCCGCACAGTGACACTTTCCTCCCTGTCGGGGTTTCGGACTTTGCGAATCCAAAGTGCATAAACACCTTGTCACCGGGATCCCCGATATCCCGATGAATCAGACACCGATCGACGATTCCCTTATCGAGACTTTTCACGATGGCTCCGATGGCTGCCACCTATCCACGTCACCGACTCCACCGTGGCCCACACTATTTCCTTAGCCTGTCGAGATATTGCGGTTCACGATTCCAAGTTGCAAGATTATCTTGTCCTCAAGATCTCCGATACGCCGATTTTCGACTCTCTTCAGATTTCTGACACGCGTCCCAAATGATGGATGGTTCAGGTCAACCCTCGGGTTTCGCTACTTTACAAAACCATGAACCTTCACTTACCTGAACTCCGATGACCACATTCCCGATCTGAATGACCACGCAACACGTGTCCTCCTTGAGATCCTACGGCTATGATCCTTTCGGCGTTTCGGGATTCAACGGGTCTCGAATTCTTAACTTCTGGAGTTTCGAAATGCCGATGGACTCTCGATCCCTGCCACTTGTCCCAATGGATGGACGGCTCTGAACTCATCAGGATTTCAACGATGGATTTCCCCGAATTCTAGTCCACGTGACTCCGACACTTCGATGTCCACCACGTGTCTGCACTAATGGACAGTCCCAATCTTTCCAGGATTTTCTCTATGGGAGTTCCCGATCTCCTACTCTCGTGAATCCCGATTTCCCAAACTCCGACGACTCGATATTCCGATGCCTCTTAGGGTTCTTCCTCTGCTCGCGAGGGTTTAAACCCTGTGCAACTCTTGTCAGATCAGATGGTTGATGGGTAACTGATCCACGATCCAACGGCTCACGACCCCTAGAGCTTGAACTCTGAACGCGACAATAACCCCCCTGCTTCTTTGGCAGATCCAATGGCTGACAGGATTTTTCCAATCTTCTCCACAAAATCCTAACCGTCTATCTTCCTCTTGGATGTCTTCTACGGGTTAACCCAGTATTCCTCTATGAAATGGGTCCTTCTGCATGTAACTTTGCAGTGTTTGTTCAAACACTCCATGGCACAGATTCTCTGTGCTTCCTCTCGACAAAATTGAAAGCCTTATCCCTACTAATCTTTCTCACACTTTCAACCTCAAAGAGGGTCCTTGCATGCAGTCCTTGCGGCAGTTCTCAAACACCTCCAAGTGTTGAGTTATTTTGACTCTGCGCACACCTGCAGCAGCAGTCCTTCAATACTTCACTCGGTTTCACAACTGAGACTCTCCTTAGCCTGCGCACTCCTTGCATAGCTCGTATAACCCAATTTCACTTCTGGGTGAATGAGAACAAGAGTTAGACTATCCAAGCCTTCTATCAACACACTCCTTGCGAACGACTTCAACTGCACTCCTTGCAGGAATCCTTGCTCAGATAGAGAAACAATTGAAAATCATTCCTTCTACTTCCTTTCAGACTTCAATATCCACACGTAAAATCATATACACAGCATAACATCAAATGCATAACAGGAAGTAAATACTCATGAGCATAGCATTCAACATACATACACAGAGAACAAACACAATGCCATGAACTTGAATCAATTTCTTCTATTAATCCAAATAACTATACATGGGTGTTTCCACACAGCTCTCTGCTTTTCTTCTCAATGCTCAGAATTCTTCTAACTATCCAGAATTATGTAACAATGCACAATGAGGGTGTCTGTATTTGTTTTCCCTCTTTCTTCTAAAACTGTCTAATCTAATATTAAATTATATCTACCTACATTTACTACTATAAATGCCTCCATCTACTTCAGACGAGAGCTGGGCGTTCAAGGTATGATTACATTATACCAAGTTGCCTTCATTAAATGATCTCAATTATATTTGGCGCATCAACTTCAAGGGAAAATTCAAAACTTGTGCTGGTGTGTACCCAGTTGTCCTTTGTCTTATGCGCTGGCTCGCTTGACGTTAGGGATGCTCCTACATCATACTCCCTCACTTGAAAACTTTCATGGGCTCCTGTCCATGAGCTCCTGCATGGTTTGTCCATGCTTCAGAATTTCTGCTTCATTTTCCCAGCTAGCATCTTCAACTGGATGGCCCTTCCACTTGACCAAATATTCAAAATATTCTTTCGTTTTGGTCTTCTTACCCACTCGTTTATGCAGTATCTGCTCCATCTGTGGCTTCCTTGCAACTGGAATCTGTTTCTGCCACTGAACCTCTAGCTATTCATCACTTGTTTCTGCTTCCTCATCTTTTTATGGATACAAATCTGAGACATTGAATACTGGAGAAATTTCGATCCCATTGGGTAATTCAATCTCATAAGCATTCTATCCAATTTTATTCAAGACCTTGCATGGTCCGATTTTCTTCATTTTCAATTTATTGTATGTTCCCCTTGGGAACCTTTCTCTTCTCAAGTGTGCTAGAATCAATTCACCAACCTCAAATTGAAGTTGTCTTCGATGTTGATCTGCTCTCCACTTATACTCCTAACTTGAATTCTGCAGTCGCTCCTTCACCCGGCTGTGAACTTCTTTCATCACCTCCGCGAATTCTTCTGCACTAGCGCTCCTAGTAGCGGTATGTTCTGAATCTCTCAATTGAGAAACTCCTCTTGGCTGCGTGCCATATACAATATGGAATGGACTCTGGTTTGTGCTCCGATTTACTGAGTCATTATACGCAAACTCTTCCTATGGCAATGTATTGTCCCAACTGTTGTGGTGCTCCGCCACCAGGCTCCTCAACAAGTCTCCCAGACTTCTATTTACCACTTATGTCTGTCCATCCGTCTAAGGATGATAAGATGAACTAAACAACAAGTTAGTCCCCAGCTTCTTCCATAATGTCCTCCAAAAGTTTCCTAAGAACTTTGTATCCCTGTCTGAAACAATACTTCTTGGTAAGCCATGAAGTCGAACGACTTCTTTGAAAAACAGATTCGCGATGTGCGTCGCGTCACTGGTTTTCTGACATGGGATAAAATGTGCCATCTTGGAAAATCTATCCACTACCACGAAGATAGAATCAAATCCTCTTTGTGTCCTTCGCAATCCCAATATGAAATCCATGCTAATTTCATCCCACGGCCTCTCAGGTATGGGCAATGGTTGATAAAATCCTGCATTCTGCTTCCTTCCCTTTGAATGCTAGCAAATCATGCATCTGTCTACAAACCTCTTGACCTTTGCTCACATCCCTGGCCAAATGTATGACTCGCTCAGCTTCGCGAATGTCTTATCATGACCGAAATGTCCGACCAATCCTCCGTTGTGTTTTTCCTTCAGCAAGTTCTCCCTCATGGAGCAATTCGGAATACATAGCTGATTGCCCTTGAACAACAATCCTTCTTGGATCACGTACTCTATCCATTGGCTTCTGTCTCTGAGAACTGGTTTCTCAGCTGCTTCGTACGCTTCCTTAAAGTCTAGATCATCTACGTAAAATTCTCTGAGATCATCAAAGCCTAACATGTTGACTTTGAACTCCTCCAATAGCAAAGACTTCCTGCTCAAAGCATCAACAACTTTGTTAGCAGTACTAGAAATATGTTTTATTACAAAAGTGAAATTCTGCATGTATTCAACCCACTTAACATGCCTCTGATTCAACTTTTCCTATTGAGTCACAAACTCCAATGCATGGTTATCACTATATAAAACAAATTCCTTCGGAATCAAATAGTGCCTACATTTATTCAATTCCTGGATGATGGCATAGAATTCCTTATCATACGTAGAATACTTATCCTTCACTTCATTCAGCTTCTCGCTGAAATATGCAAGCGGTCTGTCATCTTGACTTAAGACTGCCCCAATTGCAAATCTGCTTGCATCACATTTTACCTTAAATGTCTTTTGAAAATCCGGAAACACTAGAATTGGTTGTTCCGTAATCTTCCGTTTCAACAAATTGAAACTCTTCTCAGCCTCTTCAGTCCAGTGAAAATATTTATGTCTTTTCTTCACTGTATGAATCATTGTTGCGCTAATTCCACTGAAATTCCTGATGAATTTTCGGTAGAAACTAGCCAAACCGTGAAAACTTCTCACCTCAAATATATTTCTCGGTGATGGAAAATTCTTAATTACCTCTACCTTATCTAGATCCATACTCAACTCATTTTCCGAAATAACAAATCCAAAATAAATGAGCTATGTCTTCATGAATGAAGACTTCTTCATGTTTATCAACAACTTCTCTTGCTATAATCTCTTCATCACAATGGATAAATGCTTCAGGTGTTCAACCTCCATTTTACTGAAAATTAGTATATCATCCAGATACACGATAACAAATTTTCACATGAAATCCTTCAGGACTTCGTTCATCAACCTCATGAAGGTACCTGGCGCATTCGTTAATCCAAATGACATAACAAGCCATTCATACAAACTTTCGTTTTTCTTTAACGTTGTTTTCCACTCATCACCTTCTCTCATGCGAATCTGGTTATATCCACTCTTCAAATCTATCTTTGAAAAAAAAAATTCTCCACTTAAGCAATCCATCAAATCATCCATCCTCGACAATGGGAATCTATAACTGATGGTTATCTTGTTAATCGCCCTCGAATCAGTGCACATCCTCCATCCTCTGTCTTTCTTCGGACTGAGTATCGTCGGAACAACACACAGACTCAAGATTTCCCTGATTAAACCTTTGTCCAACAACTCCTGGACCTGTCTTTTAACTTCTTCATTCTCTTGCGGCGTCAACCTGTACGCGGCTTTGTTTGGAAAACTGGCTCCTGGTGTGAGATCTATATGATGACTCACACTCCTCATCGGTGGCAACAAACGAGGTAATTCGTCCACTACAATATCAGCGAACTCTTCCAGTAGTCCCTGAACTTCTTCTGGAAAATCATCCACTCTTGTGCTAGTCAGAACAATTCTCGGTTTTCTAAACACAAAGAATTGCGAATCCTCCTTCTTCTTAACCTCGGTAAGAAGATCCTTCCCACTCATGAGAAGTACTATGTTGCTTGCTTCCGGCTTCACCTCCTTATCCTTTATTGGAAGCAACATGTGTCTCCTCCCATTCTTCTCTAGGGTGTATGTGTTCATTCTCCCATCATGAATCACATTTCTATCATATTGCCATGGTCTACCTAGCAATAGATGACAAACATCCATAGGAATGACATCACACAATATCTTATCATTGTATCCTCCTATCCTAATGTAAACTAAGCACTATTTAGTGACATTTACCTGGTGTCCTTTTTGTAGCCACGAAACTTTATAGGATTCGGATGATCAGTCGTCTCCAGCTCCAGCCTTTCTACCATCTCGGTTGAAATGAGATTGTCAGTGCTACCGCTGTCCACAATGACCTTGCATGCCCAACCCTTGGTCTTGCAAGTTGATCTGAAAAGTCTGGTCCTTTGAGTTGAGTCCTCCACCTCCTTTTTGGGTGTTAATAGAACCCTACACATCATCAATGACCTTTCGCCTTCTGCATCTTCCGCTTCAACATCTCGCCTCTGTGCCTCAGCGATGTGAGCTTCTCCTCCATCCTTCTTTCTATCTGGACAGTCGAATGACTTGTGCCCATTCTTTCCACATGTGAAGCACATGATTACTCCACCTCTTCCTCTTCCTCTACCTCTGGTATGAGGAAACCTATTATTATCAGCATATCCTCCTCTCTGCTCAGTATGTTGTTCTCTTTTCTCAGCATATCGTCCTCGTTGTGAACTTCCATCTCTCTCTGTTCGAGTCTGAGGTTTCTTCCAGTCGTCCCTGGGCTTATGGGATTTATCTTGGGCAACCGATTTGCCTTTGGGTTGACTCCTGCCTCGGCCTCTTTGACTCTTCTTTCGGCTCAGCTTCTCTTCCCCCTTTAAATCCATTTGGTAAGCATCCTCCACCATTCAGATGGTTGCCATGCTCATTTCATTTTGAATCTCATACCTCAGTCCATTCATATACCTGGCCACTTTTTTGTCATTACTTTCGTGATGACCTGCTCTGATATTCAGCCTATAAAATTCCTCAGTATACTCCTTTACTGTCATCATCTTCTATCTCAGGTTCTTTATCCTCCTGAACAGATAAATTTGATAGTCCCTGGGAATAAATTTTTCCTTCATCTTTGCGATCATCCTATCCCAACTCTTAATTTTCTGCTTTCCTTGGCAACGCCTGTCAGCTTGTAGTTCGTCCCACCACAAGGCTCCATGTCCTTTCAATCTCATGATGGCATGCCTGAATTTCTTGTCCTCTTCGATATCTTCATAGTGGAAGTAAGTGTCTAGAGCTCTAATCCAGTCTAGAAGCTCTTCTACATCCAGATTTCCCTCATAAACTGGAATGTTCATTTTTACCTTTGCACCCATTCTTGCAACAACTTTAAGTAAGCACTCATTTATATCATCCTCTATTGGGATTTCTTCTCCTCCATGTCCAGCATCATCTTCATCTTCAGACTCACTGATATCTCCTTCGTTAGCTTTGCGCCTTTGTGACGTCTCCATGTCCTCCATTCTGGCACGAAGATTACGCACTTCTCTCTCCATGTCTGGATTATGCACTTGCCTACCCCTACCTCTGGACATTTCCCTTTCCTCCTCTGGATCGGGTGATTGTCTATCCCTTCTCCTTGGTGGCATGGTGAATTCTCCTTCTCCCTGCTACAGAAATCAAAGAAGCTTTTCTTAGCTCTGATACCACTTGACGCAGGCGCGCCCGCCAGGCATGTCCCCTCATAGGATCCTTCCTCCTTCCTCAGCCCGAAGAACTGAAACGTTCTTCTAATTCCCTATTGGGAATTTTTCATCCACAACAACTCTCTCACGGAGGTCTCTCCTTCTTTTAAAATCAACACTGGCCTTTTGTTATCGGGGTTCCTCCTATCGGGATTTCAACACCCGTGATGTCCAAACCACTTTATTTACCGATCCCCGATCCCTGATGCGCCCCTTGTTTACCTTAGCCCCACCTGGCTAAGACTCTTGGTCCACGTGATCTCTCCTTATATGACCGCAGTCATATTCCTCATCGGAGTTTTGGACTTTCCGATGTCAAATACAATCGTCCTCAGGACTCGCGATTCCCCGAATCCTGACGCACTCCTTACGAGTTAGCTCTCCTGGCTATAGGCTTTAAACCCATACGACCGTTATCTCCATGACCTCAGTCTTATCCCCTCGTCAGGGTTTCAGGATTTCAAATACTGAAAAACACTTACCCATGGGATTCCCGATTTCTCGAATCCCAATTTGCCGCTATACGGACAGCTGGATCACACAATGGCGCTTCACTCCATTTTCCGGTGTGCTGATGGCTAGCCACCACACGGTGACACTTTCCTCCCTATTGGGGTTTCGGACTTTGCGAATCCAAAGTTCATAAACATCTTGTCACTGGGATCCCCGATATCCCGATGACTCAGACACCGATCAACGATTCCCTTGTCGGGAATTTTCTCGATGGCTCTGATGGCTGCCACCTGTCCACATCACCGACTCCGCCATGGCCCACACTATTTCCTTAGCCTGTCGAGATATTGCGTTTCGCGATTCCAAGTTGCAAGATTATCCTGTCCTCTGGATCTCCGATACGTCGATTTCCGACTCTCTTTGGATTTCTGACACGTGTCCCAAATGATGGACGGTTCAGGTCAACCCTCGGGTTTCGCTACTTTACAAAACCATGAACCTTCACTTACCTGAACTACGATGACCACATTCCCGATTTGAATGACCACGCAACATGTGTCCTCCTTCAGATCCTACGGCTACGATCCTTTCTTCGTTTCGGGATTCAACAGGTCTCGAATTCTTTTCTTCTAGAGTTTCGAAATGCCAATGGACTCTCGATCCTTTCCACCTGTCCCAACAGATGGACGGCTCTGAACTCATCAGGATTTCCACGATGGATTTCCCCGACTTCTAGTCCACATGATTCCGACGCTTTGATGTCCTCCACGGGTCTGCACTAATGGACGGTCTCGATCTTTCTGGGATTTTCTATATGGGAGTTCCCGATCTCCTTCTCTCGTGAATCCCGATTTCCCGAACTCTGACGACTCGATATTCTGATGCCTCTTAGGGTTCTTCCTCTACTCGCGAGGGTTTAAAACCTGTGTAACTCCTGTCAGATCAAATGGCTGACGGGTAACTGATCCACGATCCAACGGCTCACGACCCCTAGAGCTTGAACTCCAAACGCGACCATTACCCC
Source organism: Picea engelmannii (assembly GCA_009831015.1). Classification (NCBI taxonomy): domain Eukaryota; kingdom Viridiplantae; phylum Streptophyta; class Pinopsida; order Pinales; family Pinaceae; genus Picea; species Picea engelmannii. Next base: position 136,090 of record ML785352.1, on the reverse strand, counting down.
CCTTCTTCTTTGGCAGATCCAACGGCTGATGGGATTTTTCCAATCTCCTCCACAAAATCCTAATCATCTATCTTCCTCTTGGATGTCTTCTATGGGTGAACCCAGTATTCCTCTATGAAACTGGTCCTCCTACGCATAACTTTGCAGCGCTTGTTCAAACACTCCACGGCACGGATTCTCTGTGCTTCTTCTCGACGAAATTGAAAGCCTTATCCCTACTGAGCTTTCTCACACTTTCAACCTCAAAGAGGGTCCTTGCACGCACTCCTTGCGACAGTTCTCAAACACCTCCAAGTGTTGAGTTATTTTGACTCTGTGCACACCTGCAGCAGCAGTCCTTCAATACTTCGCTCAGTTTCACAACTGAGACTCTCCTTAGCCTGCACACTCCTTGCACGGCTCATATAACCCAATTTCACTTATGGGTGAATGAGAACAAGAGTTAGACTATCCAAGCCTTTTGTCAACGCACTCCTTACAGACGACTTCAACTGCACTCCTTGTAGGAATCCTTGCTCAGCTAGAGAAACAATTGAAACTCATTCCTTCTACTTCCTTTCAGACTTCAATCTCCACACATGAAATCATATGCACAGCATAACAGCAAATGTATAACAGGAAGTAAATACTCATGAGCATAGAATTCAACATACATACATAGAGAACAAACACAACGCCATGAACTTGAATCAATTTCTTCTATTAATCCAAATAACTATACATGGGTGTTTCTACACAGCTCTCTGATTTTCTTCTTAATGCTCAGAATTCTTCTAACTCTCTAGAATTATGTTACAATGCACAATGAGGTTGTCTGTATCCATTTTCCCTCTTTCTTCTAAAACTGTCTAATCTAATATTAAATTGTATCTACCTACATTTACTACTATAAATGCCTCCATCTACTTCAGACGAGAGCGGGGCGCTCACGATCCAATTACATTATACCAAGGTGCCTTCATTAAATGATCTCATTTATATTTGGTGCATCAACTTCAAGGGAAAATTCAAAACTTGTGCTGGCGTGTACCCAGCTGTCCTTTGTCTTATGCGCTGGCTCGCTTGACGTGAGGGATGCTCCTGCATCAGTCAGACCTCTAAGATACTTGGATTCATCCAAGGCACTCTAAGAGTGATTATAGCCCTATTGCATTTCACGCCTCAAGAATAATTCAGGCTTAGTTACCATGCCCATACACTTTCCCGGTTTTCGACTTTACCCCCCTGGTTGTTGATTACAAGTTGGTGGCCTGGTTTCCATTATACAGGTTGACACACATGTAACTATGATCGGTGTATCATGGTACCTAAGGTAGACTCTATACTCTATGGGAGACACTCGAAGGTACTGTCAATTAGAGGTCTATATAACTGCTTCTCCTAGACAGTTGTTTGCCTTTGTGAATGCTTTGGGTGATCATGAATTCATCTCCCTAGGTCGGAAGCATTCAAAAGGGTAGTTTGTTTGGTTTGTAAATTTTTAGGCTTTTCTTCTTAGTGGTGTGCTCTGTTCTCTCTAGTTTTCCATAGCGAGTTAGTCAGTCATTTATTTGGTTCTCTTACCTTAGGTGGTAGAATGCCCACTCCACCATTCGTGAGGAATTTTCAGTCTTCTTCTTAGAAATGTGGAGCGGCCTCCTTATAGGTGTAATTTTTATAACACTGGTTCGCCAGAGTTTGTGTGTGATACTTTTATCGACTTGAATGATACCATAAGGGAATAACCTATGCATAAATATCTTCATGGAAAAAGTTATTGATGATACAAACCAAGGAACCCCTTCACAAGGGTATTCTTGTGCTTTTCCTTTCTTCAGAAATTTTGGTGTCCCTTTGATGGCCATGTTGTACATTCTTGGGTTGAATGTGGGACTATCAGTTTGGTTAGGTGCCATTCCAAATGTCCTAAATTCTCTTGACACTTCTTAGTTAAGAACCTTATTTCATGGGAATAATTTTGATGTTCCTTTGTCAACAAAGTCTTCTCATCCTCCTTCTACCTTCTTTGGTGAAAGTCTAGATACTAGTAATTGGAAGTCTAAACGAAATAGAAAGAGGAAGAATAGGAAGAGGAAATCACCAACCTTTGCAGGTCATGTTGAAGATAGGTCATCAACCTATGCAAGTCATGTTGAATACCAACAACCAACATTTTCAATTCATGATGGGGGCACAAGCCTAGACCATGCAAGTCATACTAGAGTTCAATCATCAGTCGTTGTGAGTCATGTTGGAGATAGGTCCTCAACCTCTATTATTCATCTTGAAGACTAGCACCCAAACTCTGCTAGTCATGTTGGGGGCACGAGTCTCGTCAATGCAAGTCATACGACTGATATGTCAACAACCTTTGTGACTCATGTTGAGGATAAGAAAACATCCACTTCTAGTCATGTTGGGGGCATTGATTATGTTCAGAAACCTAGACAGATAAGACGTAAACCTAATTTCCCTTGTAAGATTTGCAAGGGAGATCACCTTACTCATTTATTCCCTGACCTTCTAAAGGAACAAATATTGTTGTCTCTTTCTACAAGCTCTTTTGATTCTGATTCTTCTGAGGTATCCTCGCAGTATATTCATCAAGTGGTTGAGAAAGTGGTCACACCAAGGAAATCTTCGGTTGATTCCACTCTTGTATTGGAGAGTATCGAGTCTACCAAAGTGGTCATGTCGATGCAATATTTGGTTGATCCCACTCTTCTCTTAGGGAGTGATGTGTCTACTGAGTATGTTTTTAGCATCTTCAGTGCAATACTTTCAGAGAAAAGGGGCATTCCCCTCACTTCAAGCACACCCCCTCCAAGGCCTAGTATGTTTTCCTTTGATTGGAATGACCTTATTGCGCCTCGCCTTCCTTCTTTTTCACCTTTTCAAATAAGGATTAAAGTTAATTCAAATTTTTTTTGCCTATGTATTGTGGATGAAGGAGCCTCCAGAAGTATTTTATCCTCCTCGGCTTGGAAATCTTTGGGTTCCCCCGAGCTTGTGTTTGCATCACATAAGTTTTTGGATTTTGAAAGACGTTCTAGTGAATATTTGGGGATTCTTTCTCAGTTTCTTATCTCGTTAGGTGGGAATATTGTCCTTGTCAATGTTATAGTGGTGCAAGGCCCTTTAGATTCCAATATGATTCTCAAGCATCATTATGTATACTCTATGAACGATGTGGTGTCTACGCTATTTTGGGTGATGCATTTCCCTCACAATGGAATCATTATCACTATCGACCAACTGGCATATCATAATCACCATCCTAATTTGAATTTAGTTCAGGATGCCCCTTTATATGTTCCTAGTATTCATGTAGACTCTAACCCACCACAGGTTAATTATGTGGTGTCTTATCCTCAGTGTCCAATTTCTCCTAAGTAGGAATGGGTTCACTAAGATTTTCCTTCTCGAGACCTGGCCTCAAAAATTTATCCTTTGGGTTATCCAATGGGGGCATGGGAGACGTCGCTTCCCCCTCTTAGTCTGAGTGGTATTGAGTCTCCTTTTGAGTTTGATCTCTCTCTTTGTAGATCCTCAATCCCTTGTGCTTGTGATTCTTTTTTGATAGACTCTGCTAGTCATGGAAAGAACCTCCATCGTCATATGGAATATGGTCAATTTACTTATCCCTTTGGAATTGTCAACCATCCTCCGTCGTGTGATTTCTTGGATTTTGAATTAGCTTTGGATGAGGCTATCCTTGAAGCCATGACCATGGTTTCTATACCATAGAAGGACTTACACCATGGTTTGTGTTTTCTTCCCTTTTGGGAGACTTTTCAGGTTGACTACTGAAGAGACTCATGGTCATAGCCTAGAAGCAAGCTCTACCTAAACCAGTACTATGCATGAGCCATAAGGTTGTGTAGTGCCTTGTACATATTGTAAAATCCAGGTTTTTTCTTCAGGTTTTGTATTTAGTATCACCTCTTATCTTATGAATTTTCTATCTATATTGGATCTATTAACTTCTGGATGAGTGTTATTGGCCTTATATGCAGGATCTTGGAGACAATTTTCTTTGATTTTTTTTCATTGTATCAATGTGTTTTGACAGGTATTGACCTCGAAACTGGCATACAGTTAGATTTTTCCCTACTTTCATTTTTCCATTATCCATTTCCTTACTCATTTGGCCTTAGGATCAATCCCACCGAAGTCTGACACAAAACCTTCTCTGTTGCTTTAGAAGCGTCGTAATTATATGGTAGAGCCTACCTCTACATGGATGACCTAGGTAGATCCTTTGCTACATTTTGGTGTCCATGTTGTGAGTTTTGACTATAGGATTGGGATTCCTTGTTAGTCCAATTATGATTAGATATTGAAACCACATTCCTCTTGCTAATAATCATTCTTTTCCTTACCCACGGGACTCCCTAATGAGCACGCTTTGTTGTCTTTCAAGCTCACTTTAAATTACAAAAGTAACATCCAACGAGACTGTATTTATTCTTTTATATCTCGTATGGATTACTTGAGAAAAGTATCCCCCTGGAGTCTTCTTTAATCCCTTTTTAGACTCTCAAAATTTGAAAATATCGTCGAGCGATCTTGTTTCCCTTCACGCTCTCCAAAATCAAATTTGAAGGCGCATCTCTCGGGCGGTACTTTACCCCTTTTTCAGTCCATACGCATAATTTTACGAATAAAGGTATGCTCTAGGAACTTCAATTCTCTAGAAGAGTATTCTCAGGTGTAAGTTTAACTCTTTTTCGGGCCTGAGGGACTAAATTTTCGAAAAAGGAACATTCTCCTTGGTTTTGGTTTATCTCTTTTTCGGGACTTGGAGATTACTTACAAAAAAGGAACCCCCTGAGAGCCCATAGTTAAGATCTTTTAAGACTCCCTAAATATGAAAAGATTATCGAGTGAACTTATTCCTTTCACACTCACTAATTGGTCAAGAAAGAACATTTGTTCAGCATGAGTTTAACCCTTTTTCGAGCAAATAGATTATTCTGGTAAAAGGTACGCCTCGAGAGACTTGTCTCACTGGGATAGTTCTCCTCAGTTGTATTTTATGTTTTTTCGGGCTAAGGAGACTAAACCTAGAAAAATGTTGTGAGTCCATAGTTAAGCTCTTTTCAGACTCCTTAAAATTGAAAACATCATCGAGTGATCTTGTCTCAATCACACTCGTTAAAATGGTATTGAAGAGACATCTTTTCGGTATAAGTTTAACCCTTTTTCGAACGGACTAGACTAATTGTGAAAAAGGAACTCCCTGGAGTCTTCTTTAACGTTTTTTTATACTCTCTAAATGTGAAAAAACCATCGAGCTTACCCTCTCTTGGCTCGTAAAAATTTACATGGAAGGGGTCTTGTTCTGTCATGCTTAATTGCTTTGTGGGTTTCATCTTTGTGTATTAGGCCTAATTCCAACTCCATGTTTCTCTCAAATGAACCTTTAAAGAATTTCTTATGCGCAAGAATTGAAACACTTTTTTCCTTTGCGATCTGACACCTTGACCCATGGAGAAATTTTCCCCGAGTTTCCTTATCCTGCACATGTCTCCTTGCCTTGAGCATCAGTATGTTCCATGCGATTGGAACAAATTTTATTGATCATGAAACTCGTTCCTCATTTGTAATGTATCATTCTTTTATTCTTTTTCAAGCTCGTTAAAAATTTGAAAAAGACGAAAAAATCAAATATTCCAAAAACAGGGGACGAGAAATATACATTATTTTTTCAGCAACAAGATAGTCGCCCTTGGACAAAGCACATCCTTCCATTTGTTCACCAAGCATTGGGATCTAGTATGACCTCAGGAAGTTGTTCTTTCTACATAGAGGTGTGTCCTCCTTTATTTAATTACTCTTCCAAACACATGGAGAATTTGTGGTGCCTCTTGCATCACAGAATTATGCCAATGTTACGCTACTTGAGTCTGATCATATTTCATGCTTTTGTCCAAGGGAAGTTTTATCCAAACTGAGTAGGCCATTCTACAGTTTGTCTCTTGACTTCCATGAGTCGACCATCCCATGAGTCTAGTCAACTCCATATTCAAAATCGATGAAGTTTCTACCTGATCATTGATTTCCTCCAGTCTTTTCCCGACGGCTTTTCGAAGACCTCAGAGTAGTGAGTCTTATACTTCTCTTTTACTCCTACTAGAGTTGTTGAATATATTGAAGTTGTCACTAGAGTTATGAATCCCTCATCTCCAGCCACAGACGTTGATGCTTCTCGATGATGCATATTACATTGTACTTAAATATCATCGAATAATTTTGAAATGTAGATCTGCTATGTATTGATCGTGGCTACACTTTATATAGACATTTCTATGGCATGGATATGTATTGTGCTTGATTGGAATCCATTATTAGTTCATCCTGAGCATGGGTATGCCCGCCTCAGTGAGATTATTTTTGTTTTACAAATGGCGACCTCCCGAACTTTGGTCCCAGGCTCACTCAACTCCATTCCTTCCCACTGGTAAAGATATTGTAATGTATTTCGGCCATCATTTTCTCTTATGACATCACACATTATGGGGAATATTTTATAGTACTAAAATTCCCTACTTATGCATACATGGCATTGTCCTTTTTACTTCCACAATTTGGAAAACTACTGTTGAGGACCTCTCTTTAAAAAAACATTTTTTGGATCGTGTACATGCCCTACTAAACTACTACCCACATACATACACTAGCTTCATACTAGAAAACCCACGTACATATGATAGGTTCACACTAAACATCCCGCGTTTACCTCCAAAAGTTGTAAAAAAAAAAATATTGCAAGGAATTCGATGCAGTTTACGGGCTATTGAGGGTTTCCCAACCAATTCACCCGTTGTAGCCCATCCCCAAACTGAATAACTATCATTTTTTCATACAAAATGAGGTATTGGGGTCCCATTCCAACATCAAACATTAAAACAGTAAAAATCTTCCCAAATCCCTTTTCCCTCCTTGCCCAAGTATTTGCAACTCGTTCTAATTTCTTGCCTCAACATTCCCTCTCTAGCCTTTTCTCCTATACAATCCCTCCCCTTACCCTCAAGTGATCAATTGATTGTGAGAGAAATAATTGGGATAGTGCACTTGGAGCAACATTAAGAGGAGCCCGGACCAAGTTCATAGAGCATTGGCCTACAAAGGTTGTAATTTTCAATCTTTGTATTTGAATAAAATAATCTTTTTCCTGTCCCAATTGATAGCTTTATGTTTTTTCATTTGATTTATGCATAATTATTTATATCTAACCCTAATTTATGAGTAGAGATAGAATATTTGTAGCATTTTTTGCCTAAGTGTTCTTCCAGGTCATCTTTTGGAGGAGATTTGCAGTCTGGAAGCTACAAAGTGGAGGTGGTCTACGCCAAA